>CM046835.1:45649555-46029555 GCA_025618425.1 Heliocidaris tuberculata
CCCCCCCCCCCCCCCCCCCAGAAATAGCCCTTGATTATCGGTGCCCTCAAACTTTGGAAATTTCCGCTCAATATTGCGATCATACCCCCCCCCCCCACCCACTCCTTGAACCGGATTTACGCCGGTGGATTAATTATCAATTTTAAATTTCATCAGTTCATAGGAATTTCAAAAATGAAGTTTTATTGACTTTTGTTTACTATGGGGCTGATAAAATATAAGTATGTGAGGTTCCAGCATTATCAATATGTCATCATTGTTATGTTATATTATAATATACAACAGATTGTCTTATATTTATGTACATTTCTCTTTGTCTGTTTGTTAGTTCTCATGTCTTGTCCTCCTCCCCTTCTCCTTCTGTTCTCTTCCTTTCTCCTCTTCCGTATCATCTTTCGTATTCTCCGTCCACCTCTCTCTCAGCTCTCTTTCATTTTCTAACTGCCTCTCTTTCCACATATGAGTTTTAGTAATCTGAATCTACTCTCTGTTGAACTTAAATTTGTTAACGATTTTACGCCTTACGTAATAGTAGGATGAATAATTCATTTTTCTTCTCCTTCTCCCATAGGCGTAGCCGGGGGCACAAGGTGGCCATGGCTCCCCTATTCAGCCCCTAATAAAAATAAATAAAAAGCGAGAGCGAAAAAGCGGGGGAAATGAGAGAAAAGGCATAAAAAGGCGCTACGAGCCGTTATCTTTCAATCAAAATTTGCTAAAACGTCAAAGTTTTCGCGCTTCGCGCGGGAAGGGGAGAATAACTATCCCTCACTGCACACACCTCTGTTACCTACAGTGCAATATTGCGTCCGAATAATTGAAAAGAAGTCAGGGCGTGGAACTAACTTTCCGCCTTTAAAAAAAGGTGCTACGAGCCGTTATCTTTCTCTCAAATTTGCTATAAAACGTCAGAGCTTTCGCACTTCGCGCGTGATCGAGGGGGGAAACTCCCCCAAATTCTGAAAAGAGTATGACTCCAAAATCATTTCACCGTTTATATCTCAACAACTGACAACTTTCTCTAATTTATATGAATTTTTAAAAATCAATTATGATAACATCTTCCTGACGCCTGTCCAGAATGCACCATCGCGGATAAATTACTCACGTGTGCCCACTGAATTCTACTCTATACGTAGTGCAGAGTTCAGTGCGTGTGCCTTTAGTTCCTTGTTTCTTTTGCCATGGCGTATAGATGGCGTTCTTCAGATTTCGGGCGGTTTTTGTTGTTGTTGTTGTTGTTGTTTTGTGTTTTTTTTGGGGGGGGGGGGTGTATTAATTCTTACTGTGCCAAGGGGTTTAGCTCTCTTCAAAATTTTACCAAAATGTGATCAGTGCTTACTTTTCAAATGACTGCACTTCATTAACCATCTATTATTTACAAAATATTGTGTATGAAACTTGTAGGAATTTAAATCATTTCTTATGATACCAAACATTATTACTTTACCCAACTTTATGCATATAAGAATTATTGAAAATACATTTGAATTTTTCTCTTTTTTTGGGTCCATTATTTTTTGGTTTCTCATTTTATATTTACTATTGTTTAATGTTGAAATAATTTGCAACTTTCTCTGAAAATTTCTATGGTAGCATATGATTGTAATCATATATTTAGAATACATAAAATGCTCAAAATTTTGATATACATTGACCACCATATACCTTTCCTGTGGTCGAGCAATATTTATTGGTGAATGAAAATGACAAGTCTATCTGTCACATTATGTGACATCGGCAGTGAAAGAGTAAAATACCTTGATCACCGGTTTCGATGCAGCTCATATTTTACTAGTAGAGGTCTTAGTTCATGGAATATATTGCAGTAAAACACACACATTTGAGAAAATTCCCTTTAGTTGGAAAAGGCAAATGCATATAACATATAAAAAGAAGAAGGAATTAGATAGGGAAGGAATTTTATTTTGGCTCGCAGATTAAATTGTCCCCTTAAGTGAAATTGTTTCGAAAAGATTATATACAACTTTGATTTGTCTATTAGAGACACTGAAAACATTTTCCTTAGACCAGAGAAATGTACTTTAAATAGTAAGCTTAGGGAATTCCAATTCAAAATGTTACATTGGATTATTATGGAAGGGGTGAGGTATTGTGTTGGGATGTGCGGTTGTGTCTGTCTCTCTTTTTTCCTCTCCCTCTCATATTTTATTTTTCCTCTTTTTTTTCTTTCTATCTCCTTTTTATCTTTTATAAAATTTTGTTTCAGTGAAAAAATAACATATAAAAGGAACAGTTATATTTAAGGTATATTTTCAGTTGTATAAATTCTTTGTTCGTCCATGAATGTAAACATTGTTTTTCCAGATAACGTAAAGGTATATATTCAGTTGTATATCTGTATAATTTCAAGTGAGCTGAGATCTTAAGTGAATTACAAATACATGTATGTTTAAATTCTTTGTTCTTCCATGAATGTATACATTTTTCCATATAGGTATAGATTTACTTGTAAATTGTAAAAGTTTCTATTTATACTTTATTCATGATTGTAATATTTCATTTTTTGTATATCTGTTGTTTTCATTGAAAAAAAAAAATGAATAAAAGAATATTTAAAAAAAAGCAGCTGCTTGCAGTGTAGTCTAGTTCTAGACGTTTGTAATTATTTTGGCCGTAAAATCCCGTGTGCGTGTACCCAGCGGGTTCAACTGATTCACTCTCTTCGCACCGTCTCTCTTTCACGTCCTTGGTTCTAGGCAATTAATTTTAGGGGGGCGGTTGGGAGCACTCGAAGCGTACTCCCCAGGGGGGGGGGGTGGGTTACCCCCCTCCCCTCCCGCGCGGAGCGCGAAAGCTTTGACGTTTGAGCAAATTTAAGAGAAAGATGTCGGCTCGTAGCACTTTTTAGGCGGAAAGTTAGTTCGACGCCCTGACTACTTTTCAATTATTTGGACGCAAAACTGCACTGTATGTAACTGGGGTGGGCGCGCAGGGAGGGGGGGGGGGGGAGTCCCCCCCCCCCCTCTTTCCGCGCGAAACCCGAAAGCTTTGACGTTCTGGCAAATTTGAGAGAAAGATAAAGGGGAGTTTCCACCTTCCCGCTCGAAGCGCGAAAACTTTGCTGTTTAAGCAAATTTTGAAATAACGGTTCGTAGTAACTTTTTAGGCTAGGCTTTTTTCTCTCACTCCCCCCCCCCTCCCCGCTTTTTCGCTCTCGCTTTTTTTTTTTTTATTTTTAGTTTGCGATTTATTTATTTTTTTTTTTTTTTTGGGGGGGGGGTTGACTGCCCCCACCGCGCCATGGCTACCCGCCTGGTTCTGGGCACGCACCACAGAACTCCTTCGGTGGTACGCACACGGTGTTTTACGGACAAAATAATTACAAACGTCCAGAACTAGAATACTTGCAGTGTTGTTTTGGTACATGCATTACTTGCATCCCCCTGTCACCAACCATTGCCGTAATCAAGGATTGTAGAGGTCTCATCGAACCCAGGAGGTATTAACAAAAAAAAAAAAAAAAAACAAAAAAAAAAAAAAGAAAAGAAACCATGATCGCCCCCTCCTCCTCCCGGACATCATGGAAGACACTATCATGTGTGGTCTGCCTGACATGGCATTCAGTGGTAGTTTCATATTACCTGTATGCTGTCATAATCTCAATCAGTGGGGAAATGAAGTGATAATTTGTTGACATATTATAAAGACAAATAAGAGACCAATTGTCTCCCAAACCTAAAGATTAGCTTTGTGATTACCCCTTAGCAGGCCTTCAATGACGAACTGGAACTGGAAATAGATTTAGAAGATCTATTCCTTGCATGGTTTGTTTTAAAGATCAAAGTTGTTTCCCGATCAAAGTGTCTTTAATGATAGTCAGTTAGTACTTGTATGCACTATTTGTTCTTTATGTTTACTTTTTAGTTTTGACTTAATAGGCTCAGCACAGCTTCTGCCTTATTTAAATTCAGTACTCCATTGTATAGTGACCATTGGTTTAGTCATTAATAGACACATCTTTATTATCTTATTGATGATAATGATCAGAGTAATAATTAGTTAAGATGTTATATATCTGTCAAATATTTTGTGGGGGCACTGACTATAGATATATCTGTCTTAAAGTGTTTGGGATAGCAAAACATACAATGAAAAACAATTAATAGTAATAATAGTGGGTTCTTGTATAGCACACATGTCTGTCAGACTTGACGCTCCTGGCGTTCCACAAGTGAAACAGGGCAAATTCCTTTTCTTTCTTTTTTTTAATTCATTTTTTCCTCTAAATATGATATTTGTAATAATTTGTATTTTTTAAGAGCCACATCTTTATTATCTTCGAAAAAAAAGTAATACATTACTTTCCAATGATGATCTGTTGGCCTGAATGTTTCTAAAATGTTTTGAGTTTGTTTTTGTTCAGAGAAGAAATAAGAAAGTTATGAATAAAAAACAAATTGACAAAGTTATGAATCAAACACAAATTGGCCTCTCCGTGACGTATCATGCGAGCTCTTCTCCCATTTGCTCAGCGCAGAAAATTTCAAAAATTTTCATTTTATTAAGTTTTGATGAAGGAATAGATTTATTTCATACAGGTTTTGTGTAAAAAACATATGAGCCATGATTATATCTAAGGTTCATGTATGACTGAATATTTTCTTTAGAGAAAATAAAAATTAATGATTTTTCGGGTACAGGGCAAATGGGAGAGGAGCTGGCAAGATACGTCACGAATTTGCCAATTTGTGTTTGATTGATTACAACTTCAAAAAGTCACAACTTTCTTACTTAGTTACTTACTTAGTTCTTACTTAGTTTTCTCAAACCTACTGATCTGTTTCTTTAATATTTCTGTTTCTTTTAAAACCATCTTGTAATCAGGGCTTACTTCCCCTTTAAGGCACAAAGATAAAACATGCAATGGTTATTTTTACCTAAAACATTTGGGTAACTTCACAGACGCCTTGAACTGTATATAATGGATACAAAAAATACCCGCATGACCGAATGGCACAAGACCATATGGCCCATTTAGAAAATGCGGAGTAATTCAATGATTTGGTATAGAGGGGGGCTTTCTTAACTTTTTCTTTTATATGGTTGAGTGATTTCCAGTATTGGATTTCCTTCATGCACTGCGTATGTTATACAATTGATTACTGTTATGGGGTAGAAAAGTTTTCTATCAGGGAGGCATTTTCCACACACATGGTATTATCACGTTAGGTTCAGTAACTTTTTGAAAGTCAAATACTTCCTTACTGTTTGAAAGTAAATAATTCTGGTTTTTTTTTTGGGGGGGGGGGGGGCGAGATTGGAGAATTCTGGCAAAATTCACTTTTCACCGTCTGCACGTGGAACTTCGGTTTCGCGCGCCCTCTGTATTTTCTGTGTCGTGGACTTCAAAGGACAAAAATGCGTTTTTCAATCTTAGTCTCGTTATGTGTTACTTCACGTTTACGAATACATATAAATCTCAGATATTTGTCAATTAAATGCCACGAAACTAATCAGACCTTATAACAGGAGGGTCACTTTGATACGTTCCCCCTTAATAATGAAAAGTTTAACATCAGCCCGCGAAGTACTATGCTTGTTAGTGTGGGAGCTTGTCCCGAAATAGTCACTCCATTTTACCCATAAGATTGACCCCTTAAAGTTACTTAGACCATCTAAGTCGATTGACCATGTTGACAAAAAAGGTTGTCAGCCTGACCGTAGCCCATATATGATCACAAACCTGCAGACTGAGCTATTTTGGACCCATTAATTGATAGCGGAAGAAAAGCGAGACTGCATAATCCAGCTAGCAAAAACATATAGTTGACCCTTGCTACTAGACTATGATAATGAGGTCATTGTCGGCTGCTAGTGTGTTTGCATGCTGGCTGTTATCTATTAAACGCGCTGTCATGTCACATGTAGTACGGTATTCGTATACCACAATTATTGCAAAATGGGTCTTCCTTATTCGAGTGGTAAAATTTACCACGCATTGGTTTTGACTTACTATTGCTCCTCTTATTATTACTATTGTGAAAATGTTTATGGTCGTGTGAATGAGTCGGAGTCGCGACCAGCGAGCTATCGATATGGTGGGGACGCCAAATTTCTTACAATGTGGTGCTGGGTAAGCAGTGTACATTTTTAGCTTTTCGTGGATTGTGGTGCATGGCGTGTATTCGTTTGTGCATGCATTGTAGGTTGTGTAATATAATGCTACCGCCGTGCAGCTGCATGCAGCGGCACACGTATGATAGGTGACAGCTAGTATTTTCAAGGAGCTCGATCTGTATATACATCGATCTCCTTAGCACATGAAGCAAGTATTTTGCAGCATAACCACGCATTGTTTATTTATCTTTATCATGATACTTTCCTGTCCTGTTGCAATGAAGTATTCGGTTCTCTCTCTCTCTCTCTCTTTCTCTCCCTCTCTCTCTAGCTCCTTTTCACTAGCCTCCCATCTGCCCTTTCCTAATTGGCCCTCTCTGTTTTTTGTATGTTGAGCTTGATATTATTATATATATATATATATATATATATATATATATATATATATATATATATATATATATATATATATATATGTGCGCGCGTGTGTGTGTGTGTGTGTATAAAAAGTACCGTATAGCCGAATAGCTTTGGCAGTAAGAACACATTAGTGACATTTTGTTGATAGGCCCTGTTATTTCTTGCAGCACAATTTCCAATTATATTGTTAAATAAAGAATGCGCTTTAATTTATAGTTTTGAAAAAAATATGAAAACAAAAACAAAAACAACAAAATTACACACTTATTGAAGAGGAATGTTTTAGCTTGATTTAATCCTATTGTTAATTGTTACCTATAATGTCCTTGTCGATCGGCGCTCATGGCAGGTCAATAGGCTAATTTGGCACGCAAAAGGTTAAATGAATCCGAAAAAAAAATCAAAAATGTCTGAAGCTTGAAAAATGTTCCAATTTTCAAAGTAATGATAGAAGCAAAAATACCATCATCATATGAAATATCAACTGATCTGAAGTTTCGTTGTTGTGTGATTCGTTGAATCTCGTTCTTCAGAGACAAATTTTCGGTTTGCCAGTATAAGACGTTGTTCCATACTGATTTTATCCTAATTAATGTAATGCTATGGTCACAACTGATCGTGCGTGTTTTTGCACGTGTATGTCTGCGCAACTACGATCGGCTGATGGCCAACTCCTGCAGATCGTACGTCCTTCGTTTCGCATGGTCACAACCGGCCGTGTCACTCCTTGCATCTCCTCTTGCGCGTCTTGCACCCTCCTCATAAATATTACCTGCAAGAAGTCTTGAGGTGAACGTACAGCCCGTGCAACTGACGCGCGATATGTTATGGCTCCGTATGGGCTTCGTGAGACCTCTTGCGATGTTCGCAAGAAGCCCGTGCAAGTACGATGGCTGCACGTGTCACCTGCGTTCATGGAAACACGTAGCCACACTCAGAGTTTGTTGGACATGTCCAACAGCCTCCTTGCGTCTCCTGCGTGCTTCTTCGTGCTTGGAAAAACGCGTAGACCTATGCGTGCGACGCAAGGATTCTCTGCGAAATCCGTCGCAGACCACACGCAGGGAGGTGCACGACTGGTTGTGACGACTAACCCTTGAAGGAACAAATACGGAAGGAAGTGTTCACAGAAGGATTCACCTTCAACCGGATGTGACATTAAAAATTATTTCCAAGATAGCAAACGGCCTATCGAGAATCGACGTACTTGTAGAAGTAGAAGGAGATCTATATCAGATATACGAGCAGTGGCGTATCTAGGTATTCTGGCGCCCGGGGCAAACTATCAAATCTGCGCCCCCCCCCCCCCCATGCCCAAAAACTCAGATTAATGAGGTTTTTAATTTAGAAATTGCGTTTTAGGAATTAATGAGTTTTGATGCACATAACCTGGGGTTGTTAGCCCAAATTTGATGAGTTATTGTATAAGCAAGGGAGCAACGCGACCGAGCTGCACATATTTTTTTTTTCTTTCACCCCTCAAATTGAAATTTCTTCATTGTATTTTACCCTTTAAAACCCCTCAAAATCCAAGGGAATACAGCGACCTAGCAATAGATATTTTTTAAAATTTTGAACATTTCCTATTTTGGGGGCCCAAAATGAATGAAAACCCTGAAGAAATATATTTGAGGAATTAATAAGGCAATTGCAAGGTAAATTTATGATTTCTTTGGAATGTTCTACACTTTGAAAGTGCTTTTTATGCACATCAGGGGGCGCAAAATTGAACAAGCTCCTCCCTTATGCGGAGGGGGGCAAAGCAACTATAGTCAATTAATGGTTAACACTTTAAAAACGCCATTAGGGGCGCAACATAGATAGATTTTGAACATAATTATGCGAGGAAGCAAAGCGACCGAGCTATAGAAAATTTTTGCATTTCAAACCCTAAAAAACACAATTTCTGATGCGTTTTGTCTTGTATTTCTCCCCCCCCCTTTTCTTTCTCTCTTTTGCATTTTTTGCGCCCCCCTTCAAGTGCCGCCCGGGGCACGTGCCCCCTCTGCCCCCCGTTGATACGCCACTGTATACGTGTGTTAAAGATAGCTTATATCGTCCTGTTCTGAGACAACTTCAGCTGGGGAATGACATAACGCAATGTAAAGTATTGGATTAGCTTTGATTGGACTTGAAAATAAAACTGTAGATTTACTTTTCCATTGTTTTACCTCATGCGTTTTCCAAAAAGACATAGAAAACAATGAAACACATTAAACCTTATTGTGTCGCATGAAACTTTTCAATTATTATTAATCAATTAATTAATTGGAGCAATGTGGTATATTGATGAATGCTCTTGAGTCTCACAGGAGAGGTCCTGGGTTCAATCCTTGATTGGTGTTTACATCTTTGGACAAGGTCCCTCTCGACCCAGGTTTCTTATGGTTTCCTAGCTATGCTGGGGGGTAATGACAATTGCAGGGCTCACAGGGAGATAAGGATTAATACCGATGAAGTTTCCCTTGGTAAATAAGACCATATCAAGTTCCATTCGTAATTAAACTTCATGAACGTTTTTCATTTTGATTTTAAATCGTAAATAGTTCCTAAATTTTTCACAACTTTCTTTCCAGAAAATATTATGACTCGATAAAAGAAAATCCGAATGTCAATTGATGTTTTTTTTATGTTTACAGTTCTTCCAGATCTTCTACTTCTTCTCTTGTTGTGTTGCGGATGTCGTCGAGATTGTAGGAGTTAAATCCAAGAAGATGCACTCATTCAGAGACTGGTTTCTGTGCTCTGTTGCTTTTCCCGTAGGACTGGTAAGACCAATGGCGAATATACGGGAAGGTGGGGGGGGGGGGGGGGGGGGAATGGCACAACCGATCTATGACCCCGTTTAAATGGGTAAGGCCAGTGGCGGATTGAGGGGGGGGGGGGAATCCCGACCCGTACCCCCCTTTGTAAGAAAAGTATACATTGTGCCCCCCCCCCCTTTAGAACCGAGAAACTTTTTTTTGTGGGTTTTTTTTGCTTGTCAGAGAATTATGGAGGAAAACTGGACCCCATAAAATCTGATAACCCCCACCTCACTGAAAGACTTTTGGAGGGCTGTGAAAAAAAAAAATTGCCACCCTCTGGGGAAATTTTTTTCACCAGCCCACCTCCCTCCCAACCCACCCCACCCCCCCCCCCCCCCCCCCCCGAGCGACTTTTCGAGGGCTGGCGAGAAGAAAAAAAAATACCACTCTCCCTCCAAGCAGTTCCCCAAAGTTGACAGCCCTGCATTTGTGTGCCCCCTCCTTTACAAAATCCTGGATCGGCCCCTAGGTAAGGCTACCCTCACCTCTCCTTATATTATCCTCAAAGGATACTAATGAAATTTTGGCCTCCCTTTCGGAAAATTCTTGATCCACCTCTGATTAATACATGTATGTCTAGCTAAATGCAACTAATCTGATTATTTTCGAGTTGTAAATTCCTGATTATATTTTAAGATATATTCTGTCTGTGTTCTTCTGTATGCATTCATTTTCAACCTTTCTCATCGATAAAGGTACTATTGAACCCTTTTGGGCTTATCTTCATCTTAAGTGTCTGGATTTAAAATAAAATGACCCCCACCCCCCCCCCCCCGCAAAAAAAGGAAACAAAACCCCACTGAAAAGGTTTGTCTAAAAGTTTCCCCACTCTTTTGCAGGCTCGAAATTCTTAATGATAATAAAAGCGAAAACAATGATAATTAATTACAGTAATAATGATGAGAACAATGATAATAATAATAATAATAATTATCACGATAAAACTAATATTAATAATAATTATAATAATAACATTATTGATGATGATGACGATGATGATAATAACAATAATAATAATAATAATAATGATAATGTAATACTAATGAAATCATGATTATTGTACTATTATTATTATTATTAAATTGATTATTATTACTATTTTTATTAATATTATTATCATCATTATAGTCATCATTACTATCACTTCAGTTTTATTAAGATGCTTTCTATCATGGAATTTATGATATCCATTAATGAATATTTCAACAAATTTGAATTTTATTTACTACTTTCCTCATTTTTTTAAATTTTAATTTTAATTTTTTTGCAGATGGTTGTTGGCATGTTTTGGATACTGTGGTCCATTGACAGGCAGTTGGTATTTCCAAAAGAGTTGGACGAGTTCTTTCCAGTCTGGCTTAACCATGTTTTAGTGAGTTACAAGAAAAAAGCTGGAACCTGAAAACAATTGATGCTCTCGACAACATTTAATGCAGCGGCATAGTGACAAAATATACCCCAATTGTGCATTTTATGATAAAAGCACCAAATCTGGCACATGTGTAGATGTACATGTAGGTGTTATAAACAAATTCAGATGTGGAGACATCTTGATTTCCGCCCCTGAGGGCCCTGGCGGCCATCTTTCAAAATGGCCGCCATCAGAGCACGAAAGAGGGCTAAACCCCCTGGTTCCTACGCCCTTGCTAAAAAAAAAACCCCAAACCCCCCCCCCCCCCAAAAAAAAAAAAAAAAAAAAAAAAACCCAAAACCCCACAAAAACAACAACAAACAAGCAGATATGACAATATAAGCATAATGAGAAGCATCTGTTTGTTGTAAACTATATAGCGTCTTACTTAAAGGGAAGCTTTAGTTCTGGGAAAGGTAAAAAATAATTTGTGAGCTTTCTCACTCTTATTATGTTAGTTTGAAAGATTATTATAGTATATATGTCCCCTAAAAGGGATTGCTCTTCAAGTGTTCTCACATTCAAAATATGACATGAAACAGCTGAAATGTTGGGGCCGAACATATGTGTGTAGTCCCATTTACATATTTCTATGCATGTGAATCTCAGCAGGATTGGGTCAATTTCTTATCATTTTTGTGATTCAAAAAACTTACAGCAAACACCAATACTTCAGTGTTATATAGTCAACCTTCCCCGATTGCTTTGAGACAGTGTCTTTCACAATTCAGTATCATGACAAGGGTGCCATTGCATAAAGACTTACTATTATAGTAACTTTGCCATCAATGGTAACTACCATGGTAACGTTGCTCAAGAGCCAATCAAAATCCAGTATTCCATGAAAAGTTACTATAATAGCAAAGTTACTATAATAGCAAGTTTTATGCAACGGAACCCAGGACTTAACTTTATCTTTAACCACAAGGAATTCGCTCAGTAAACGCCTTACTACTTGGTACCCATTTAGATTATTTTACCTTGGTCGAGAGTGGTAACTGTAAGAATATGTTTATCTTATACGCAATTTAAAAAAAAAATAATTTGCATTAATAGCATACACATTTCTTGCCAATGTTATTGAGAAAATTTTGTTTATCTATTTTAAATGTTTTGCATGAATAGCATAAAAACGTCTTGTCAATCTTCTGTAGCGAATATGTTTTGTTTATTTTTCGTGTTTTGCATTAATAGCATACAAACGTCTTGCCAATCTTCTTATTGGACTAAATTCTGATTATTTTCACATTATTATTTATTAAGTAATTTCTGGTTATTTTCATATTTTGTATCAATAACATACAAACTTATAGCCACTCTTATTAATCGACTAAATTCCAAGTGATTATTTCACGTTTTATGAATTAAGTAATTTCTGGTTATTTTCATATTTTGCATCAATAGCATACAAGCATATTGCCAATGTTATTAATCGAGTGAATTGTGTCTATTTTCAATTTTGCATAAATAGTTTAAAAATCATTTCAATCTTGAGTAAATTTTATTTATTTTTTCAGATATGTTTATTTTTTATGTTTGCATCAATATAATCATGATAATACAAACGTATTGCCAATATTATCTGTCCAGTAAAGTCTGTCTATTTGCACATTTTACAACAACAGCATACAAACGTCTTACCAATCCTGTTAATTGACATGTGGTTGGTAGGCCACAAACATCCATCCCGACTACTCGGTATGTCAAGTCTAGTGTCTATCTCCTTCCTCTACATGACATGGTATGTATTTTGATCACTCTTTTATTTTAACCCTTTCGAGACAGTTGACCACTTTCTGTGGTTTGGCTCAATAACTTCTGATTCAGAGCTCTGAAAAATATATACCAGATGCATTAGTAGAAAGATTAAAAAAAAAAAAATTCACACACTATGTCCATTTTTGTTGCTTGATCATATTGCGTTTGATGCCAGGAATTTTAAAAACGAGAATAGGCTTTAAAATCCTTAAATTGGCAACAAAATGAGAGGCTCAAAATCATTGGGTTTTTTTAAAATTAAAATTGGCAATTTTTTCAACTTTCCTACAAAATTGCTAATCATGTTTATTATTTTCAAACACATTACACCTTATTTGAACCATGTAGCACTAAAAGAGAAATATTATTGTTGCCAATTTGAAGAACAAAATGTGATTAAATTTAGCCCTTAAATAATTCCTGTCCTGAAAGGGTTCATTAAATCTGTATGCATTCACCTTCGAAGCTGATGTAAAAAAAAAGTATTATCCTGTCATTCAGTAATTTGATTTGATTTGGTTTGATTTGATTGGTTTCTATATCGTCAGCTTCATAAACTACATTTCATGCTCATGAATATGACATGAATACATTTTTCTTTCAATACAATATAATATACTAATAGAAATGTAAGATAAGTTAGAAACTGAATGCATGATTAACATTAGATATAGGAGGGCTGCATCGGGTTCATGAAGCTTAATGTGCTTGCAGCTCTCAGTACAACTACGAAATAAAAGGAAGATGGTGCATGAGTTGCAGAGAAAGCTTATAGAAAAGGCGGAAAGGGTGTTAGTTTCGAACTACAATGATACTCACACCTGTTCTTATAATAAGACGCAGGCTAAAAAAGTTAGGATGCCAGGTCAGGGATGATGATGGTTGAAAAACGGAACATACATGATAAAAAAGATTGAAACACGAGCCATCAATTCTTACACAACACCATAGTTTTAACAGCTTTCTTAAAAGAGTGTGTTGATTACACTCTTGGTCCATACGTTCAGGTTGTATTTAGGTCAATATGGTTAAAACCAGTAGCTCATTTTTGCAGTATATGAACGTATAATTCTTTTAAAGATTAATTTTTTTAAAAATTCATACACAACTATGTAGTTGTGTATGAATGAATGAATGAATGAATGTATGAATGAATAAAATCGTTTTATTACCAAATTAATAAACAATATAGGACATGTCAGAATACAATAAATACAGGTATTACAAAATTTAGTAATGGCACACCACTAGTATGTCCATCTATAAATAAAAAGTTCAATGGGATTTGTGACAACATTCCCATATGATAGTAATAATAATAGTAGTAATAATAATAATAATAATGATAATGATAATTATAATAACAATAATGATGATAATAATAATGATAATAATAATAATAATAATAATAATAATAATATAATAATAATAATAATAATAATAATAATAATAATAATATGCAACGTTTAAGCATCCAAAATTAGCTTTCACTCAATAAGACTTAGAAATATTTTGCATTAACATAAAATAAAATGGAAAGTGCTTAGTCATCCATCGTCGCATTTAATTGGTAAGCAAAGTCTCCAATGAAGAGACTTTATCAGCTATCGTACCGTTAGCAATTTCAGCAATTTTACTCTAAAAAAAAAAAAAGATACTGGGGCTTAAAAGTGTGTTTCCTCTCTTTTTATTTCACTCACACTGTACAGGATTCTGTGGCTGGGCTATGGCGTAGATATCTGGGTTTACCCAATCTTACGGATGCTCTCTGGATTTAAGTTTGCTCTCTTCATAGCTCTATGTGCAATCACACCGCTACCTGTCTACTTACTCGGGGAATGGTGCATTCACGCCTTGCATGGTAAGCATTTTTAAGGGGGGGGGGGGGGGGACAGAGGACCAATGTGACAATAAATTCGTGTAGGCCTATTCATTGATCCCAAGGTTCGTTATTCCGAAGGTTTATATTTCCAAAAACTGGAACAGCCACCAAGCGTTAATGAATCCGAAAATGGTATTAGGAACCAAGGGTTAGGAAGGTCGGAAATGTAATAGCCACCAAGGTTTCTTAAGTCCGAATAGAATACGGGTCTATTCCGAAAATGAGAAAGGGAACCCTACCAAATATAATTAACCCGTTAGTAGTGTGTTCGGAAGTATGAACTTTCGGAAATTTGCAAATCTTCGGAATAATACATGATACAATAATACTCCAGAATTATACACAAACCTTCTGAAACGAGCCTTCGGACTAATGGGCTTCCCCAAATTGTTTCTATTTAAAGAGCTCCATGAATTGCAGGATTTATTCTTGCGTTGGGCTTGGGTGTTATAATTTTAGATTGGAAATTGCCTTGGACAACAAGGGCAAATTTCCTCTGAGTGATTTTGACCAACAGAAACTACCTGTTTCAAGAGCGTCGAACTGGTCATGGGAATTGCATATCTCACTTTTATTTAAACTCTCTTTAGAGTGATCTATCTGCCGCGTAATTCTGCGTCGCCTTCCCGCCCTCGATGTCTTGTAGCCTGAGCGACATCGTCGAGAAGAAATTTGTGGTATACCAACATGTCGTTTAAAATGTTACCATTAATTCACTAAAAATGACACATGTAAATTGAAAACGTATTCTCCGTATATATCGCATTCGCTGACATCACCGCCCAATATAAATATCACTGAATGCATAGGTGAATGAATGGACGGACAGTGAAATGATTTTTTTTTTTCAATAGGTTGTGAACCGGAGCGACATCGTGTATATTTCGCTGAATGACCTGCTATAGAATCACGCGGCAGAGATATCAAAGTAGAGAGAGTTTAGCGCTAGCTGTCAATATGTGCCCCAGCTTAAATTTTCTCCCATCTATTGTACCTCCTGATTTTATACAGTCTTCTTTGTTAATAAAAATGTACAGAACAATATTGTAAATTTCAAAGAATACATTAGAAAGTTTAAAACAATTCTAAAGATAATTTCGAGTGCTTGAATATGACTTTACTTTCCTCTGTTGTACTGTTTTCATACGCATACCTCTTGCAAACGCATTGAATATACAACTAGAAATTGCGATGTAAACTGGTTGTGGCAATCTTGGAATTTAATTTTGTAAGGTACATGTATATCACCGCCTTCTCCTTTGCTCCTTCTTGCTTTTTGAATAATTTTACGTCGTATCATTCGTTCCTTTTATCTTCAAAGATACCAGATAGAAAAGGGTTGGGTTTTGTATTGATGTCACCAGGGGCGGATCCAGGATTTTGTATAAGAGGGGGGGGGGGCACACTAATGCAGGATTGTCAACTTTGGGAAACTGCTTGGAGGGAGATCCGTATTTTCCCTCCATAATTCTCTGACAAGCAAAAAAAAACAAAAAACAAAAAACAAAAAAATTGCGTTCTAAAAGCGGGGGGGGGGGGGGGCACAATAAAAAAAGGGGGGGGGGGACAATGCATTATTTTCTTTCAAAAGGGGGGGGGGGACACGGACCGGGATTGTCTCCTCCTCTAAATCCGCCACTGGATGTCACAATGAAACACATACAGAGTTTGTGATGTAGTTGCCTTTTAGAAAATATTAAATTTTCACATGTTTATTGCATTTGAGAAGTTATAATTGATCACATTTATATTATAAATATTATCTATATATATATCTGTTTTCCATCCCCCCCCCTCTCTCTCTCTCTCTCTCTGAATGAGAACCTTCTTCCTCCAAAATGGTCTCTCTTGTAAATACAATAACCTACTTTATTTGTGTTCTTTGTTTCAAAAATTAGGATCAAGTCGGAGGAAAGAAAATCGACCGAAGAAAGCGGAATGAACAATATTTATAAACATGATGATCGCTTCATGTCAGCTATAATGTGAGATGGATACCTTGCAAGAAATATGCCTCTCAAAGTGGACTTTAATGAAGGCCAGAGCAATTACTTTCAAAGAACTTTGAAAGTGCAAAGACATTAATCTATCTACATACATTAACGGGAAGGTTGAGTTCTGGGAAAGGTGAAAATAATTTGTGAGCTTTCTCATTCCTTTTATGTCAGTATGGAAGAACATTATAGTAGAAATGTCCCTGCAAAGGATTTCCCTACAAATGGCCTTATATTGGAATTATGACGAAAAATAGCTGAAGCGTTCGTGCCGAACATTCATGCCACATCTGTGTGCAATCCCATATACACCTATTTCTGTGTGCGGTGCATGTGCTTTTGAGCGAGTTTGGGTTGATTTCTTATCATTTTGATGATTCAAATATCTCACAGTAGGGCAATTCCCCACGAGAAGGGCAAAATCAGCTAATTTTAGATTTATACTAATAAAGATCGCTTTAATTGTTCCAAATAGCCAAATCCTTAAATTTAAAGAAACTGAAAAAACTTTTCCCCCATCTCATTCGGAATTTGCACAATGCATGTTTGAAATTACATGACATTTTTTTGCGGTTTACTAAATTTTGGGGGCAATGTAATGATTATGATGAAATAAATACATTGTTCAGTATTATTTTTGTCTCGTGCATTCACTTTCATTATAATCGTGTATGTGTACGCAACATGTGTTCCAAGGTATGAGACATATGTAAAACCAGTATTTTCAGGAAGTGTATTTAAAATCTAATACAATATGGGTGTAATTCCGTTAGCATAAATGGGGAAAAGTTTTCCTCCTAGCTTTAAAAGTGAATATTTTTGGGGGAAACTGAAAATTCTCTGATTTCAACTTGTACCTTAAAACTTCCGATAACACTTATTTGAATATTTTTTCCTGTTCGGCCAAATTTGTGGTAACGGAATTACATGGTAACGGAATTACCGGCATCATGTTTAACAGGTTGAAATGTGATTGAGAAGTTGGAACATGTTTTTTATGCATATATTGTATGTGAAATAGCTCTGACGTGTCATTAATTGCAAACAAGAAGCGAAGAATCCAGTATGAATAATAAATGTGTATGTTTACATTACTTTACATATGGTTATAGAAAGGAGGAATGTTTCAGTTTTAGACGACATCGATTTTATGAAAAAGAGCCCAATTTGTTATATAACACTGTTTTGATTTTTTTGTTTCTTTGTTTGTTTTAGGGGTCTTTGTATATGTCGGTTTGAATATTCAACTACCATTCATCTACTTATCATTCTGTCATTAGAGTTCCTGTCAAAAATTTACAAAGTCTTTTGAAGTTTCTTTTGATTATATTCTGGCAGACATTAATACAGAATAAACATTAAAACTAAAGCTGGCTTTAGCTTTACAGATAATTCGGTTTTTCAAGTGATTTTCACATACATGTAAGATATAAAAGGCAATTCACCATACTATCACTCAATCACACCTGTTTGCTGTTTTGCTTTTGTATTTCAATCCTTCACAGTGCCTGTAAAGGTTCTCCTTTTGATTAGGTGACTAACTTGCAAGTCTATCTTTTTAAGGATTTTGATTAGTAGAGGAACACCTTTATATGCGAAGAATAGTCAATGAATGATTGAGTTAGTATTGAGTTCAAATATTACGTAATTCCGTTACCATAGCTATTATGCCAATTTGTAATGTGGAATATTTTTAAATAATCATGTTTATTTACGCTGATGATTAAATTCCTGCAACTCAACTGACAAAATTAAACACAAATATACCAAGCAGTTGCTGCTTACCTCAACTAAAACTTTGTAATCTTACCAATTTCCAATATATTCACAGATATTCATAATGGCCATATGGTACTCATTTTAATATGTTTTATTCACCTGAGATTGCTAATAAAAATGTATCAACATTCAAGTTTACAGGAGACTGAAGGACCTTTAGTTTTCTTAGTAAATTTTAGAAGATTTTATTCTGTTACCGATGACTTATCTAGGGAAAAAAGAAAATACTACGTATCTGTCATATTATTTTTCAATCTATCACAATTAAGCTGAATAAACAGAAAGCTGAATCAAACATGAATCTTGAATAATTGGCTTGTACATTTCCGAGCATATTTAATGGAAATGAGAGATTTGAAAATGCCACCATTTTCTGGTAATTCCGTTACCACGGTATATATACTAGAATATAATTAATTTAAGTGACAATTTGGGGGTATGAAAGAGTTCAGGTGAAAGAATGAGTACATCTGCAGATTATTAAATGCTAGGAAGGGGACCAAATTACAAAATTAGTTCACAAACTCCAAAAATGTGAGCAAAAAAATCTTTCATTTGTAATTCCTTTGCCGTGGTATTGCCCAGTATACACCAATCCTTATTCAGACATCATCAACCTTTCCCATTTGCTGCCAGACAGTTTCTTTCACAGTTCAGTCTCATGACCAGAACTCAACTTTATCTTTCCAACTTTGCTAATAAGATGATTTGTGTGAAAGCAGAAAAATAAGAAAAACATGATCGGGTGAAAGTTTGAAAGAAATCGGACAAGGACTAAGAAAGTTATGGAGGTTTGAAAAATGAGATCACTACATCTATGCGAATCTCAAATTGGCAATCTGGTGAGTCGATTGTGACATTTTTATAGACAACTTTCCCATTTGTCGTACACAAAAATATCATTAATTTGCGGTTTTCTTCGAGGCGCTTTTACCCTCGGGGCAGTACTCAGAATATATTGGAGATAGCATATTGTTATAAGTCCTCATGAAAGAAAAAGATTCTACTGAGTAATACATTTTGAAAAAAGTGACATTTTAGTCATTTTGTGTGTTGGAGCGAATGGGGGAGTTGTCCACAGCTACATCACAGTGACATTACCTATTTGGCCTTTTGAATTTCCCAATGGTATAGTGATTACAACTTTAAAAATTCATAACTTTCTTATTGCTTGTCCGATTTCGTTCAAAGTTTCACCAATCTGCTTCTCTGATTTTTTCCTCTTCTTTCAAGGTAACTTGCTATTAAGGTTGCAGTTCCCTTTAATCCACATTTGCCACTTTCCACATATTTGTTGAATGGTATCTGGTAGGAAGGAATGTCTTGAATGCTGTGAGCACCGAAATCGGTAACCTATAGCTAGTGCCGGGGTAATATTGGAGATACAAAATGTTGGAGGATAATTCTCGAATTGAGAAAATATATTTGGTTTTTATTTGTTTTATATTTCTTTTGCTCTCAACTACATGGAGAAATTTTTCAGACAAAGTGCTTTGTATGACGAGATAGAAAATATTTCTTATTACACAATGGTAGGCCTACAGTCGAAGTCATAAGAGAAGGTTGAATTTAATGTAGCACTTTCAAGGAGAGATGACTGAAGAACTCCCACACCCCGCGGTATCAACCAAGTTGTTTAATTTGTTCAATAATGAGGAAATGTGATGTTGAAGGGACATCAACGATTATTTAGAAGGATTAATACGGAGTAGAAAAATTGCTAGAGTTGACGGATGAAGAAGGGAGTATATGATAAACTATTACTGAATGCATTTAGCTTGATGTATGGAATTATTTTTTTTATAATGGTTTTTATTGAGAAATTGAAGCCTGATTCCTGAGACTACAGCGTTCTTCCAGAATCTCGTGTAAATGAAAGAAATAAGAAAATGCATACAGCCATTTCGAACTAGAAATATTTAAAACGGTGGAAAATTCCATGCTTCATCTGCAGACGGGATATTGATGGTCCTAGAAAATTCACGCTGCATCAGAGCTATCTATACACAGAGTTTGGCCAACTCGGTTCAGTTGGGCACAACATTGCGTATTCGGGGGGGGGGGCAGTACTGCATGCTTGTGTAGCAAAGTAACAATAATCAAAACAAAACAAACAAAAAAGATGCCTCATATTAGCCAAGTTGGCCAAACTCTGTGTATAGTTGGCTCTGCGCTGCATTTTTACTGGCGTCCCTAACACAAGCTTTGCTTTTCCGGCCATTCGCTTCCGACCTAATTCTGAAATATTTACTGCACCCATCGCTATGTTTACCATGTTTCACCAACCATGAGAAGGAAATGGATATGAATGTCAATCAATGATCAAATTCTGCTTTTCGTTTTTGTGAAGTGTTTAGAACAGTACATGTATATTTCAACAATGTGTCTTCACCAATTGAAAACGGAATTACAATGAAACCATTAGAACACTTCATTAAAATGATTAAATTTGCAATAAGAACTACTTCCAAAAAGCTAACGGGGAAAAATAACATCATGAAATAGTAAAAAAAAAAAAAAAAAAGACAAACGAAAGTAAAAGAACAATTGTGACCCTCCACCATAAAACGACCAATAAGTCGCAATGGGAGTTTTAGAGTAAACAGCTGAAAAAGGTGGTTTGGGGTGGAAATTTCGATTTTAAGATTTCTGTATTTTCTGAAAGTTCATTTATTAATCTACCATCTGACAAAATTTCAAGTTAAAATACCATATCAAAATATGTTTTTACTCTCATTCAAAATGACCATGGTTTCCTGGACATTCAAACTTAGTGTGTCAACTTGCTGGGATTGTACTTCACATCGTTTTTCTGATATAGCTTAAAAACTATGCACTGTTGATATTCAAAATCTAAAGAAACATAGAAGTATATCTATTCTGAAGGTATGGAAAGTTTCAATCCAATACAATGTGTACTTCACAGTGTATGCTAGGGAGTTTTGACTCAACCTTTTGTGCGACAAATAATAGGACACAGATTAGGCGCTCTTAGATGGTCACTCTTCTTTAGAGCTCGTTTTCTCTATTGTTATGGGCATTAGCCTATCTGACACATTGACATTCTCATTGTAATTTACAAGGGATTGCTTAGTCCATACAAGACAAGTTATATATCATTTTAAAGCTTAGAATCTAAGCTTTCAAACTGTGTTGAAATTTAAAAAACCCAAATTTTTGACTTATTGGTCGTTTTGTGGTGGAGGGTCACAATTAAGGAGGAGGACAAGAGGAGGAAGATAAAGAATATGACGACTAAGACGATGATGAAAAGAGAAATACAACGTAATATGGAAGATGGTCGCGAATAATTCTGATAGTGTAGGGGAAGAAAACATTACAACACGACGATAGCATATACTGATATTACAAAGTGAAATTTCCCGAAGAAAATAGCTTTTGGTCGGAATCCAATCCTACTTGTTTCGTTGCGAATACCAAAGGTGGATACACCAAAAAAAAAAAACCAAAAAAAAAAAACAACACACACACAAAAAAGAGAGAGACCCAGGAATACAAAAAGCTGTACTACGTTTCGTTTCGAGAACGAAACGTTTCAGTAAAGAATAGTTAAATTAACATTATTGTATATATATATATATATATATATCATGATATGTGTATGTGTAGGTAAGTGCCTTAGGTATGTTTATATCCCTATAATGCATATGCATGAATACGTATGCAAGTATATAGCTATATCTTATTGAAGAGTATTAAAGAGAGATTTATTTATAGCTATAAGATGCACATGTTGTTTACTAACCAAGCCCACAAGTGTTTTTGGCCTTGTTGATAAAATATTGTTGATAAAATATTGTAAAATACTGTAAAAACCCCATCTACAGGGGCCGCGGAGCGTTTTTGAAAGTGGGGGGGGGGGGGGGGGGGGGGGCTCATCTGATTTCACTCATTAATGAAATTCAGTTTAAGCAGTAGGGGGTATGATCGCAACATTGAGGGGAAATTTCCAAAGTTTAGGGGCACCGATTAGGGCTATTTCTGGAAAAAAAGGGGCACCTGCAACGGGAAAAATATACAATCTCTAAACATTGTCATATATATATCCTACATTGTGATTACATTTTATAAGGATTTCAATTATGTTTCTCTCTTACATGCTCTAATATAATTTACTCAAGCATCAAAGTTTGCAGTTTGGTTTGATGACCTACATATTAATGTGCGAGCGAGCGAAGCGAGCGAGCATTTTTTTAAGATCTGTGGGGCTGCATGGTGATCAACAAAATCTTATAAAGAGAGAGAGAGAAAAAAAAAAGTTCTGAAGGGTGTTTAAACACAGTCTCGGCATGAGAGACTGAAAAGACCGCTAATAAGTAACATTAATATATCAGATATAAATGTGAGCGAGCGTAGCGAGCAAGCCTTGAAGAAATTAAAGTAAAGTTACTCTAAATCGCTATAAATTAGGGGCACAAATTATGAAGTAAGAAAAAAGGGACCCTTATCAAGAACGATAACGGCTCTTATCAAAAAAGAAAAGGAGCAGGAGTATGTCATATTAAAAAGAACAATTATCAGAGGATGAAACATGTGGTATTTGTCGCACATGAATATTGGCACTTTATACCAGAGGTAAAAGGGGCACTTATGAGAATGGAAAAGGGGTGTTTTTTTTTGTTTTTTTTTGTTTTTATAAAGGAAGGGGGGCTCTTATCAGAAGGAATTGTACTTCTTAGAAAGAAAAGGAGCCCGTTTCAAAATGAATTAAGGAAAACTTATCAGAGGTGTAAAGGGGCACTCATCAGAGATGTCATGTGTCATTTAACAGAAGGCGGAAGGGACACTCGTCGAATTAGAACAGGCACCTCTCACATTTGAATAGAAGATTTGGCCACAGGTAAAGATGCACTTATCAGACGGAAAGGGGTTAATTCTTGTATCCGAAAAGTGAGAATGGAAAAAAGGCAGTTATTGAAAGAGATTAATAGGTACATTTTATGCAAATGATTTAAAAGGGAATTGTCGAAGGAAAGATTTTAATAGGAGTTTTATGAGAGATGAAAAGGGAAGAGGCTCGTTTATAAAAATAAAATAAAGGAAGCACTTATCAGGAAGAATAGGGGCAATTATAAGATTGGAAAAGGGGAATGTATTATAATATAAAGGATACTTATAATTGGGGAAGGGGCACTTCTTACTAAGGAAAAGGGACAGTTGTCAAGGAAGAAGGGGCACCTCTCAGATTTTATTAGGCCTCTGGCAATTATCAATGGTATATTAAATTCAAATTTTAAGATTGTGGAACGGGCAGGAATATAAAGAAAAGGGAGCACTTATCTAAAGTAATCTATGTAAATTCTAGGATACCAAATTCCTGAAATACTGGGGACACTGTACTCCCTCACCCCACCCCCACAGCGCCTGATTTTAAATAATCCTGAAATTTCTCTAAAGAGTTGATGCGTCATTCTGAATCCTGAAAGAAGACTCATGAACTTGTAGAAGATGTGATAGATAGACTGTCATTTTAGAGAATGTTGTACAGTCCCGAGAAGTCACGTGAAATTATCTGAGCTTGTTTTCTACTCTTTGTGTATAATACCACGCTTTATTAGGCCTAGATTTTGCATTAACTGTGCAGTAAAGAGGCGGGGATGTATTGCCCATTTGTACCAATGAAAAACAGGTTAGTAATGGACATGGATGAGAGATTTTGATATATAAATCGGAAATATCGGGACATTCAAATCATCATATTGTATTGTGTATTCAGGCGTACCCGCTACAAGCATCTGGCTTATTGGGATTGCGCCTTCTTCCCTATGTAACTTGTTCTTGATTGTACTGATATTACATTATATGCATGCAAATTGTACTATTTGAACAAATGTTGAATGTTGCAAATTCAATGGAAGAAAATAAATGTTAAATTGAATTGAATTGAATATCTTTAGCGTTTTATCTGCATTTTATAGGAATTCTCACTACAATAACAGTATTTTATATTAATTTTATCAATTTTATCAATTACTAGAAATTATTTCTTCCTTGAAAATTATGGGGGATTTGTTTTTTTACTTGTCTACTCAAAAAAGTGGGGGGAGGAGGGCTGCAGCCCCCCCCCCCCCCGGTTCCGCGGCCCATGATCTATACGCACAGGTACACGAGCGCCCCCTCGCCCATGCTTGAGTTACCTAGGCTCGACCGAAAAATCGGCGCAACGTACCGCGCCGGCTGGTAAGATTGCATCTTAGAAAGGGCAGGGCAAGCGCAGTTGGAACTGTGCTGAAGATAGCGGTTGTTTTTTTTTTTTCGGGATTTTTAATGTAAATCTAGTGAAAAGGAATAAATTTCTCTTTTTTTCCCTTTTAATTTTAGCAGAAAAAACAAACAAGAAAGATAAAATTATAGAAAGTAAATAAATAATATAATTGAGAGAAGGAGAGGAAAACACACACACACACACACACACACCCGCGCACACACAAACTTAAAGTCATTGGCGACAATAGTCAAATATGACTGATTGCCAATTAACATAACGAAAGAAGAAGAGGAAGGCAGATTGTGTACCGTTACAAAATCCGCCCGGCGGATTTGGTACTCTTCTCGACGAAATGGCTGGCGGATGTGGTATCATTTGGCGAATATCGTTCCCTTTCAAAATATCTTTTGATAGTCTCATGTTATCAGATCCCAAAAATTTGATGGCCTCATACAATCAGACCATACATAATTAGATGATAATAATGATAAGCAATCAGCAGGGCAATTCATATGAATCACTAGTTCGAACAGACCCCAATTTTAAAGGTACAGTTTGATTTTGTTTTATCTATGATAATAAAAAATAATACAAACTTTTTCGAAACAGTAAGTGTCACTACTGGCACTCTCTAACAGAATAAAAGTTTCACAAATTTGTTATACGTTGAATGGAATAATCTGTAATAATTCCGTTTATTAAATCAATCAAATTCTTGAAAAACCATCAGTTATATTTTGTATCAATAAAGCAACTACTAATATACATCTCAGCAAAAGTTTATGTTTTGTGTTTGCTTTGTTTTGTTTTTGTTAATACAGCAGGACAAAAAAAAATTAATAATAATACATACAATGAATAGATAAATCAAGTTCCATTCGGTGGTAGTTTTCAATCTGAAATAAACGGGCCGAGTATTCCACGAAGAGTATCTGACCATAAGCCAACTATGTGCTAAACCGATGCCAGCCTCGTAGTCGTCGTGACGTAACCTTGAGCCTTTCACGGCGCACTTGTCCGCCTTACGTAGTATGCCCTTGTGCCGTCCTTCAGCTGATGGGCTCAAAACGTCCTGTTTGCCACGCTGGTGCATATGACGTCATTTCCGGTTCTGGGTCATACCCCAGGATGCGAGTCTATCTCCATGCAATATCAAAAACTTGGCCAGAATCTTGCGAAAGGTAGTAGTGCTGGGTGGAGGGCGTAATCTGGTGCCTAAAAGATGTTCAAAAACATCTCCAAAACATAAATACGAAAAGAAGATTTTCCTGTGTTTATAAAATCCCAAACTTGGTGGCCATCCACAATTCACACTTCACTTTCACACCCTTCACGCTCCAAGTCTCAGTGTGCACTACCTCTCACTCACTACGTACACGCTATAGCGCGATTGCATGTCCCCGACATAGCATCAATTTTGCGCTCGACTGCGTACGTCGCATTCATTACATTCCGCTATCTGATCACGATTACGATCCGCATTTGACAGTAAGAAATCCATGAAAAGGATTTAAGAAAAGATATTTTCAAGTAAATTATGGCATTAAAAAAAATGCGTAACGTTGCGTAGTAATTTTTTTGCTTGAAACTTGTCATTTTTAATTTTCTTGGGTCAATCGTCTTGCGGTTTATAAATATTATGTTGAAATGATTCATATTTATAATCAATGAGTGATTAAAAATATTGAACCAAGATGGATGGACAGTTGGTATAGCGTTCAATACATACAGTAAGCATGGTAAATCCATACGTATGCTTCTTTTAATTACTAAAAATTCGAGAAAGGAGCATTGCGGTTTAGGGGTAATTTGGTGTTTTTTTCAGGGGCGTGTTACACCCCCTTCCCAATGGTAATTGTTGTAAGTTTTATATTGTTTTGTAATGTACACCCATAACTCTTCCTTTGGTCCATGGGCCTTAAGGAGAAACATTTGCCCCAATTTTTAGGGGCGGTCTTACAACCCATTCCGACGAAAAATTTTGTCAGTTTTTTTTTTTGTGTTTTGGTAATTTATAGTCATACACCTTAATTCTGACAAAGTTTGGCGCATATGTTAGATGGGTTGAAATCGACCCGACTTTGGGGCCCCTTTCGGGGGGGGGGGGGCCAAACCCGGAGGCTTCGTTCGAGCTGACAAGCTTTTTGTGAATGACATGGATGGTCTTAGCAACTTTAAGGGGTCAAATCTCATATGTAAAATGGGTTGACTATTTTGGGACAAGCTCCCAGACTATTAATATTGATGACCGCAACTGTCCATCAGACGCTTTTGAGCTTGCCAAATACGTAATATCACAGTCTATAACTGAATATTTCTTGAAACACAGCTCAGTTTCAGGAACTATGTGGCCTTGCGGAGAACCCTACTCTACTCATGAGTAATAATTGTAGCTTTAAAGAGAAATGGAATGTATCATATTTAGATAAAAGACATATGGGCACAGCATATCCCTGAAATAAGAAATCAAACATAGAATCCATAATAGATGCCGTTATGTTGAAATTGTAATTGTTCTGGACTTTTAAAGCTTAGTAGCATCCGATCTCGCTACCAGAATGTAATACTGACACAACTCAAAAAATATATCCCTTTATGGTTAATACATGGTGATATATATTTATGGTCTAAATACAATTCAGACTACGGGAAGGCAGGCTAGCGGGGGCTAGCGTGGGCTGGCGGGGGCTGGCGGGGAAAGACAGGACACAGGGCAGGGTGATACTGGTCAGACCCGACTATTTAGATATTCATTATATCACAAAGTTTATGCAAAACATACAGGCGCGGATCCAGGATTTCTTAGGGGGGGGGGGCCCAAATTTCAGTTCATGTGAGCTACATATTGCTACAATAATGGTGACAAATGGCGTATCTGACGCTCGATCTCGGGGGGGGGGGGTGCAAAAGCATATAAAGGGCTTTCACTCCCGCCGGAAGAACATTCTGAAATTTTTAAAGTCCATACAGATCATATTATAATGACTAAAGTTTCTAAATTCCGAAAGAAAATATTTACAATTTGACACCTATGATTTCGAGGGGCTACTTATTCATCTTTTGTTCGGTAATAACTAACGTCTGTTTCTGATGGTGTCATTATGGTCATGTACGCTAACTTCCTCGAAATCCGCCCTAAACACTGAGTTTCGTGAATCCTTATTAGCATGCGTCGGCTCTTGCAGGAAACCAGGAGCCGTACTAAGGGCTCATTACTGTGGCAAATCATTACTCCTCGGCGACAGTCGGCGAAGATATCAAACAGTTATGCATCTGAAAAGACTGAAATGGCATATACTGTAAATCAAATTTCAAAAGGAACAGCACTAATATTTTTTGTGCAAACCAGTCATTAATTGTCGTACGAGATAATAAAGACAATATCGGACACGGTAATGGTATTATGATTGAAAAAATAGACTTTATTGATATGCTCTATATGCATGATATCTATTAAGGAAATCGCACCTGAAATTGCATCATGTGCACTATAAGTTCCAAACGCTTTCTTTCATACAGTAAAAGTACGAAAAAATTCCACAAGCAGGAATGCATACTATTACACAAGATGTAATAAAACAATAAGTGTAATTATAATGATACACTTACATGCCAAAGCATGATCATTATTGCGTTTCTTTGTGCCTGTAAAAGAATAATACTAATATAATATCCATGCAAAATTTTACTGTTAACATGAATATTTTGAAGAAATGTCAAAATTTGATTTTCCACTATATTGTTGAAAATAGGTGGAAATATCATCAACAGTATCTAAACGTCTTAAGGATAACCGTTGACATGATTAAAGCCAAAAGTGGTTGGCTTGTACATATTTGTATTACTGTATAAAAGGTTAAACAAATGTTAAAAAAGAAAAGAGAGTATTCCAGTATTCCACAAAAATGGCAAGGCGTTTCACTAAGAAAAATCGCACCAGAAATTGCATCATGTGCACTATAAGTTCCAAACACTTTCTTTCGTACAAGTACAAAAAAAGTTCCACTGGCTAGTATGCTGTATGCATACTATTTCATAAGAGATATGACGTTCACACTTGATTTGATACGCTTTTATTGAACGATGTTCAAGATGACAGCTAATAGCTGATACATGATGAATTATAAAAGCATAATTCAAATATACATAGGACAAGAATGATAAAAGATACACAGCAAAAGCAATAGGCCTTGTAATCCAGCCAAAAGTGGGAGTTATAAACTGAGGCAGACTCAGAGAACCCTAGATCGAGTCTGAGTCACGTCTTTTAGATGGTGATATTAAAGGTCGGTCCCAGACGCAAATAATCATATCTGATTGATACACGTCTGTAAAAAAAAACAATTCAACATTTCAAAATAGATAAATAAACAATGTGAGGTCATTCAACTGCATCAAACGACTAGGAAGACAATGTGATTAAATTTTGAAGTAGGTCAAAACTGAAGGGTCACAGAGGCCAAGTTATTATGAAATTACATCGCGATATCTTTAAAAAAAAAAAAAGGCGGAGGCATAATAGGCAGTCGCATTTATCTTGTTGATATATAGATACAAAGAACTAGGCGTTGTGGCGTGCGCCTGTAATCCAGCAAATAGTGAAGGTTATAAACCGATTCGACTCGGAGGACATTGTACCGGGGAAAAAATTACACGAGGGCTAAAGGCAATTCACCCCCCCCCCCAAATGTAAACAAAGAAATAGCCCTCGCAAGTTGCAAAAGAGCCCCCATAAATTGCTATTAGGTTCAATACAAAATGGAGTTTGGAATGAAAAGAAGTACGAAAAATAGCCCTGATACAAAAAATATTATTTTTGTCCCTGACTCCCTGCTTTGTACCCTTTTAATTCTTTTGAAATCTTTGATAGAAGTCAGAGTCTTTGGGCTATAATCCACCAGTATGAAAATTTCCTAAAAACATTTCAAAATGCTCAGATGGCAACTGTACACTTTTTCTGGGACGCACTGCACGTAGACGTTGACGTTAATATCGCACAAGCGGCTAACTCGGACCCAGGAACAACTCTGCGCCGGGGCCAAGTTGTCTCGGCAGGATTGAAAATTTCAATTTTTTTTTTTTTCATTTCCAGGAAACTTACATCCCTTCTGTTCTTTTCTTTTCTTATTCCTCCGCGTTTTCCTTCTCTTTATATCCTCTTTTTTCTTTCCCTTTCACCCTGCTCTGTTTTTTTCTCTTTTTTTTCTTGGAGATGGGGAGATGAGACAACGTGGGAGCAAGGCCCTTTTGGCCTCCGGCCTCCGGCCTCCTTCCCCCTTCCCCCTTTTCCTTTTTCTTCTCCCTCTTTTTCCCCCCTTTCTCTCATCTATCCCTTTTCCTTCCTTCTCCCTTTTTTTTTATGGAGGGGGGGGGGGGGGAGGCAACAGGCAACACTACACCCTGGGAGGTAAGGCCCTTTCGGCCCCGGACTCCTTCCACTTTTTTGCCTTCTTTTTTCTCTCCCCCCCCCCCCTTCCTTCACTCTTTTTGGGCGCGGGGGGGGGGGGGGGAGGCAAGGCCCTTTCGGCCCCCGGCCTCTTTCTTCCCCTTTTCAAATTTTCTTCTTCTTGTTCTCCTTCTTCTTCTTCTTCTTGTTCTTCTTGTTCTTCTTCTTCTTCTTCTTCTTCTTCTTCTTTTCCTTTTCTCTCTTCTCTCCCTTTCCCTTCTTTTCCTGCTCTCTCTCTCTCTCTTTCCCTCTTTTTTTTTTGCCGGGGGGGGGGGGGGGGGGCCGGGCCCGCTGGGCCCCCCCCCTGAATCCGCGCATGAAAACATAAATTATGTAGGTTTTGTTTTTACATATCAGGTTTCATTCTATGACAATTGTTACCTGGATTAAAAAAAAAAGTATTCGCAAGTTAATACAAAATTGAGGTCAGTCTCTTGCATAGGCACACGGGAACAATTTGCGAGGGAGGGGTGGAGGGGGGGGGGTGGGGCTGATGACTGTTGCCGGAATATCAACTTTCCAGTTTTCAAAATTATTATAAGATAATTTACTATAAACACGATAAAAACTATTTTCGAAATATCAACTCAAGGCAATTTCAGTAGCCCTGTCTGTCACCTTTAGAAATGTGTGAACATTACAATGGCATATTATGTAATCCGAACCTGATTTCTATGAAAACTGCAATAGGCCTTTGAAATTGCCCTTGAGTTTATATTTCGAAAGTAGTTTTTAACGTGTTTATATAGTAATATAATGTTTTTCGCCATCAAAAAACAATAGATAAGATATGAAAATGAGATATTCGGGCACCTCGCTGCCCGAATATGAGGTGATGATTGCCAGAGTAGAAACTCTGAAAATTCCTTATGGATAGGGTTGCGCCCAGCTCCAGGCTCCCCCGCCCCCACTGCCTCATACCATATGCTTTATTGGTGCTTTATACAGCAATCACACATGCGATATAATAGTAACTTCAATTACGTATAATAATTTATACCTATCAATTATTCATTTGATTTTCAGTAGTGTGCAAACAGTTATACATTAAATAATGATGAAGAGGGAGAGAGATTTAAATTACTGGAAAAATGAATAATCGCAGTCCTAGGACTTAATTTACATGGATTACATTAAAAAGAATATCTTTGCAAAATGACATAAGTATTTTTAAAAATGTGATATGATATAAATAATAGAAATAAGAAAGAGCTAGATTACTCGGAAATTCTGCACTATACTTCAAGTTCATCATGACTCCCAATAAATTTATACTTTCTATGAAATTATTTAACCTGAAAAGATTGTTTATATCATAATTGGATGGCGGCCATTTTGGACTTTGCATTTTACTCGACCACCTTTAAAAATTCATGAGGGCTCCTCGACTAATACTGATAACTAGACCAAAAGGAGTGTGCATGCCAAAATTGGTGCTTTTGTCCGCTCTGTCACGAAAATTTCCTTAAATGATCCCACTAAACTGTAAACTGCATGGTCTGTTGATTGTGCACAGTCACCCGTTTTGACCCTCGGCGAGACGCCAGTGTTTAAACCATAGACACATGGGTTGAATTGGTTGAATCTATTTCGTGAATTTACAATGAATTTATTGTATGGAAAAGAAATTTGGAAACAACATTCCTGTTTAACAAAGCATATTTGAGGTTCAGTGAAATAAATCTGAAAATGGAGCGAACCGTGGTAAATGGGGGGGGGGGGGGGGCATAGTTCGTCAAATGCTGCATACTAAACATCATACGCCAATAGCCTGTCCCGAAATAGTCACCTCAAGTGAGCTTTGACCCATTAAGTTACTTAGACAATCCATGTCACTCACAAAAAGCTTGCAAGCTGAACAAAGCTGCCGGGTTTGGTCCCCAGAGCGCCCAAAAGAGCCCAAAATCGGGTCGATTTCAACCAATATAACACAATATTCGCCGAACTTTGTCAGAAGGAAGTTGTATGATTTTTTCCCCCCTCAAGGCCCATGGACTAAGTTTTTTTCAGAATTAAGAAGTATGGGTGTACATTACAAAAATATAAAAACTGGCAAAAGTTGGCATCAGGGAGGGGGTGTAACGCACCCCTGATAATACACAAAGTGCCCCTAAACCAAGCTTTGCTACCTCAAATAATCAGGGCTCAGTTGCATAAAACTTACCATTAACGGTAACTTTGCCATAAATGGTAACTTTGCCATAAATGGTAACTTCCATGGAAACCTTGATTTTGATTGGCTGTTGAGTGATGTTACCATGGTACATGTAGTTACCATTGATAGCAGAGTTACCATTAATGGTAAGTTTTATGCAATGGGGCCTTGGATGTAGAGAAACAAACATTTGTTGGTATTACAACCTTACTAACTCCAAAGTGTCTCATTCAATTCAAGTAATTTGTACATATACAGTCTTGAGTAAGTTAACTTTCTTGGGATGCAATCAAATGATCATTTCAATAATTAGTTATTGAACTGTGAATATTGTAATGCTTCCTCAAAAGTAATTAAATGATATTGTCAGGATTATGTAAACACACTCATTGTCCATCTGCACCTGTTTTACGAGACATAATAGAGGAGCTTGATAAGTATCTGGCTATGTGGCTGCCATGCTGAAATCTACCATTCATGAGTTTATGACACAAATAGGAGGGGAAAATGGACTTCATGGAAAGGAAAAAAAAAATGGAACTTATCAGAATCAAAAGAGGGCACTTATCAGGAGGGGGAAAGGTAATAAATGGAAAGAAAAAGGGGCACTTATCAGATTTGAAAAAGGGCACTAATATAAGAAAAGAGCATTTATTACAAGTAGAACAGTCACCCTTTCTTGACCCCCGGATAGACTCCCACGTTTAAACCATAGACACATGGGTTGAATTGGTTGAATCTATTTCGTGAATTTACAATGAATTTATTGTATGGAAAATAAATTTGTAAACAACATGCCTGTTTAACAAAGCATATTTGAGGTTCAGTGAAATAAATCTCTTTTCTAAGTTAACTGTTATATGTAATATAGAAGCAATATTTGTTTTTTCTTAAATTTTTTATCCTACTTAGAAGTTTTTAATATTAAGAATAAACCACATTTCATCTAAAATATAACATCTTTTGTTCGATTCTTATTTTTTTGTGGATTTTGGATCGTAACAAATGAAAGAATTGAATCCAGAACAAAACTAAAAAAACAAAATAGCAGGTCTGATCATTTTGACTAATCATAGTTCGTCATTATTTCCTCCATATTTTAGCAACAACAGGCAAACACGACACTACATGTGGTACGGTATAGGTCTACAGAACATCTTACATTAAGGGTCTACAATGCAAGACTATTTCATTAAATTGGGTCCAGAAGTAAAGACTATATCGCGAAAATAACAAAATCCGCCAAGGGAACAAAATCTGCCGAATATAACCAAGGAGTTATCACAGATAACTCCTTGATATAACAGGGCGGATATGGTTCTAGCGGGAACGATATCCGCCAGTCTGAACGATGTCTGCCGGCGGATTCACGTCTTTAGGAGTTCTGTGGGCGGATTGTCTACTCGTTACAAAATACGCCACTGTCACACTATCTGCCGCCACACCGGCGGGGCGTAGCGTAGTTGGCTCTCATCCGTTCTATTTTGGCCTATCCAGGTTTCGACTGCGCCTCCTCCATGACTGCATGCACTTAACGCATACAGCTAAGCGTGTTTTATTTCATACATAGGTGGATCCAGGGGATCTACCCCCTCCCTCCACCCCTGAGAAAGAAAAGTTTGATGGGTGAATGAAGCCCAGCGCCCTTCCTTTCGGAGCCTCGAGAATAATGCTCCTGGGCATAATTACAAGCAGAAAAAATTTGCCAACAGCCCACTAGACCGACATTTTCTGTCTCCCCTTATGTGTTTCTATAATATAATACGATAATAATGTATATACAATATATAAATTTTGTATAAATTATATTGATGATAATGTATTTAATTGTTTACTTTGAACGATATATTTGTGAAAAACATAAAAAAGAGTTTCCCTGTCAGTAATTCCAAATTATTTTGTATATCACTCGACAACTTTTAATATTCATCAGTACAATCTCGAGTCAGATTTTGTAGAATGCCTAAAGGGCAAAAATGCTGGCACAACTGACAACACTAATGACCTCACATTTCCACTAGAATTGATTTTTTTTTTTTTTTTTTTTTTTGGGGGGGGGGGGTAGGTTGTCCTTTTAACGCTTGACTGCTTCCTGAAACGCTTTACATACGTAAAGCTGGTATCAACTTGAAGGATGATGTCTACTCTTCAGTCTGAAGAGCCACAAATCTGATGAATAGGAAGCACTGTATAGTTTGTCTATTATAATAGTGTTTTATTCACTAAAACCCCGCCTGATCTTCTTCGAACTCAAATAAATTGTAACTTCTCCTTCTTCCTCTTCCTCGTTTGACTATTCCTTTTCCATTTCTTCTTCCTTATCCTCATCCTTTTCCTTCTCCTTCTTTCCCCCTTTTTTGTCCCCCAAAAGTGCCCCCGGTAGCAATTTTAATAATAATAATAATAATAATAATAATAATAATAATAATAATAATAATAATAACATTAATAATAATAATAATAATAATAATAATAATAATAATAATAATAATAATAATAATAATAATAATAATAATAATAATAATAATAATACTACTACTACTACTACTACTACTACTACTACTAATAATAATAATAATAATATTCCGCTTTTATATAGCGCCTAATACATCGGAGATGTCTCTGAGCGCTTTACAGATATATTATTACCCCGGTCATCGGCACCTAGTAAAAGTTATAACATTTTTTTTTTTTTGCCTGACACAATTTCTTTGGCTGACCCCCCCCCCCCCCCCCCCGGGTCAGAGAATTCTGTATTCGCCAAATTCCGTAAATCCAAATTCCGTCTCAATATTTCATTTCTTTGTCACATCCAATCTTAACACGATGAAAACTACTTTCGAAAAATAAACTCAAGGGCAATTTCAAAGGTCTATTGTACTGCCCATAGAAATCAGGTTCGGATTACGTAATATGCCATTGTAATGTTCGCACATTTCTAAAGGTGATAGACAAGGCTACTGAAATTGCCTTCAGTTGATTTTTCGAAAATAGTTTTTATCGTGTTTCTTGTTCTTCCTCCTCTTCATTATGTTTTTTCTTCTCTCTAATATCATGTTACATTTTCTGTTTTCCCGTTTTTACCTACGTATATTCTTCTGTTCCTTCTCACTCTTTTGATTCGATATGATTTTAATAAAATATATGGCTTTATAGTCAAAAGTTTGGTGCATTGCATGGTCCTCGTGCAAAGCATATCTAGCAAATAAACAGATTACATGGCTGATTAAATTTTCCGTTGGCGAAAAAACAACGACATGCATTGCAAACCAAATTATGTCCCATACTAAATCCATTACAAAAGTCGGAGACAGGATTTCTGTATAATGTTTAAAAGAGCCAAGTTACAAAATCGTCTTTAATTCAGTTATAAAAAAAATTGATAACACGCTATACCGTCATTTACCCGAGTAAACGGTCTCTCTTTCAGACGAGTGAGAAAGATGAACAGGGGATGTGGTGGGTACCCTGATATTTTTATCTATCCTGTGCTCTTTTCACAATATGACCACCCCAAAGCCAGGGAATCATTACGTAAGACCACGAAAAAAGCCAATACCTTTTGGGCGTTGGCTCAAATTTGGGACAATGGGTGATTGTGAAGCGCTCTGCTTCTCGATTCAATAGACGATAAAAGACAAGCACAAAGGTAGGCTAATATACGCATGCACGCGTTGATCAGGAGAGCGCTGTGTATTTTCATCTCAATATCGCCGCACCGGAGAGGTTAACGGTATAACGCATTGCAATATTTGGCGGATTGATAATGTCAAAAGTGCATGTGCAATATATATATAAACATACGTATAAGCATATACATATATAAGTATACACATAATTAAAATTTCAGTACCCCAAAACAAAAACATAAACAAAACAAAATATACTTTAAAATGTTTAAATATAAGTTAAATTGATAAGCCGTAGTGAGAGTGTTTGCTTCAGAAAAGTGGATAAGAATTGTATGCTCCATATATAAAGATTCGTTCACAACCTTCAAATTACAATTAAATATGAGATAATGATGTTGAAAAGAAAAAAGTGAACGATAAATTGTTCTCTCTTGCAAATGATTATATCATTTCTTAAATGATTACACTGATTACGTGATTGACCAAAACTACAAAAACAAAAACGGCATAAAAGCTAAACAAATACACAGACACGACTACAAACGTGATATTCTATCATATATGGTCTTAGAAAAATGCACATTTGTTTTTTGTTCACTTAATGACCCCTGACTTAATCATTTGAATCATCACAATGTACTGACAATGAGGCATAAACAATAACATAAACAGTCGTTTACAGGCAGAGCAAAGTGGTGCATAAACACATACAACATACTTGACAACTATAATAAAGTATGCAACATTACTCTTCTAAAATGAACTCATATGCAGGTGCTGTTTAAATGAGCACAGGCTTGATCAATAAAAACCCACACAAACATTTGATATGAGTTTGAAAAAAAAAATACACAGATGCAAATTATAAACTAATGATAATAATAGAGTGAGAGGACAAAGAAAGAAAGAAAGAGAGAAAGAGAAAGAGAAAGAGAGAGAGAGAGAGAGAGGGGGGGGGGGGTAGATGCCTAACTGTTCAGGTTATTTTAATGGTTTATTTTTGCCTGACTGCCAAGAACGCATTTGTACGCTTGTAAGTACGCAACCAGGGGACCGACGGCTTAAATGCCTAACCAAAGGCGCCTCCTCGTATACAAGTACCATATACCTAAATAAATTACTATACCATATTACACTATACAGAGTACAAAGTACAGAGTGCACAACAAGTATATTAATATGCAAATTGTGTAGTTGCCATATTATCTAACATAAGAATCGATAACTGTTCATCCTCATAACACAACAATGAGTCCGATCAAAAATACACCGGAGAGAAAGAAATCGTAAGGAATTACAAATCGAGAGCTATAAAAGATTTACAACATGGGTGTCATGCGTTTGGTTTGCAGATAGCAATCAGGAAGTAGCCGCACTGTAAGCAGCGTAAAATGAGGGGCGGGAGAGATGAAAGAGAGAGTAAGAGAGAGAGAGAGAGAAGGAGGGGGAAAGAAGATAGACGAAGAGAGACAGGGAGGAAATGAGGGTATAAGGACTATAGGAGAGGAGAAAATGAGATACGGAAGATGGACAAGTATACGTGTCTATGTTTCTATATTATGTTTCTATAGAAACATATAGGGTGAAATAGAGGAGGGAGTATAGATAGCTGGAATGATAGAGTGGTTGACAGAGAAGAGAGAGATGATGATGGATAGAGAGACAGAAAGAGAGACAGGTGGAAGAAGGTTGACAGGGAGAGACATGGAAGGGAAATAAAGGAAGGGAGAGAAGATAGAGACATACAAGAAGAGTGTGGGAGAGAGAGGAGATAGAGAGGGAGATATAAAAGAAGGCTACTATGAGGGAGAGAGACAGTGAGTGAAAAATATACAGAGGGGATCCGGGATTCCTGCATTCTAGTTTTGGTAAGCCTTCAAAAACTTATCGTCAGATTTATTAGATTTTTGTTGATAAATAGCAAGATACTAGCAATTAATACAAAGATGCTGTTGAGATTTCTCTTCCTAAATTGTCATATTAAACAAAATAATGAGAGGCAAACAATAATTTAGGTGCCGGGCCAGGGATATAACTCCCAACAACTTCAGCGTGCACTATACACCATACACGCGTTCAAAACCTTCACACATGCTATCTCCGTGCGAAGCCTCGAGATTGTTGTCCGGGGAGCCATCGGGGTGGAAAGGTCCTAGCGTAGGCCAGTCTTATTACCGTTATCTAGCGTTCCTTACATATAATTCACCGGAAATTATTGACGGAATAGCAAATGATCTCGTACAAACATCTTTTGATATATGGAAAACAACATGAGACTACAGTCAACCTTGCATAAGTCGAACTCGCATAAGTCGAATAATCGCCTAAGTCGAAGGTCTATTCAAGTCCTCTTCTCTTTATATTCTATTGTTTTAACCCCTCATAAGTCGAATTTTCTCTAAGTCGAAGCTATTTCTTCAGCCCCTACAGATTCGACTTAGGCAAGGTTGACTGTATATATAACACGTCCCCCCCCCCCATTTCCTTTTTGCTACCAAAACTATACATGAGCTATAAAGCTTGGAATTGCTTTGATGAATACTGGGGGGGGGGGGGGGTTATGTCTCATTGAGACCTGTAAGGCATCCGCGTCCATTACTTTCTATAAAGCACCCTGAACGAGGATTTAAGGAGAACCCGTGAAAATTTTCCGATTTAATTTTTTTTTTTTTTTTAGATCTTTGCATAGTATTGTACACCTTATTCGAGAATTGGTTCTTCTTGGCCCCTTTTTTTCCAAAAAGGAAGACAAATAATTAATTTTGGCACACATTACAGTATGATATTTTCAATGAAAAATAGAAAAGAACCTCTTAGGATTCCTTTTATCGTCTATTTTCAGATTATTTTTTTTCCTGACCGGCTCCCGAATGTACTATCAAATTGTCTACCTTTGTCGAGGATCTTTTCTCATAACTTTTAGTGAATTTACCGGGGTTGAATGTCTAAACGTGCATGAAATCCTTAAAATCCTAATATTATTGTTACCCGCCGCCTCTATATAGCACGCGATCGTTACCATAATCTACTCCACTACAGGGGCCGCGAAGCGTTTTTGAAAGTTGGGGGGGGGGGGGGGGCTGATATGATTTAACTCATTAATGACAATTTTCGAACCTTTTTTCCGAGGTTTTTATGATGCGATAAAAGGACAATCCTCCCCCTAAAATATAATTTCCAGTTGAAAATATGAGGTTATTGGTTTGGTCAGTTGTGCCAGCATTTTTGAACTTTTGGCATTCTGCACAATGTGACCCTTGTCTGTACTGATGAATGTAAAAATATTTATTGATTAATATACAATAATCATTCACTGCTTTATTACCACATGGAACATACTGGAGGAGAGTGGTAAAGATAACGTGCTATATAGGCTGCACGGTTCAAACACACATTAACATGATTGTAAGGATTTTATTCACTGTTACACATTCAACAAACAATTATTTCAAGTTTCAGTAAATGTCTGAACATGCAGGAAACCCCTTTTTAGGTCTAAATAACTTCTTTTTTTTGGTACTAAACAAGTATGAAATTAATGCTTCTCATATCACCATGCAAACAGTGACGTAGCAAGGATTTTGATCAATTGTCAAATTCTGCTTGATGGGAGACCGGTAGGCAAATTTGTTTTTGTGTTTTGCCAGCCATCCAAAAATCACTCAGGGGGGGGGGGGGTCCTCAAATATAAAGGGGTTCAGTTTTCCTCCATAATTCTCAACAACAAAAAAAGAAAGAAAAAAAGTCAATCCTGCTGAGAGTCACACAGTATGCCCCCTGCCCCCCCCCCTCCCCAGCTACGCTAGTGCATGTAAAGCTTTACCTTTATAGGGAAGGTTGAGTTCAAAGGTAAAAAATAATTTGTGAGCTTTCACATTCTTTTCGTGTTAGTTTGGAAGATTATCAGAGCAGAAATATCCCCTGAAAAGGATTGCTCTTCAAATGTCCTCACATTCAAAATATGACAAGAAACAACTGAACATTTGTGTGTAGTCCCATATACACTTTTCTGTGTGCAGTGCATGTGACTCTCAGCAATATTGAGTATATTTATTACCATTTTGGTGATTCCAAAACATTACATCTAGTTTTCAAATTTTATATTTTGAGATTTATGTTTCCAAGTTTATTATAATAAATTTTACAATATATGTCTTGAAAAAAGCTAAAAGCATTAGATAAAACGTTCAAATAGCATCTTAATCTACCAAAAATGTAATGGTCTGCTTATTTTACGTTAAGGAATTAAAAACTCTTTCCTTATCATATCTTGTTGATCAATTATCGTGACCTATTTATTAATGCTCGTTTTCTTTTTCTCCCGCGTTCCGCATGCTTCAACTACACGGTTTGCTACCGAAAACAAATACCCCTAACTCTTTCAATCTGAGCGATCGCTTCTGAGAGAAAGCAAGTAAACCTATCCTATATTTGTCGTTACCCTGTACGATCACTTTTCATTCCATCCCTATTGTATCATAGCCTCTTTATCCACTTCTCGCACATAACTAGGTCTATTGTTCCCTCCCAAGTAGACTTGGTACTTTTGTGCGCGCATGCTCATCACTGTACCCAAACCCTGTGGTCCGCTCTCTGACAAGTCGATGCAGAGATAACTGTTGGGTCTTCTTCAGTAACACGCGCTAATCCTAACTCAATCCCCTGTTGCCGACAGAAGAGATCACTTTCCTCCGTCGACGCTCTTTTACTAGCCCGGACTAGCAATCTCAGGTAAACTATGGGCTGGATTAAAACTTTTCTTCCACGCTAGGAATTCTTTGATGATCTTATTGGAAGGATATAAAACAAAATTGGTTTTGGGGTTACATCAGACGGACTAGAAGGAATTATCAGTACCAATCGCATGGTCTCTCGATCCAACGTTAAATTATGCAATGTTCTCCTGAAGGATTCCAGGCGTGATCAACATGGGGATTTATGGAATATCAAAACTCTCTATTCTGAGTGGCGTTCTCTTACTCTTGCAAAGTAAGTATATTGTTGTTATGATTCATTCGTACATCCGTAATCCGCAATAAAGTTTTGATATTAAGAAGTATTTCTTTACATGGGCAAGTCCAAACTATTTCGTCTCATCTGTTACCGACCATATCTAAGATTTTTAAAAAGTAAATTCGTATTAATTTTTGTTTTGTATTTGTAATAATTTTTGTATTAATTTGCAAACCTTACTGGAGCTTGGATAAGACCAACAATCACATGTTGTTGTTGGTACGCGTTATAATGGCAATCAGTCAAATTGCCATACTTTTGTGTTTCAATTTATGTTCATGAAGCCATAATACTTTAAAAAGTATGAGACACCAAAGACCAAATATCTTGGACTTGCAATGCTGTAACCAACGCTAACGTCTTATCGATTTTTCGAGATTGCTGTCACACCGCTAAATAGACCATCGATTTTCGTCTTCTAGTTACTAATATTACATGGACAATCAAATCAGATATCTAGCCGTTAATCATATGTATACATGGTATATGTTTTGCCGGTTTGCCTAGTCCTGTATATTGTTTCTCAGTTACTTTCCTATCATGCCTATAGACTTCTCCTTTTCCTTTCCTTCTTCTTGGTTGACAGAATTTGGGTCATCAAAACGTGATCTTCTTGAGACTTATTATTTCTTGCGTCTTCTGCCTCTTCCTCCTTTATATTTTTATTGCTTTTTTTTTACTGTCATCATCTTCTTCTTCCTCGTGCTCTCCTTTTTTTCATTGTTTTTTCATTGTTCCCATTTTCCCGTTCTTCTCATCTTTTTCCTTCACTTCTCCTTTTCGTGTTCTTCTTCTTTTTCGTCTCCTTCTCCTTCTTCTTTTTCTTCTTCTCCTTCTCCTTCTCCTTTTTTTTCTTCTTCATCTTCTTCTTACTTCTGTTTGTCTTCTTCTTGTCCTTTAATGGTTAAGTCTTCTTCTTTATGATGGGTTCTTTTGATCCCTGTAACCTAAATGATTGTTGCTGGCAATGATAATTCTTGAAAGTAATCAAAATTCTTGCAAGTAATAAAGATTCTTGCATGTAATGAAGAGTCTTATATCACTCGTAAAAATGATGATTTTTGCAGGTACATTATTTGACATTACGGCATTCTGCTCCCAGTTGCATAAAATTTTTACTATAATCCGAAGTAAAATTTTATTACAACCCGTATCTGCGTGAGAAGTTATATAACTTTATCAGGCCGCCGCAGCTTTCCAACAAGCTTGACAAGTTTTATAAGCCGATAAAGAAAACGAAATGCCCGTCCTTTTATAGCAGAAGAATATACAGCGCCCTTTATATCGGTTGATAATGCTGGTACATTTTGCTGTCTGTATATTCTCAGCCTTGTTTATCATTCGTAATTTTCTATAGGTATCTGATTAAAAATCTATAAAGGAAAATATCTGACCACTCGGTTTTTAAAAGGTGCCCCGACAAATGCTTCAGCGACAATAGCTCTGGATAGGCTGAGACAATTTGTGAATATGTCTGAATTGAAATTAATCTACAATTCCATCATATTACCTCATTTTGATTACGGGGATGTACTATGGCAATCTGCCAGCAATAACTATTTAATCCAACTCCAAAAAATTCAAAATGGTAGAATAATACGAAAAGTTAACCCTTAACCTCTGCCGGTCAAATTCATAGTTGTCTGGGTTGGCAAATGATAGGCAAAAGATCAATTTGTTACTTCTGACTTACAAAATATTGAATAACATGACCCCTGAATACATGAAAGACATGTTAGAGTTCAAACCCTCGCCATTTTCCCTCCGTAATCAACATAATCTCGCTTTAACTAAACCAAGAACAAATTATTGTACAGAGCTTCTTCTCATTGTAATGAATTATCCCCTGATTTGCGTCAACTATCCACTTTTGCCACCTTCAAGATTAACTTACACAGACTATAAATCTCCTATGTTGTTGTACCTCTTCATATTATGTATGTATTTTTGTGTCTTTTCTTTTTTCTTTTATTTCGTTTTCGATTGATAATTTAAAATTATTTATTTTATTTTAATTTCTTGTGTTGTATATATATATATATATATATATATATATATATATATATATATATAATTTTTTGTATTGTAAACTGGCCCCATGGAAGACCAGCAGCAACAATTATAGTTGCAGCCATATTTCTTTTTGTGTATACATGTATTTACTCTGTATTTATTTTATCGGATTTTATTATACGGAAATAAAAACAACAACAGCACTTCCTCAAAGATAAAGGGATAGGATTAGGGTTGCAATAGAGTTTTAGGTTAGGGTTAGGGCTAGGGTTAGTGTTTGGTCCAGAGTTGACGTAAAGAATTTGGTTAGTGTAGAACTTGTCCCCGGAGTAACGGTCGCCGGAGCATGTGTCGTACAAACTTTTAAAGGTAGGTCTACTGTTTTGTGGCGTCACCTCAGTCTAAAGTCCAATGAACTGGCAAAAAAAAATAAGAGAAAAACCGTCTACATGTATATGAATATTTCTAGAAATAAATGATATTTGTAGACATCAATAATATTACAGCGATCCCACGCCTGATTCATATGTGTTTGCCCAAACGAACATAAAAAAAAAACATTCCGTTTGTTAGACAAGTAGGCCAATGAGGAATTATGAGCCAAATTAATCAAGAGTTCGATTGTGAGTTCGTGTTAGGGAGCCAATTTCATTCGAGTCAGTCCTTGTCATCAGCCGTATTTTGATTATATCATTATTCAATTCTTTATTGCAATAAAAGAATGAAGATGAATGCGCTTAATTGCTCAAGCATGATTGCGGCCCGTTTATGAATACAGAGAACGATTTGGGTTGTGTAAGTAGTCCTTTAATAATTTAATTATTTATCCCGATTAAGCAGTCATACTAAATGGACATTAAAAAAACATCCCCCCCCCACAAAAAAACACTTTATATAAATGCGGTGACATTGGGAATGTGAATGATCATGGGCATACGAGTCATGGGCGGGAGCAGAGGCTGCCCCCGATTAAAAAAACCTAAAATACCAATTTTCGGGCACCCGTCACCTCATGCTTGGGCAGTCAGGCAGTCCGTTTGTATTTTACATATGTAATGTAATATATGACTAGTAGTTATTTTTCAAGGACACAATTACATTTTCACTTAAATAAGAAAATTTTGTTTGCTTGCAAAGTTTAGCAACTGCATGGAAAGGCTATATTCGGACAAATTACCCCGCCCCAGAAACGCAGGGTCTATGAAATTATCATTATAGGTACTGGAGGATTAAACATTGTAGATAGATTAGGGAAAATATAAGAATAGAGTGTATGAGAAAATATACGCATGAACAAGAAAAAAAAATGAAAACGAATTTATGATTTTAAGTTGACTATATAACGATATAGGCCTACTGTATGTACATGTATATCACAGTATACATCCACATCCACAAATCATATTACCGGTATATTTTGAAATATTGCAGATAACAGATGTGGGAAGACTACCTTCATCTCCTCAACCTCACTCTTTTCCCACATACTCGATATTTTCGTTCTCTCCTCTCTTTTTCTTCTTTATTCCCATAGCTATAAAAAAAATATGGACGTCTTGACCGCTGATCATTGATTGTCCAGTTCGTACTTACAGATTAGTCACTTAATGTAATCATGGTAACAGTCGATCACCGTGATGACGCTTAAAGAAGATTATGTTGCGATTATATGTGAAACGACCTAGCGATGCTATGTAATGAGATCGGAATTTATTATATAGGGAAAACGAAAGTGATAGTCAAAATTTTCAAAAGATGAAGAGGCTACAGCCCATGAGAACGACTGCCCCGGCCCACAAGACCGACAGTCCCCTAGACCGACAATGGCGGTCTCACTGACCTTCCGACAACTTTTCTGAGGATTCACGAAACCGTCAATCTCGTTGTCGTGGGCTGTCGTTCTGCTGGGGTATCTTCATGAGAAGAATCTACTAGAGGAAACAATGGAGACTGGTTAAAAGAATTAAAAAACATTTTTTTTCCATAGAACGAAATCATAATTGGAATAAACTGTGTTACTTTCTGCAGTTGAAGAAGTATGTATAAGGAGAGTAAGATACAAATAACTGTTGCATATACAGGCGCAGTACGTGTATATGCGGACTTACATATTGCATTGAAAAATAAAAGCAAATTAATGGACATGAAGAACAAAATTGAGATATTACAAAAATTCAGCCAAAAACAAAAAAAAAATCATTTGCATAATAAAAGTACATGGATAATTTATTTACTAATTTATATAGCTGAGTCGGACTAATCAGGGAGGTGTCTCTTCCAACTTCCTGGACTAATATTGCAATTTTGTTACTTGTAAATAGATGTGGTTAAAGGCATAATGCACCACAAAATTAAAGTTCCACTGATACATGGGGGCCTACACAGTAAAAACGTTGTTTAAAAGGTTGTTTAATATTTATACAGCCTGTTTAATATTTAAACAAATTGTTTACAATATGAACTGTACAACGGGTTGTTCAATTCATATTGTAAACAACTATTTGCATTTTTAAGCAGCGTTTTTTTTTTCTGTGTATGAATTTTAGGGGGTATAACAAATGCGTTATTTATGAATGATATCTCATTCGATTTAAATGTACAGTGTCGATACTTGCCTTGTTCACCACTGAAAATGCAATTAACATGCACAAAATAATTGTTCTCCATTTTGAGAATTCTATGTGCTGTTTACTGCACTCAGGTACATGTATTTCCCCAAATGTATCAGTTAACATGGTTAAGGCCACCGCACATCTTACGATCGGTCTGCGAACCGATTTCAGAAGAAAATGTAATATCATTTGACCAACCATTTAAAAACGGAAAATATTTTTGATTGAGGGTCTGAATAGTCATACAGATAGTAAAATCGATAATACGGCCTTTGCCGAGTTTTCTAGTGGGTGGAATGGCCAAATCAGCTCCGAGTCGTAATGACGTCACAAATATCGTACGACTGCCTACGATTTGAAACTTATTTTGCCCTTATTCCCTGTAGAAAGCTAACAGCTCACCAAAACCCTGTGTTTAGTATTCATGTTACTTTTCAGAACATGAATAGGGTAGATTTCATTTGTTAAAATGCCAATATTTAATGCCATGGCGATTTATTTCACAAATCGGATCGCAGACCGATCGTAAGGTGCATGTGCGGTGGCCTTTAGTCTACCCCTACTAATGCACTGTATTTGGGTGCTTTCTAGTTTAAAACGCCATCTTCAAGACATACACACACTTGCGTTCATGTATATACTCAAAGCTGCATACCACTAGCAATTACTAAAAAAGATATTTCGTTTAATAATCATCATGTTTCCATTTTATTTTGATGAGAAACTATGTGGGCAAACAAATTATAATAAGAATGAAATCTAATTATGCTTTATGCGGTATTAACAATATTTACCACATCCTAAAAGAAAATAAGGAAAATATGTAAAGCATGTTCGTCATCAAGTAGGGTGTAATATATGTTTAGTAATTCCATTGGGTGTGGTTCTCTTTCATTGGTTGGATTAATTGTACGAATGACAGTAGAAGCGCACTCATCTGTTTAAAGACGTCACAGAATACTCGCTTATTTGCTTATGCGTGGTTGACATGCCAGTGTAGGATGTCTGTCTTAATTATTTGTTGGTGAATAACGCCAAATGTGACTGAAGTGGAAATCAAAAGAAAAGAAACGAAAGAGGGGAGAAATTACAGATCTATCAAGAATATTATGAATCTAAATAATCGGACAAGGTATTCAATTTATGTTTGATATCGATATATACAAATCGACTCGCAAAGTTTAAGAAATCTGTCAACTGCTGTAGTTTTTTTCTTACGACAGAAAAGTACCAAGTTTCGTAAGGAGAACGTATAGTATTTGCAGTGCCTCAATAAACATTCTTAAAAATCTGATTAAATGGATAATGGTTATCACTGTGTCGTAATATGAACTATTGGTAATCTTATTTTCATGATTAAAAGTTTTTTTTTTCCAATATGCTTTTCTTCTTTTGGAAAGGTTGCTTTCAAAATTCAGAAATACAATCCTCATTCAAAGTACCGGTCCAAATAAACAGTTACATCAATATTGACCAGCTAAATCAAGAACGATAATCGTTCAGAACCTAGGCTATATCCACATATATGTAAATGTATGTTCATACTCTCGCGACAGCCGATTCAGTTTTCTAATAAAACAGCTATTCATTAAGTTTTAACCTGAAACTCGTCAATTTGACTAGAATTCAAGTCACCTTTCATATCACAGATTCATACTAATAGCACTATCCGCATCACTTTGATATTTTGTCTATTCATTTTGAATAGAATTTTCTTCTCGTCTGTCCGTTTTTTTGTCAAGTACACTTAACAGGATTCTGAAGCATTTCATTGCATCTTCTCGCCTCACGTTAATGTCATCATAGCTTACAGTACACTTGTGCAAGAATTTATTATTGATCAGTAACGTGTATACATGTAGGTCTATATGGTATAGTAATATAACCTTCGGTGCATCTGTGAAAGGCAGAGAGAGAGAGAGAGAGAGAGAGAGAGAGAGAGAGGGGTGCAAATAAAGGGATGGCGAGTGGGTGAAAAAAGAGCAATCGCCGTGAATTTGTCGTAGGCAAATATGGCACCGATCCGACGGGTAGAATGGCGTAAGAAAACTTCACCACCTCCATAGCCGCCAATCCGAAAGCTAAATTTGCCCATGTACTGCGACAGGGAGAGAGAGAGAGAGAGAGAGAGAGAGAGAGAGAGAGAGAGAGAGAGAGAGAGAGAGGGGGATGTAGAGAGAGAGAGAGAGAGAGAGAGAGAGAGAGGGAGGATTATAAATGTTACAATGGCAAACAATGCGCATCCCATCGCTTATACCCAACGAGCTATACAATGTAAAGAGATTTTAAAAAAAGGGGGGGGGGGGGGAGAAAAGGGGTTAGATAAATGGGCGTCAATAATCGAGTAGATTGGATTGTACATGTATTAGGAAAGTTGCCATATACTGTGAACACACGGCGGGTGTGCAGGAAACTATGTATCTCATTAACTTAATTCGATATCATAAATAGGGTGAAAAATGCGACAAATGTATTAGGCAAATCCAGGGTGTGTCCCATAAGTTACCAAGTATATTATGTAAATTGTATTGTGGAATTGTGAACCTAAAGTGGACTAAAATATCATTTCATTTGATTATTGTCTGATCCAAGCTCTAGGAGGGCTATCAGCTTGCTACAGTCATCAGATATATTGGCCCGTATATTCTGAACTCCGGTTTAACTTAAACCGCAGTCGGTGTGGTTTAAACCCAGTCTAAACCAGCCCTTTAAACCGTAGTTTTAGAAAATCATATTCTGAACTCCGGTTTAACTCAAACTCCAATCTAGTGTGGTTTAACTTTGTACAGATATTTAGACTGGACTTGCAGTTTTAAGTCAGTGTTCATTAAACCGGGGGTCAGAATACGGGCCACTAAATTCTTAGATGTGGTCGGTAACGCATGGAGACAAAATAGTGTGGACTCGCCTTATTGCATCTTGTATCATGTCATGACTCAACATTTTCTCCTCTGTAAGGGAATTTTCTGGAGGACACATAGAAGGAAAGTTGATAATTATGTAACACGTTGCGGAACACATTTTGAGTGTCTTTGGTTTCATAATAGACAGACATTTTGGGAAGAGATAGCACATTCAACAGAACCAGTGTAACTAATTCGTGCCCTTTTGCACACTAAACATGCTATTTTTTCTTAAAAGATACAAACAGCTTGACACAAATATTTTACTTGGAGAAAAACAAATTTCTTTTTACTCTCACCCCTGTCATCAAAGCAAAGTAATTCCCTTAATCTATATAATACCTTTAATGCTGGTTTTACTACAAGTCAGACATCTCACAGAAAATGTCATTTACATTATATATTACTAGCATTCTTGTGTAATGGCTATATGAATCTAGGAAACTTATCATCTGATGTATATCGTGCATTGCAAGAAAATGCAGTCTCTATTGCATGTATTATATCCCTTATATCCCACGCTACTCTTTACTATCTTTCGGAAACCTATATACACTGCTTCCTTTATGATTCTTTACTTATCTTTTCATATCATACCCAAACCCACCCATCTTCTCAATACCCCTTCTAATACAACCTTCTCATTCCACGGAACGATTGACCATGTTGACAAAGTTACCATAATAACAAAATCATTGGAGCTAAAACTGCTCTGAATTGACACGGGTTTCCAGGCGTACCAACCTCTGCAATGGGTCGAAACAAGCCAACATTCTGGACTTCATGGGCAGGATTCTTTCAGAGCTATTGGAAGTAAAAAGTGCAATGTTTATCGTTAACAAACACCCAAGACAATAGACTTGGCGGGGAAAGACGTAAAGTGTAGTGTTATATTCATCACAGTCAGACGAATTTGTTAAAAGCTTATAAAAACCACATCGACGTACAGCTTACATGTCTTATGAGGCAAGATCCAAGAGGTCTAGGAGGTCTTGCGTATAGCTAAAATCCACTTGTTTACTTAGATTTCTGGCCCACATTATTGAGTCATTAGACACCGAATTTACTTTAAAAGTATTTAATCGTATGTATTCAGAGGCTATTTGGAAATAAATCGAAACTACATGTAAATGGTAATATAGATATTTCCATGAGTGAACATGAAACAGCTTTGTATCATTCGTACAATTACATAACGTATTTTTTTTCATCTGTCTCATTATGGCATTGAACTTCCCACGAATAGCAGAGGTGATACAATTGCACCCTCTGGACTTCCAATGTTCTGTATCAACAACGGCATCTTTTCCTACTACATGTATCATGACTACTAGACAATAAGTTATTAAGCAACAAGCTGATATGATAATATTGATAATGATGATGACGATGGCAATTCACATGTTTTATATGCCGCTGTTTAAAACATTCCAATGCACGGGTGTAAAAGAGGTTACTTACATTGTAAATATAAGTACATTATTTTGGATAGGTGGTCATTTTAAGTTGTACGAATTCATGAAAAATATGTTTCAGGCTAGTTCATATTAGTTTTTGGTGCAGAACAAAATACGTGCGTGTCACTCCATTCCTGCAGGGGTTTACTGCCATAGCGTACATGCGCGTCCCTTAAAACGCACAAAGAGGGATAGATTGAGTATGATTAAATATGGGGGTGATGTCGGGTTTATCATTATTTTAATCATTACGAACTTAGAAACACTTGCAAATATTTCATTTAAATGTGGTGACAGTTTTAGATATCTTTCATTAGGAAAAAAAAAAAAAAACCCAAACAAACAGACGGTCTTGACAAAGGTCTACGTCAGAATGGTCCACTTTTGGTATGAATTATGATTTTTTCCCCTCTTTCAAAAAAACTTAATAGATACGATGTGTACATTTATTTCAATCGACAAAGACAAGAAAAAGAAAGGTTTTTAAAACATCACAATAACAATAAACGTTTGTAGCAAACTTAGTCATTTTTGACGGGTTGGAAAACAAAAATAAACAACAACAATCACATATATATATATATATATATATATATATATATATATATATATAAAGTTCTAGTCGGCTTAAAATGTGTTCATATTTTCTGTGCCGAATTTTCCAATAGGTTTATACTATTTACATGTTTACTGTCCTGGCGGTTGGTACACAGACATCTTCACCTGGCAGTGGCAAGGATCAACATGATGTTTAATTTGTGTAAAGCATTGTGCATTAACCTGCGACAATAGACTTTTCCAAATACGGAGAGGCTGCTTACGTTGGCAGAAATCGCAGATATATATTGATATTTCCAAGAGATGCTCTTTAATTTGTTGCGAAAGCGGTGGCCTCGTTTTGCAATAATCTTTAGTATGTCGAGAATGAATATTAGATGATGATTATCATTATCAACACCGTCAAGGTCAATTTCACTCTTTGAGAGACTAATGTGAACGCTTCCAATTATAATATAATACAAGTGAGGATTTTAAAAAAAAAATGCTGAAACTTTCCCTTTATCTTAGTAAAAATATTGCCTCATAAATGATAAATATTACTTAGGGATAAGTATTCACCGTTGTTGTGTGTATCAACTAATGGAGCTATACCTATGTGTTATGTCATATGTGTAGGTTAAGTAGCTTGTCGGATTTTTGTGGCCCAGGGATACATTTTGATAGTCAGAGACAGTATTAGTGTATTAATTGGTATTCCCTTTCTTTGCAGTTGGTGTTGGTATTTTCTATTCTGTATGTCATATGTTATATCATGTATCCCTTTATTGCGTTGCTTCAACTTCATTATTCTCTCCTTATATTTTAAAATAATTTACTGCATTATATCTAAAGAACAATAAATCACGCTCCTTTCAAAAAACACCTTTATATCTTTAGTAAAACCTATTAGGTCTTCTATCTCGAAAGGAAAAGTTCATGGTTTTTATAACATGAATCAGGGAAGTGTGAAAATATTTACGAAAACCGCGATTTTCCGCAAGTAAAACAGGAAATCATAAAATATATTTAAAAAACAGGTTTTCCCAGTGGAAATTTAGGAAATCTTGATTTTCTCAATAATTTTCAGGTTTTTCCCCTTAAGTTTATTTTCCGGAAATAAATATTACTCTGTTTGGGATACATTTTGATAGTCAGAGACAGTATTAGTGTATTAATTGGTATTCCCTTTCTTTGCAGTTGGTGTTGGTATTTTCTATTCTGTATGTCATATGTTATCTCATGTATCCCTTTATTGCGTTGCTTCAACTTCATTATTCTCTCCTTATATTTTAAGATCTTCGATATTTTGCTGTCACGGTCTTTCTTTGGACATTCTTTGATATTCAGCTCTTTAGTCTTGTCCGTCTTGATCTTCTTCCCGAGTCATTTGTTTTACCAATGCAACTTTCAATATCGTGACTAATATTACAACTGTGTAGCCACGATCGGTTATGTTAAGTTTGCAAAGGGCTAAAATCATTCATTACCTTATATGATATTCCATCTTTCCGCGAGCTGCTTAAAATGTATACAATTATTTTTTTATCATGTCCATCTAAACAGTGGGATATAGTCACCATTTTCACATAATTTATATCATGTAAAGGAAATTCAATGCAATTGAATACTGACAATACTGACGGTAAAGGAGAAGTTACTAATATTTAACACCATTTCAAATTCTCCTGTCAAAGACATTTGTAATATACAAACATTGCTAAAAGATTTGTTCACATAGTTGCTTCCACAAGAATACACGAATTACCCTATCTGAAGACGGTATTGATTCCATTAGAATCTCTCCTAATGTGTAGCTTATAATAGTTACGTTCATACGGGACTTGTGGTTTAGAAACTTTAAGTTAGCGAAACTTTAAGTTAACGAAGCCACGACTCCCTAATTGCAACGAGGGTTAATACGAGCCTGACACAACGAGCTGTAACTACAAGCCGAGCGATCGTCGTGGTTGACCCAGGAAGTAGATTGTGTATACTGTACACATACAGATCCGGTGTTCATTATTCGCGTGAAGGGTATGACCCGGAAATTTAACATGAACAGCAAGGTCATCCTAAACCACAAGCCTGCGAAACTTAAAGTTTATTCCGTTCACATGGGCCGAGACTGCGACAGAGGACCCCCCCCCCCCTCGCTGCTCGTGGTTACTTGTGGTTCCAGAACTACGAGTAAACTTAAAGTTTCGAAACCACGAGTCCGTTCATACGTCTGAAACTACAAGATAGCTACAAGTTAACTTAAAGTTTTGAAACTACGAGCGAAACTTAAAGTTTAGCTCCCATCGTGTGAACGTATATTTCGCTGATACATTGCATGCTATAAAAGCGATAAATCGCAAGGCCAAAGGAGGAGGGTGGTGAAAGAGATTTTCTTTGATTGGGATTTGAGATTGGGTGTGGTGCTCCGTTCAGTCATTGTGTATATTTACCCAGCGTGTCGGCCGTTGTCGAAAGGCAATAACGCCGATTCATTGCTAGGAGCTTAAGGATGTACCTCACAACACACTTAACATGCAGAGCGCCAAATCGATCGAACCACTTTCACTGGGCCAGGACCTCGTTGTTCCATTTATCAAACACCGATCAACGTTAACATTGGCTAAAAACATGTTTTTAAAAAGAAAATTAAGAAACCAAGATTTTTTTTAAAAAAAGTTACACGAACAAAAAAACCCACAACAAAACAAACAAACAAACAGCCCCCCCCCCCGAAAAAAACAACAACAATGCGTTTACGTTTGATGCAATGCATTTTCAAAAATCAATTACGGAATTAGTGGAAACATCAAAAAGAAGAAAAGAGGTGCAGGGCAAAAAAGTTCGTGAAAATTTAATGAAGAAAGAGAAGGGAAGGGGGTATATATCTCCCCCCCCACCAAAAAAAAAAAAAAAAAAAAAAAAAAATGAGGTGGGTGAATGGCCTGTATTATCATCCCTCCCAATAATTTTGGATAAAATAAATAAGAATTATGATACATTAACTTAAAATTAATAATTATCAAAACTCATTATGTTTGATCTTGAAATACTATCACATTTTTTAATGATTAGAAGTAAGGAAATAAGAAATGCCATAATTTCAATGCGAAAATATCGAAGAAAATTCGTTCGCTCGCATTGTTATTCTCAATTAAGGGGTTCCGTCCATTGGCGTAGAGCCGTGCATTCCTTCATTATATTATATTACTTCTAATTATTAAAAATGTGATGGTATTTCAAGATCAAACATAATGAGTTTTGATAATTATTAGTTTTAAGTTAATATATCATAATTCTCATTTATTTTATCCAAAATTATTGGGGGATGATAATACACAGGCCATCCCACCTCAATTTTTTTTTTTTTTTTTTTTTTTTGGGGGGGGATATATATACCCCCCCCGGGACCGACACCCATGATACAAGCGTCCCACACATTCCAATCAAATCCACAATTTATTTGTTAACGCGTCTTCTTAAAGCGCTTCACAATTTGTCCCCGGGTATGTTCATTTAATTAATAATAATAATAATACATAACATTTATATTGCGCTTAATACAATGTTTCTAAGCGCCGAAGTAGTATTATTACCCATTTATTTATTTATTTATTTATTTATTTAGTCTTTTTTACCCAGGGTAGCTTCATCAGTGGTTTAACACTATTTTACACGAAGGCCCTGCACATGAACAAAATAGTGTAAAACAAACATCACAAACCAAAAGATTGAGCAAAACAAAAAAATCAAACTTGATCACAAACGGATTCGAGTATACAAGATATAAATAACAACAATTGTGAACTCAGAAAGTCTAGATCAAGAGAAAAATTATGCATCCAAAATTTTTGAAAAGAAAAACAATCATTCAATATCTGCCTTAAAGGAAAATTATGAACATTTATGACTTTTGGAAAGATAAATTTATAAATAATTTCAAAGTAATTTGGTATTGGAACATAAAGTAAATGCATCATAAATTGTACTTTCTCAAAAACATTCTAAAGCATGACATATATAACAGTTTTTTGAAAAATTATTCCTTTCCAGTAATATTAACTTATAGAAATATCATAAATTACATTATATTACATTATATTATTAATATCATTATTATTATCATTAATATTATTATCTTTATTATCATTATTATTATCATTATTATTATTATAATTATTATTATCATTATCATTATTATTATTATCATTATTATTATTATTATTATTATTAGTTTTATTATATTACTATTATCATCGTCATTATTATAATTATTACCAGCATCATCAATATAATTATTATTATCCTTATCATATCATAATATATATTTGCTCATTACAATGGGTAATTTGTTAACGCGTCTTCTTAAAGCGCTTCACAATTTGTCCCCGGGTATGTTCATTTAATAATAATAATAATACAAAAATAATACAAAAATATCGACTGGTCCAATAAAATCACACTGTTTGAAGGATATAATCTATGTTAATTTTACAATTGCACGGGATTCAGCAAACTTGGATGTTTGATAGTAATTTTTGGTGTGTCTATCATATGGGGTTAAACTATTTTACACGGTTTAGACAATCCTGCAACACGTGGCTGCAAATGTAACGCTTTCACTACCTAGATGCTTATATGGTGTAAACTACTTATTCAATACATCACAGTGAGGTTATTGTACGAGCTGTGGTATTCCCCCTTCCTTTGTTTGAGAAAGAAAGGGCTTTTTATAAGTTCGACGGTCAACTAATGACGCATCTCGTTTGTAAAAGAAAGACTTGGAAGGCATTTTAATTCTACCTTGGCGTTTTAATCTGCCCCATCCCTTTTTTCCTTCCCAGGAGGTATCAATATAGCCGTGCCTTACCGGCTGTGACGGTTGGCCACAAAAGGAAAGAATTCCATGTAACAAAACAACTTTTGTGAACTTAGTAAGCCGCGCCCTAAATTTATTGATTTATATCAGGTTTCGCTGAGTATTCCGTAGGCGGGTCTGCTCGCTATTCATAAGAACCGCTATTCATAGAAAACCGCTAATCACTTAACACGCGCTATGAATAGCGGTCCTTATGAATAAGTGGTCCTTATGACTAGCGAGGTTACCCATATGTAGGAGTCTAGTTGCACGTCAGTCATTTTCAAAGGCCCTACTACACAATAATTTCGTGTTTTTTTTATTAGCTGCATCCCACGCAACAAGTAGCCTAATTATCTTTTGCGAATGTGTGCAGGGGCGGCGGAGCGCCTTCCAAAGTGGAGAGGCACTATAAAAAAAAAAGGGGCTATACTACAAAATGGTGAACAGAAAGCGGAAAAACATGACAATTATGAGACATTGGTATATCACTCCATTCTCATTAATACGTTATCAAGAATCATCTTCGACAGTTTATTGTCCAAGATGAGTTGTGGTCTAGTGGACAAATCACCACTCTGCTGGATCACAAGGTGCGTGATTCAAATCCCTGCCAAAGCACCAACGTCCTTTGGCAAGACATTTATCTACCTTTTTGTCATTCTCGACCCGGGTGAAGTAAATGGGTACTGGTAGGTTGCAGTGTTCCCTTTTTCTTAGAAACTACGTTTATTAGTGTTGAAAATGCAATTATACACATGTATATATGCATTATATAGTTGCATTTTCGCTTTGCTTTTTTTTTTGTAGACAGTTGATTTATCAAACTTTAGCTACATTCTCAGGTTAAGAGCATTAAAATCATTTTCACGGAGTGCCACTATTTCTGAATTCATAGCGGGGAACAAGAGTTTTTCAGCTAATGAGTTTGGGCAGGTAGGAGCGCAATTTTAATGTTTGCCCCCTATTCCTGAGATGCCCATCTGGTGCTAAATATTTTTTTTGGTTAACATTCACAAGAAATCTAATAAAATGCAATCGATCAGGTGTATTTTTCTTCGCTGCACACCATTGACATGTAGGTGGAGTTTTAGAGCTTGGACAGATTAACATCTTGATATGTAAAGCCCTATAGGAAAATATCGATCTAGACAAAAGAGCAACATCTTTCTCTTGATGTTTGTTCAGGAGACATGCCACGCAGGAGCATCTGCTATTCCATGATTGGTTAAATATTAATCACGAAAGAAAAGAAGCACATAATTTTCGTTATTGAATTTTAACGGCGTAAAAAAGGGCTCAGAAGCGATAAACCTGTATTCTTGTTTCGGCAAAAAGTAAAAGTGCGCTACCTTTATTCTTACTGGACGAGGTTTGAGCTGCACTTTGCTTCAGAAGCGATAACAGTGTATTATTTTCGGGGGCAAAAGGTAAAAGTACACTACTTTTACTGGATGAAGTTTCGGTATTAAAGTGAAGTTTTGAAAAGAAGAAGTATAGATTAGATGAATAATTTTTTGAAATGAGAAATCAAGTCCTGAAATAAATTAACCGTTGGTCTATTGTAGTTATACCTATGTTCTCATGGGCGCGTTTCATATATAATTCATATCTTATGTGTACAAAGGAAAGAAAACCAAGACGTTTTGTTCGAATCAGGGATACGTATTTGCGATCGTGCATAAATAGTCAACCTGCACAATAAATACACAATGCACTTGAACTGCAATTCGAACTACCTTAATTTACTTATCCAGACAACCACGCCTAAAATGCAATTAAAGCTGTCGTCACTTACTTTCGTCTCGGTAAACTTGAATTTACACGACATTTCGATACTTTTGTTATCTCGGTATGGATACTGCATGAATGACGCACTTCTTACTTGCAGTTTGTGAAATATAATAATCATCAACTTCTAAATGGAGGGCGGTGACAAAAAGAACCCGACTCCCCACTGATGGGATTCACAGGCTGCTGATTATGATAAATGTATTATGCTCAAGAAAAATAAGATTCGAAATGGCGTGATAATCAGTTATTTGCTAAAGATATTTTTGCCTTGCGAATTGGATTAAAGCTAAAGCTGCATGCTGGTCATGTGATGACAATGTGAAAGAAATAAACTGGACCTAACCTTACTGAAAATCACGAACAATGAAAGAGAAATGACCCAGATATGGGTTCGTGGGATTACAGAAAGCATATTGCACAGAAAAGCAGTGAACTATGATGATGAATATTGAAAGGATGAATGAATGACGCACTTCATACGCTGAGATTATAGAGACATAACAATGGTATAATGATTTCAATAATAATGTATAGAATTTTAAAGCGAACTTTCTGACGCAGTGCCTTCCAGACAGCTAAATCCAGAGTTAGTTATTATGTTGATGATGAAGAAGAATGTTATTATCCCGACTATGAGAAATTGATGATGAAGTTTTGGAGGTCAAGAAAGTAAATACTATGACGTATACTTGTTAGGTCCCATACCACTCTGGATTTGAGCTTATGAGACGAAAATGTCGATACCAAAACCCAATCCGTCCTCAGTATTTCAATTTGGATCAAAAATATGTTTATTCTATTTTCTATTTTAACATGTCTTGTCACGTCTTTCTATGTGGTGTATAATGCTGTATTGTTCTTGATACCCCCCCCCCCCCACGTATCCTGGACTTACTTTGTACTTCTCTTTGTTTTCTCTTGAATAAAGGGGTAATTGAAAAAAAAAAAGGAATAGCCTACGACCTAATAAGTTTTATGCCAGTGAAATGTGACCCATAAAGTGACCTGGAAATGTATTTCAGTGTAGTTCAAGCGTACAGCTTAATATTTACTACACTGAAATACATTTCCAAGTTGCTTTATGTCTAATTGGCATGAAACTTACCAGGTCGTCGGCTATTCCATTTTTTTTTCAACTTCGCCTTTAGTCACGAGAAAACAAATTATTTTGCACCTGTACGAGAAATCAAACTCCTTTCTAACGAATCGATTTTCCCCCCCTTCTGATCACCAGTTGGAGCAGCTGACAGGCCGTCATCGTCATCCGATTCAGCCTGGTCATCGACGACGACAGACCTACGACACGAAGCACAACACGGGGCTCCAGCAATACACTCAGCAACTCATTTATTTAATCAAAGTAAGTTATACCTCAGTCCCACAGCAAGACCGACTCCAGGGCCCCGTTTCATAAAACTTGTTATCAATAACAACTGCCCCATTTCTATGACAAACTCGCTCTCAGCCAATCAGATCTAAGGATTTCAGTAGCTTATAACAATTATGGTAACTTGTTATTGACAACAAGTTTTATGAAACGGGGCCCGGACCAATCGATACTGGGCTATTCGGGGAAACATAATGTTATATGTTCAATCTGTTGTCTGTCTGGTGTGAAAACCAAATGATATTCATTGTGTGTTGAAAAGATGTTGAATAAGATGGTAGCAAAGAAACTATACAAGTAGATGGAAGGGGGAGACAAGATACATGTAAGAATAAGAAGAGAGTAAGAGAGAGAGAGAGAGAGAGAGAGAAAAGAGAGAGAGAGAGAGAGAGCAAACAATAGGATTTACTGATTTGTGTATGCAATTTTCAATGCAATGATAACAAGGATAATTGGTTTGCATTATCTGTACATGAAAGGGGTGGTTCCTCAGTGCTAACTTCTTGTTACATTCGAAACTTTTCCTGCACGAACGCAGCGAAAAAGGTAGTGTAAGAAATGCAACGCACACTGATCCTCTCAACTGCTAATTTCCGAGAGAGTTGCCGGTTTTACACTTGTCAAGTATTTCATTAATCTCTCTTTTTTCTTTTACCTCTAGATCTCTCTCCCTCTCCATCCTCTCCCCTCCCTCTCTCTGCATGTTTGTCTGTCTCTCTGTCTGTCTCTCTCTCTTACACACACACACACACACACACACACACACACACACACACACACACGCACGCGCACACACATCATCATCATCATCATCATCATCATCATCTTCATCACACACACACACACACACGCACCCTCACACACATTGGCTTGTGGGGAACTGTATTGTTTTCTCCTTTTGTACTTTGTACCCCACAAGCACTTCTCCTATTGTATTTTGTACCCCACAAGCATGACGGAATAAAGGCCATCATTGTGCTCTTTTGTTCTCTATACCCCACAAGTATATCTATGTAAGGGCACACACACACACACACACAATACCCCACACACCCAAACACGCACACATAAACATCTACCCACAGAAAAATATTCGTTATTGAATAGCATGTAGATGTTATGTTATGTCGAACGAAATTTGAATAAAACTGTAAAAGTTGGTTATCAAACAGTTAAGCAATTCAATACAAGTCAGGTCTACTGCTACTATGGAACTACTTAGCCCTTCCCTTGTGTCTTTAACAATCTGTAAACCCGTAAAGAAAATAGAGAGAGAGAAAAAAAGAAGCGACTACGCCCAAGCTTTACCTTTCATGCCCAAGGCTGCCTGACAAATTAAATAGAAAAGAAGTTGTTCTTTGACTGATCCAGTGATCACTTCTACGACTTCATTCTAAGGGAAGAAGTGGTTCGCTGGTGGTGTGCTGAAATGTAAAAAGAGAGATTTCGAAACATAAAACATTTCTCATCTTACTTTGAGATGCTTTCTATTTACACAGCATACAGTGGATTCGACTACGTAGGATAATCTATAAAAATGAAACCTCTCCCGCCCATTTCTTTGGTATTGTTCCTATACTACGTGTCCGCTTTTCTGTATTTCTGCTTGTAGGTTTTCTTTTATATTCTTATGCACTCAGTACAATACATGTATATGTCGGCTAGATATGTTGAATCTGACACAGAGTATCGCAAGAATACCATAGCAGCCAATTTCAAATGTAATTTTGTATATTCACAGGGATATCTCATAGTAAATGTGTGGTAAAATTAATAATTATAGCAATTTCAAAATATTGCAATGATTTAGGAAATAGAAATATACCCTGTTCAAATTAAGCTCATACAGTACAAAGTCGTTAATCGAATGATTATAGTAATGGTGACGATGATGATGATGTTGCCAATCGAATTGATAATAATAATAATAATAATAATAATAATAATAACGATAATAATAATGATGATGATAATAATAATGATGATGATAATAATAATAATAATAATGATGATGATAACAATAATAATATTAATAATAACAGTAGTGGTCGTAAGAATAACAACTAGAGTTGAACAAGAACAACTATACAGGTGGGCTGCAGAACAGTCATGAAATGAGGAGTGAGTGGCAATTATCAGAAGGGGGAAATAGCACTTATTAAAAAGTAAAAGGGGAATAATCTAAATAAAAATGGGTCAATCTTCAGATTTAAAAAAAGGAGAGTTGTCAAAAAGGAGAAAAGGGCAATGGGTGAAAAAGACACTTGTCAGGAGTAAAATAAAGGAATCCATAAGATTTGAAAAGGGGCACTTATCAAAATGGGAAAGGGGCATTTATAAAAAAAAGGAAAGTTGTCACTTATGGAGAAGTAAAGTAGAGGTGCTCATCAGAGATGAATAAAAAATCTGAACAAAAAACAAACAAACAAAAAAAAACAAAACAAAAACCAAAACAAAAAAACACAACAACCTCACTTCTCCGAAAATTCAGTACAGGGAGCGCCTCACAAAATCATGAAAAAATTGCTCGTATTTTGTCTGTTGAGACCCAGAAGGACGTTAACTTTTTGCACATTTTCCTCCAAACAGACGATTTGTGTTATGGAGTAACATACCTACAAAATACCCTAGATGTAAGGGATAATCTTTCACCTCGATCAGTCGCCATGCGATATCTCAGTATTTTGGCATGCCTAGCAATAGGCCTAAAATCTATGAATGAAAGGAAAATTGGAAAGAAGGGGCACAATAATCAGTATCTTATTCTAGTTAGTAAAGAAAGTTGAATGAGCAGGTTGATTCTGGTAAAGGTGATTTGTGAACTTTCTCATTCTGTTTACAGCGGTTTGGAGGAATATCATAGTAGAAAAAAAATGTCCCCTGAAAAGGATTGCTCTTCAAATGCCCTCTTATTTGAAATATGAAGAGCAATCGCTGAAGTGTTCGGGCCGAACATTCATGCCGCATTATTGTGTGTAGTCTCCTATTACAATTTCTGTGTGCAGTGCATGTGCTTTTCAGTGAAACTGAATTAATTTCTCATCAGTTTGATTTCAAACCCGCGTAGTGTACACCAAGTCTCATTTTCTTTCACAATGTAATCATGGTAATATACTTAACCAGAATTCAACTTTATTTCTAAAAGTATGGTGTATTTAGTATTAACATATGAATACTGTTTGTGTGTGAATGGTGACTGTAAGATGTGGGTAAATAATACGATTAATGATTGTATATTGTCCGTTTTGCTTAGTATTGTATTATTTTCATATTACATAATGTTATCTACTTGCTACTTCCTACAAGTTTTCTACATCTACTTCATGATTACTTTCATAATATCTACCTACTATGACTGCTACTACTATTAGTATATTACCACTGTTACTGCAGCAGTCTGCATATTTGATCTTGGAACTTGGCATGTTGGGGTAAAGAAATGAAGCGATTTCACATAGCACTCGATGGCTTTAAATGTAAATATATATTTAATAAAATTATACCTTAAATTTTCAAACTATTTCAACTTATATATGGCTCCGTTTGGACAAATTGACCAAATTTTAGAATTATATTTTTTTCAGTTTGAAACGTGGACAGAAATGTTGCCTATTATTCGAATTACAAGAAAAAAGTAGTGGCCGAGCTTAAACTTCTTCAGTTTAATTGGTAGAGGGCAGCAAATAGTAGAAAAGGTGATTTCCAAGATTTTCAGTTTTTCCTTTCATTTTCTAATGTTTGTTATAGATACTTCAAAATAATGCGAAAAAATGAAGGAAATATATTTTCTTCTGTTTTTACACCTTTTTTCTTGAAAAATTGACAATTGTAAGAAAGTGACCCCTAATTTTTAGTTAAACATGCATGGAAGGACTTGAAATGTGATAAGAATATAAATGCTTATGTAGAAACATAACAGTATAGCCATTGATAAATTTTTATGAATATTAATATTTTTTTCTAATTTAATGAATTGAGGTTGTTTCCTATGTGTCAGATTACAAAACGCCGGGGATGGCCTCAAGGGGTGACCACAGGGCACTTTGAACCCCATTCTCAGGATATTGAAGACAGCATTAGACATGGTCTAGTTATTTTTGTATTCACACAGAGGATGGCTTCGTTTTGCCTGATGAATCATTTTTATCAGTTTATGATATCCAGATATTCACTATGTACTGGGATATAAAATTCATAGATTTGTATTGTTTTGAATTGTACTTTTAATCATATTGTGTTTTTCAAAGTATTCTGGAATGGGGATGTTAACATGGAAAAAAACTCTTAGGCAGTGAGGCCTTAATACACCTTTATTTTAAGGGGAAACATGGAAAAGTGTGTAAGATCTCACATAGTTATTGGGCACCTCAAAGCAGTATTACTTTTTTTTTTACTTGTACACTGTGTAAATCAATTCAAATTATTATTGTTCTGAACAGTCAATTTAAGCCATCAAATTATTTGGTACTTAATTTTGTCCTGTCAAGTTCTTTGTTCAATACATAAACATGTAGATTAAAATTTTAAAGACAGAAGGGTGAAATTTAAGTTATAAAAGTGACATCTTATTATATCATTATGGAAATATAGTGCAAACCTCTCATATCAATAATATCTGCACCAAGGCTGTCCCTGTACGACCATTTTTCTTATTAAACAAAAATTCACATTTCAAAATATTTTTTGCTTTAGTTTTAGCAGTTAAACATGAAGAAAGTAGGTTATTCACTGCAATGCATTAACAAAGGCAGCTCATGCATGGAGGAAAATCTCACATATTTGTAGGCTTACATGTACATGTACACGTGCATAATATACATTAATCAAAATATGTTTATGTATGTATGTATGTATGTATGTATGTATTTATTCATTGAACTCCACTGACATATCCATCAATATTTTGTTCGAATATAACATCAATAATCAGAACAATAATAATGATAATAATAATAATAATAAGAGAAACACAGTTATGACAAAAACAGAACAATATATCGTGAATATAGCATTGGAAGCATAAACAAAAACAAAACAAAATACTCATAATTGATCAACTAGACATGCTCTTTCATGAAATATAAATTATCGGATTATGTACAAATAGTGTAAGGTGATAGAAAAAGAGCCATTAAAAGAATTATATACAATACTTATACATTATATGTAGATATGCCTAATCATAAACAATTCAAAGATTACCGAGTTGATCAATAGTATATGGCAAAAATTGGCAAATTCTTTTATGAGAGCGTCTTCTTTTAGTGACATTATGAATATGAATCTCTCCAAACTGTTTATGTTTTCAAAGTTATCATTTAGTGCTTTAAGATTATTAAAAAACAGTTCTCTTTTTATTCTAAATTTATCACATTGCATGACATAATGGGATTCGTCTCCTACTGTTTGCATACTACATTCTTCACAGAAACGTATATTCGCTGGTATTTTATGAGGGCGATGATATCTTCCTTTTTCAATTGGTAGGTTATGTGAACTTATGCGAAGTTTGCAGATGTTTTATGTTTGCTGATGTACCACCTACGGGGTAACCTCGCTAGTCATAAGGACCGCTATTCATAATGACCACTTATTCATAAGGACCGCTATCCATAACGCGTGACTAAATGAATAGCGGTCCTTCTAAATAGCGAGCAAACCAGAGACAGAGTACCTCGCTGTTCATAAGGACCTCCATTCATAAAGACCACTATTCATATCTATTCATAAGGACCGCTATTCATTACGCGTGTTAAATGAATAGCGATTTTCTGTGAATAGCGGTCCTTATGAAGAGCGAGCGGACCCGCCACATACCCATAATTATGCAGACTTGAATGGTTCCAGAGGACAAGTATATATCTTATGTATATATATATAGATATATCCCTTTTCTCTCATAATTATTGGGTGAAAATCTTAAAATATCTTTTTAGGTATTTGGGTGTATTATATTTTGATTATCACTTTGTTTCTTTATGATTCAAAATTGTACATCAAAGCCAGATGGATTCATCATGTATATGCATACATGAACTTGTGCAGGTCTTTGATAACCATGACAGCAATTTTGTTGTACTCACTTGTCTTTTGTTTATAAAGATGGCAATTATCAATCAGGACAAATAAAAATTCTTAAAGAAAAATATAGAAAAATATAAATAAATATATATATATATATATATATATATATATATATATATATATACCAAATAATATTCAAAGGAGAATGAAACCGTGGGGGAAAATCAATTTTAATGAAAAGAGAGGATAGAGAGAAGCAATTAAAAAAAAAGTCCCATCAAAATCGGTTATGAAATGAGAAAGCTATGAAAGTTTGAAAATCTCAATTTACTTTCTATGGCGATCCTAAAATTGGCAATGTTGCTTTAAAGTGACAAATTTAGTACTACAACTCTCCATATGTTTTGTACACAAAATTTCATATTTTCCCGATTATCTCTCAAGGTGCAGCTTGTCTCCTTATTAGCTCAAGATATATCATTGGAAATGTACTTGACACAACATATGTTGAGTTCACAAAAAGACAAACATTAGAGATAATGTAGAAGATATGAAATTTTGTGTACAAAACATATTAAGAGTTAATTGTACTACTAAACCGGCCATTTTGAAGTAACATTGCCAATTGGAGGATCGCCATAGAAAGTAAATTGAGACTTTTCAAACTTCCATAACCTTTTTCATTTCGTAACCGATTTTGATGGAACTATTTATAAATTGCTTCTCTCTACTCTTTCTTTTCAGTAAAATGGATATTTCCCCATGGTTTCATTCTCCTTTAAGTATTATTTGGTATCCTCGTAATAACTAGAAATTTTCAAAAACGTACTGGTGCATTTTTCTAAAGTCATTGCTATATTGACATTCGGTTATTGATTTTGAAATGAGAATGAAAGGTCATCAAATACTTTTGACAACCCTCAAAATATAGTAATATCATGAAAGCTCATAAACAAAGTAAAGAGTTGATCATGGATCAATATAAATTCCCACTTGGGATACCAATATATATATATATATATATATATATATATATATATATATATATATATATATAAAGATATATATATTGTAAGAAATGTTCCTTGAACACAACGCTGGTGGTCACTCATAGTTGTTTTAGTGGAAGGTATATTGAAAGAAATTTCACTATGAGACGGTCGTAGCTTTTATTGTCCTCCTTTATTTGTCAAGCTTTCGATCAATGATCTTCATCAGGGCCCCGTTGCATAAAACTTATCATTAATGGTATCTCTGCTATCAATGGTAACTACCATGGTAACATCACTCAACAGCCAATCAAAATCAAGGTTTCCATGGGAGTTACCATTGATGGCAAAGTTACCGTTAATGGTAAGTTTTATGCAACGGAGCCCAGGACTGTATAAAAACACAAAATGATGGCTGACATTTGCATTGGAATATACATTTCAATTTCTTATAATTGTTAAGTACTAATCAATATAATTATAATAGTATTAATCATATTAATTATTATAATTATTATAATGATGATGATGATGATGATGATGATGATGATGATTATGATGATTATTATTATTATTATTATTATTATTAGTAGTAGTAGTAGTAGTAGTAATAGTAGTAGTAGTAGTAGTAGTAGTAGTAGTAATAGTAGTAGTAATAGTAGTAGTGGTATTATATTTTTCTTATCATTAACATCGTCATCATTATTATACATAAGCAGATTTTTTAAAGAATAAAACAATGTGTGAAAAAAACTTTTCATCACCTATTCAGAAGTAAAGAAGGGGCACTGATCAGATTGGGGAAAAAGCACTTAACAAGACGGGAAAAGGGGACTTAATGGAAAGGAAAGGGGGAACTCATCTGAAGTAAATAGGGGCACTCATCAGATTTGAAAAGGGGCACTTATTAGGATTTAGAAGGGCATTAAATGGAAAGAAAAAGGGGCACTTATCAGAAGGGGACAAGAGCACTTATCAAACAGAAAACTGGGCACTTATCAGACTGAAAAGGGGCATCTTTTCAAAAGTAAAAAGGGGCATTTCATGGGTGCTTGAAAAGTGAGTGGGGGCACTTTTCCCTCCCCCCTCCCCCGAGGGCCGCCTCTGGTAAAAAAGAAAATGTTTGTATCAGTACATGTTGGTAGGCTGTCCTATGTTTCATCATTTCTTTCCCGTGTCTTGTCGGTTAAAAGAAGTGTACAATAAACTCACGTCTTCGTGGGAGAGGTACTACAAATTACGTATTCCCGTTTCTGGTTTTTTTTCAACAATTGATTAACTTTGCCCTGGATTGAAAAAAAATCACTGTTCCAGCTAATGCTGTAATCATAATTGCAAACCTTTAGCCCAGACAGGAATCGCCTGAGTTTTATAAGCTGATCGGTCGTTTATTTATCAAGATATTTACGATTGAACATTGATGTCGGGATAGAGTACCACCGAACCCTAAAGAACTCTTACGGTTGGCATACCTCGCTCTATCACAGAATACCGTACGGGCTGGAAACCCGCTCTGAAATCGCCAAGAGCTGGTGCTTTGTTTTTATGACTGCAGCGCAGCGAAGAAGCCGAGCGACTTGCGCTAGCGATTGATCGCGATTTTCTCTTTTTTAGGATAGTAAACGGGTTCCATTTTCTCTCATACTTTCACATATCCTTAATTATATATGTAGTTAGAGGACTGCACACAATTCACTGGCATTTGAGCTGATTTTACAATTTTTCACAAAGTTAATCAATCACTTTAATGTTAATCTGACAATTGACAAAATTTGCCCACCTTGTGAAAACTCTTAGCTACGCCACTGGTTGGGTCTTACATTGGTGTTTGACTTCGAAATTCACGGTAAATAGGTAAGGTATGATCATGGTATTGAATAGTTTTCTGTTAATGAATAGAATTAATGAAACGTGCAGGCTAGACATATTCAGTGGGTAGAAAAAAATAAATAACATTCATAATAAATCGAAAGGGGGACTGGTAACAAAGAAAATATTTGTATCATACATGTTGTTAGGCTGTCCTACGTGTCATCATTCATTTCTTTCCCTTGGCTTGTCGGTTAAAAAGTGTACAATAAACTCACGTCTGCGTGGGAGAGGTACTGCAAATTGGGAATTCCAGTTTCTGGTTCTTTTTTTTAACAATTAAATGTTGGGTTCACTAGCGTAGCTGAGGAGAGGGGGCAGGGGCAGACTGCCCCCTGACAACTTTCTACCCCCCATTTTGGGTTTTTTTGTTGTTGAGAATAATGGAGGCGCGCGGGGGGGGGGGGGGGGAATTGCCCCTCCCACTGAGCGACTTGCTGATAACATTTTTTGTTTTGTTTTTTGTTTTGCTTTGTTTTTGTTTTGCTTGTCAGAGAATTATGGAGGAAAACATCTGATACCCCCCCCCCCCCCACTGAGCGACCTTTTTTTAAGGGCTGGCGAAAGCAAAAAAAAAAATTGTTGCCACCCCCCCCCCCCCCGGCTGGCGAGAAGAAAAAAATACGGGTCTCCCTCCAAGCAGAATTTGACAATTGACAAAATTTGCCCCCCTTGTGAAAACTCCTATCTACGCCACTGGTTGGGTCTTACATTGTTGGTGTTTGACCTCGAAATTCACGGTAGGTAAGGTACGATCAAGGTTCATGATCGTGGTATTGAATAGTTTTCTGTTAATGAATAGAATTAATGAAACATGCAATATAGAATACAAGTGGGTAGAAATAAATAATATTCATAAGAAAATAAAAGGGGAACTGTACTTGAGGGATAACCTCACTAGTCATAAGGACCGCTATTAATTAAGGACTACTACTACGACCGCTATCCAAAACGCGTGACTAAATGAATATATAGCGGTTTGTATGAATAGCGGCCCTTCTAAATAGCGAGCAAACCATAGACACATTACGTCGCTCTTCATAAGTACCTCCATTCATAAGGACCACTATTCATAACTATTCATACGGACCGCTATCCAATGGCGGATCCGGGGGGGGGGGGGCCGGGTCCCTTCCCCTGGGACCAAAAAGGGGCTCCAAAATGCTGAGGACCTTTTTTTTTTTTTTTTTTTTTTTTTTTTTTTGCTTGTCAGAAAATTTTGTGAATATTGAGCCCCCTCCCTCAAGAAATCTTGGATCCGCCACTGCCGCTATCCATAGCGCGTGTTAAATGAATAGGGGTTTTGTATGGATAGCGGTTCTTATGAATAGCGATCAGACCCGGTACGTGAAGTACAGCCACCTAATAATAGTTATAATAATTATCACTCCCCTTGTTCTTCTTTCACTTCATTGTCTTTTCTTCTTCTTCTTCTTTCACTTCACCTTCTTTTTTGTCTTATTTTCCCTTCCCCCTTTTTTTTTCTTATTATCACTATCATTAATGGTATTATTATTATCAGAAGATAGACCTAAATTGAGTCTACATCGATTATGGCATTTATTCATACTTTCGGGACAGATGAAGAAGCATAGACCGTAAGGAAATAGAGAATCAATGTTGGTTTCCATAACATCTTTCATTAGTTTGCTTTGAGCAAACCAGTTACTACATATCAAAATGTCACCAGGAGATGGAAAAATGGTTATACAGTGCGTATAAAAAAGCACACACTTTGTAAATATACTCAAAAATCATAATTTCACAATATCGAGACGATTTTTGCTCATACACGTATGGGTTAGTGTCTGTACCATCGGATGACACTATGAGTACTGAAATATTTTACACCTGAGTGAGTGATGGCTATTTTTCTAAAACTCGTAGAATTTGGTTTGCGCAAAAATGCCTCAGTCTTGAATTTGATCAAAGTACATATCGGGCAGTAGCTGCATGTTCTCTGTTAACCACCAATAACTGATTTAAATCATCATTTGATCCTTAAAGCTATACCTAGCAGTGCACAAACTGGCGTATCCAGAAATTGATAAAGGGGAGGGGGACGGGATCCTCCCAAGACAGGGGTTAAATGTATCTGGACAGCTCCTTTCTTGTACAAGCATACTGATCATAGTATGTTGTACCGTTTTGGTTTTTGCTTTTTTTTTGTTTTGTTCTTGGCCTTCAAGTGGGAGCTACACCAGCTTCAGCCATTGCTGGATACGCCATTGCCCACAACCCATAAAACCACCACCATCCTTGCGGGTAGTGTCTTTCCAGTACAAATCATCTGCATCAATACTCATTTTTGCCTGAAGAGGCCAAATTGGATGCAATAACGGGAAGAAAACCTTAACATTTACGTATCATTTTTTCTTCAAATTTCTTATTCCTCTTAATAGTTACAAGACCCTAGAAACTCGAATGACGAATGAGAAGTCAAAAGAGAATCAAATTTAGTGATAAAAATGTTTTAACATTACTTCAATTAACTATACATGTGAAAGATATCATCATGTATTACAGTGCATCCTTTCCACATGCCTCAGAGAGTAACGCATCCTCACCTGGTTGGAAGAGATGTGGCAAAGAAAGAAACAAAATTGAATAGTCAAAACCACATCTTATAAATATCTCTTCTTGATAATGGAACATTTTAGGTCGATCTTCCTGTAATGTATTGCAATTGCATCATTTCGACATGCTTCTGTAAAAAAAATTGTGTACAGAAAGACATAATCTGCCATGTTGTGTGTGTGTGTGTGTGTGTGTGTGTGTGTGTGTGTGTGTGTGTGGGCGCTCGCGCGTGTATGCAGTGGAGAATCCAGGATTTTTTGAGGGAGGGGGCTCAACATTCACAAAATTTTCTGATAAGCAAAAAAAAAAAAAAAAAAAAAAGGGTCCTCAGCATTTTTGGGCCCCTTCTTAACTCAAAAAATCTCTGACAAGCAAAAAAAAAAAAAAAAAAAAAAAAAGGTCCTCAGCATTATTTTTTGAGCCCCTTTTGGGTTCCGGCCCCCCCCCCCCTGGATCCGCCACTGCGTGTATGTATGTCCGTGGAAAAGAGGGGTGTGGATGTGGGGTTAGGTGGTATACATAGCATTAAGGATTAAAATGATTGTTCAGCAAGCATGCAGTTACTGCCTCATACGCAAATTGATCAAATTCAAGAATGAGGCAATTTTGCACAAACAATTTCTGCGAGTTTTACAAAAGTAACCAGTACTCAAAGCGTAAAAAATGATTGCATAAGTAAAAATCATATTGATATTGTAAAATTATGATTTTGGAGAATATTTTCAAAGTGTGTACTTTTTTTGATACACACTGTAGAATGGTCTTTATTGATCTGTTCACGATTAGACATAATATCTTATAACATGACTTTTTTTTTGTTTTGCTTGCAACAGAAACTCAGTCATCGCGAAGAGGAGGTGAACACGAGTCATCAGATGATGAGACATTACAAACTATTGACAATGACAGATTAAAACAATTAGAAGATGCTTTATCAGATATATATCATAGAAAATCATCACCAGTTTCCACTGCTGCAACCCCTATAGACTCATTAACAGAACTGTCCAGATATACAACGGCAGCAACTTCAACTTCAAGAAGACATATCACAGAAACAGATCTACGAGGAAAATTTGGGACAACAACAAACGCCGATACGTTGACCAAAGTGGATACTGATTTAAGAACAACGACATCCGCTGAGGCTCTCACGGAAGGCGATCCGAAATATTTATTGTCCACTACGACAACCGCAGCTGAAATTCTTACAGAATCATCTTCGATTTCGTCGTCGGGATTGACAACAGAGCAGGCTGAGATCTTAACGGTGTCATCAGCGACGGAGCAACCCCAGGATGAAGAACTGGCGACCGAGGCAGCGTTGAATTCGAGAACGACAGCAACTATTCAGCCAGAGTCGATCACGGAAGGAGCAGCGAAGACGGAAGCATCGACGGTCGTTCCGGACGTCACAGATTATGTTACAATTGCACATACGACAGACAGTGACTTGTCGCAAAATGACTTCAGTACACATCGCACTTCGAAAACCACGGAAGCGGTGATTGGTGAAGAGGATGAAGAGGTGACTACTACAAATGAAGGTGTATTAGGTGAGAATATTATTTTGCTCTGTCCTTGTTCTTCTTTTTTAAAAAGTTAGATTGTTAAAGTGCTGACTTGAAGTGAAGTCGTCTGCATATGTTGAAATGAATCTGTAAGTGTAAATAACAGTTAACATTCTCAATACAACGTTTGTGAATATATATATGAAGTTATCTGGTTATGGGGATATTCGCTTTGTTATACGTCATCCCAATGTCCCCGTAACCGGGTTGTTTTCAACCTACGGAATAAATCGCATTGTTATACGTCCCCATAACCACATTTTTGTATCTTCATATATATATATATATATATATATATATACAATTGTAAGGATTTGGCTAAAACACAACATGACGGGCCGTCTTGGTTGGATAAATTAAATAAATGAAATGAGCCAAGACTCAGGACGTAGCTGAATACCACGGATTTATTGATGTCGTCAAGCTTTCGGCATTATGCCTTCTTCAGGAGCTATACAACGAAAAGTAACGAAAAAGGAACAAAATTTTAATTATATTAAACTTTACATTGATTATCACTGTATCAATTTATATATATATATATATATATATATATATATATATATTATTCATATCGGATATTAATTATTGTCAGCAGAATTGTATAGCTCATTACTTTTTCTTTTATGCATGTAGTAGTAGTATCATTTTGTTCCTTTTTCGTTACTTTTCGTTGTATAGCTCCTGAAGAAGGCATAATGCCGAAAGCTTGACGACATCAATAAATCCGTGGTATTCAGCTACGTCCTGAGTCTTGGCTCATTTCATTTATATATATATATATATATATATATATATATATATATATATATATATTCTGTGTCTCTCTCTAGTTTTAATCTCCGTCGCAGAACTCTTTGAACTCCTCGAAAAACGAGGAGGAGACACACACAAACAATAATTCAAAATAGGTATCGATATAAAAATGTATTCAGTCTAACGCGAACGTCTTACAGAAATTGTGTACTTGATATTAGGGTGTTTAAAAATATGATACTGGTGAAAACTTGAGTCTGCAAATGTATGGGGCTGAATTGATTGCTTGTTTTCCCCCTTCTAAACCATTTAAAGACTCCACTTCATCACCGTCACCAAGAGTGTTAGTCCTGCCTGAAGAAAATGATGCTGACGTTGTCAACGAAGACGTCGATAACAGCGACAACGCAGTTCATGTCATTGAGAGGCCTATTTCTGTCACTGATGGCCCAAGTGTTGCCAACAACTTTGGTGCTATGCCTGATCCACCTCAAACAACCCCAAGTGCGTCTAATGATGCATTAGAGGACGATGACGGAAAGCTCGATATGTCGTCTTCGGTGACCAGGAAAGCGAACGACGACGTGGTCACTGTAATTTCCACGACCACGGATGAATTGACGACGTGGAGAAGTTCGACTGAACCCAATGTGATAGCTGTGACAGAGAGAGCCTCGGGAGGAACCACAGCTGAGACTCTTGAAGGTTAGGAAACCTCTTCATTTTCATCTGAAACATTCTGGCCTAACCTTTGTCCATAATATTATCTCTAAACCTAATTCCTATTTAGCTATTCCCCTCGTTTCTTTCTTCGTTCGTATTATTGCTTAAATTTTAATAATAATCTAGTATCTCCATGTTATCATATAGTATTAAAAAATCTCAAACCCCTCATTCCACCCCATAATTCGTGCGTTTACAGTAAGAAAGCCCTGTTGATAGAAATCCATGCATATTTTAATCCTTCTTTAATACATTTCAAGATATCAATGCCATCTATTAATAAAGCACATAATAAATATATATATATATATATATATATATATATATATCAATACATGGGAGTAGCTTGTCAGAAAGATATACTTGCTTCTTCGCTTGTCTCCTTCTCACGCTATTACTTTCCAATGAGAATTATTCAATTAATTTTACATATTTACCGCTCATGCATTTTGTACTGGCGTCTTTATTTACAATTGTATTATTAGAGATACTATTCAAACAATCCCTTTGACCCGAAATCCACATTTATCATGATGTCAATCTTATTAACACAGCAAACATATTGTCTGTGGGTGTGGTAATTCTTTAACGTTTGTTTTCCCTTTCCTTTACATAGCAACTCCACGAGCAGTTACGCCTCCTTTTGTGTAAATGCACTTTCTGTCTCTATCGAACCAAACTGCACATACGTCATAACTATACTTTTATTATATTAGTGAGAAAATGAGGCTGTTGGGTTGGGTGGTCCCTTTATATTACAATAGATACTTCGTAAATGTCAATGAATGACAGACAACGATGGTATTTTATAAGAAACTTACATTTAGTACATTCAACTATTAACAATATGACTAAATTTTGCTGTCATTAACTTAATGGCTATGTTTGAAAAGGAGCGTTGAGTTGATCACAAAAAAAAAAAAACAAATAAAAAAAAAACACACACACACACACACACACAAACATTTACGTTTACTCAGGTTTTAGATGGTGTTCAATAAATGAATTATATCCTTTTCTTTCAATTACAGACTTTTTAAAATTCACGAAACTAAAGAAAACTGAAAATAAAACAAATACACATTGTGATATAGCGGTGAAAAATAAACACTGTCACATCAGTTGTACATAACTCCATTCTGTTTGGTATAAAGAACCCGCTCCAATTCATGGACTTTTCAACATCTTCTTAACCCTTTCAGGACAGGAATCATTTAAGAGGCTGAATTGATCACATTTTGTTCTTCAAATTGGCAACAATTATATTTTTCTTTTCATGCTACGTGGTTCTAATAAATTGTAATGTATTTGAAAACAGTATACATGGTTACCAATATTTTTGAAAAGTTGAAAAAATTGCCAATTTTGTTAAAAAACAATGATTTTAAACCTCACAATGTGTTGCCAATTTAAGGATTTTAAAGCTTGTTCTCCTTTTTTAAATTCCTGACATCAAATGCAATATGGTCATGCAACAAAAATGGACATAGTGTGTGCAGAATTTTTTTCTCTTACTACTAATGCATCTGGTATATTTTTTAGAGCTCTGAATAAAAAATTATTGAGCCAAACCACAAAATGTGGTCAATTGTCTTGAAAGGGTTAAAAGAATTGAAAGATAGTCCGTCCTGTATACATTGTGAATAAAGATGAAGATTAGGTCGTTCAACATCTAGTAAACCAAAAATAAAAGTATATCTATTCAAAGGCATTTCATTGTATAGAATAAAAAAATTGAAATCTTGGAAAAAATGTATATTTCTCCTGTTAACAGAGAAACTCTCTGGATTTTTTCGATGCACGGACGGGACACTCATCGACATTGTATCTCTCTGCGACAAGAAAGCCGATTGCCCAGATTATTCAGATGAGGATTCTTGTAATGGTAAAAATATAACCACACTAAATCAAATAGATCACTTGTACTTAACGAAAATATAGTCCATCTCATACCTTTAAAATGTGAATGTTCCCTTTTATTTTTTTTAAGCAGCGACTTGGACAAATATTCATATTTTTGTCTTGGTGAATCACGAGCAATCCAGTAGAACAATATGTTTTTTTGTTTTCTTTTGTTTTTTTTTTGTTTTTGCTGCTTGTCAGAGATTTTTAGAGTTAAAAATAGACCCCCAAAACGGTGAGGACCTTTCTTTTTTTTTTTGCTTGCTTGTCAGAGATTTTGTGAGTTACAAAGAGACCCCAAAACGCTGAGGACCTTTTTTTTTTTTTTTTTTTTTTTTTTTTCCTCACAGCACCCCCAGTAACAAAATCGTTCCCAGGCTCCTGAAAGCGGCATTGTTATACGTTATCTTTTTCAAAAATGCTATGTAATAAAGCAATAAAGCAATTCGGAAGCAGGATGAGAAAAATTTCTCAGGGATCTTTCCACACTTTTCTTTATTACATGGTCCAAATGACGTGTCTAATTTGTTCAAAAATACTCTCTTTGTGCAAAACAAAAAGGCGTGTATTTAGATCGAGAAATATGCTCAAAAGTCACGACCGTCCTTGCAACGCCCTGGCACGTAGCCAGAAGAGGAATATTTGCGGTATAGGGGTTCATGCATTCACTTGCATTTCAATCAAGTGCATGGTTGAGGGTTCGAAATTCGAATCAAAGCCCGGTACTAACGTCCTTTGGTTAGACATTAGTCCACATTTGCCACTCTCTACCCAAGGCGTGTAGCCAGGGGGGAGGGGGCGGTGGGGCGGTGGCCCCCCCCCCAAAACGCCAGCTAAAAAAAAAAAAAAGCGAGAGAGAAAAAGCGGGGGGAGTGAGAGAAGAAAAAAAAAAAGGCCTAAAAAGGTGCTACGAACCGTTACATTTTTCTCAAAATTTTCTAAAACGTCAAAGCTTTGGAAACTCCCCCTCATGCGCCCACCCCTGTTACATGTACATTTGTTCAATGCAGTATAACGTCCAAATACATGTAATTGAAAAGCTGTTTTCCGCCTTAAGAAAAAAAGGTACAAGCCGTTATCTTTCTCTCAAAATTTGCTTAAACGTGAAAGCTTCCGCGATTCATATTAATCATCATGGGATTGACGGACATGAGCGTCACACAAAAAGTCACCATTATCATTATCATTATTACACTTGCAGATTACCGGTCAACAATTTTTCAAAAATGTTCTGCCTTTTAAATAAAACATGCCTTTTCCTTTGGACTTTGACATACTGAATTAAAATACAACAATGAAAATTGCTGATTGGCTCAAGTTTTCAAGATACATCAGTTTTCATATTTCAGTGTAATATACATGTATATACTGGGTTAAGACAAAAACATGTGGTCCTTTTGCTCATTAATAACGAAAAAGTTGAAAACTAGTATCGGACTGATATTTGCACATTCTAAAGTTGAAGGATGTCAGTTTATTTAGAGTATAAGTGTTTTGACTTTCTTTCAAATATTGTTCTCACTATAATGCATGAATTATAGTTTGACTTTGGAAAAAATCAAGGTAATATCTGTATCTACCTGTAATTCATTCAGAACTCAACAATTGCCATTGTGCATTGCAGCTGAAATTCTAGGACACCTCTTTTAACCCAGAGCCATTAATAATTCATGAATCTGGGTAACAAGAGGTGTCCTAGAATTTTAACTGCAATGCATAATGACAATTGTTGTGTTCTGAATTAATTATATACAATTTTTTCAAACTTGATTTGACAAAAAGTGAACTATCATTGTGAGAATACTATTTGGAACCAGGTCATAAAACTTGTTCCAAATAAATTTAACAGCATTCACCTTTGCAATATGGAAATTTCAGTCTGATTCAACCAGTGTTATTTGCAGAGTGCGTGTTTTTCCCTCAAGCTTTGTGGTAAATATTATGCTTTAATGCTCAGTGGTTTGACATTTGTAATTGCGATCTGTCCCCCTTTTTGTTGCACGTTATTAAAAAGCAAAATGAACACATCTTTTTGTCTTACACTTACACCCAGTATGTACAGTATGGGGACCTATATACATATTACACATGAAATATTGAAATATCTTTAAAAAGCCAATCAGCAATAAGTATCAAAATAATTTTCAGTGACGCCACATTAGTGTAGTTTGGGTGTTTTTGTTCAAGAGTCATTTTGACAGTAGACCAGTGTTATTGCAGAGTGCCGGGTGTTTTTTCCAACCTTGGTATATAGTTCACTGATGTATCGGCTCAGTGGTTTGACGTTATTTGTTGCAAAACGGACGACTGGATAACAACAAATATGTTCCAATTGTGGTCACAAAAATTGTTCAATGTTTCAATTCAGCTGACGAGAAAGAAAAGCTCACGGAACAGATCCATCGACCTCCACTGAAATGGGACGAAATGGGAGCAGAGAGTTCACGCGGTGAAACACTCATTACATTGGACGATTCCAGCCCCTTGGGTGTGGTTGAAATGCAACGTAAGCATAATCAGTTATTCACTTCTCGTTTCCAGCATGGGTACCAATGGTTCCATGACATTTGCTCCTGCGACAATTGCTCCGGTCTAACTTTGCCATGTTAATCCTAAACCTAAACCTAACCCTAACCCTAACCCTAACCCTAATCCTAATCTTCACATTGTCCTGAACAAAAAACAAATCATGACCTTGTCCTTAACCTTTGACCTTTCAAAATAGGGACGGCGGAGCAAATGTCGCAGGAGCAAATGTCGGGTCACCGTACCAATCATTGACCTCGATTTCCTTCTTTAATTTTCATTTTCTTCCTTCATATTTTCTTATTCTTCCTTCTTACCATTCTGTGTTTCTTTTTGGCTCTTTGCACTGTAAAAGAAATTGCCGTTTTTTCACGGGAATTTCCTGGCAGTCAGGATACCGGGAATGCCCGTTTTTCCACAGTTTAAAAAAAAAAAATTTTTTAACGTATATTTTACGTATTCCGAACATGATTTCTTTTTAAAAATTGCCCTTCAGGTGATTTCTTGAAAGTCTTTGCGATTGTGTCGATACTAATTCTACTTCTATTAGGCCCTAAATGTAGTGTCTTTGTTTCTTCCTATTCTACGTTTGTCTTGCCTCCATAAATCCCCCATTAACACTTTTCTGTTGTTATCATGCAGAGAGCCGAACTGAAGCGCCGACTACTTTTCGGTGTGAAGAAGGCGGCAATCTCATTCCCATATCAGCAGTGTGTGACAAGCGAGCAGATTGCCTCGACTACTCTGATGAATACAATTGCGACGGTGAGAAACTTATTTTTAACGCTTTCTCAATTCAATCTTCTTTTAACTAAAGCAAACGAATGAGTTCAAACAAATTCAGTCATTGTCATCTATATAGGCGTACCGAGGGGTGTGTTTTGCGAGTTCAAACACCCCCCCCCTTTGGCAAAGGGGGGGGGGGGGGAGGTGTTTTGAGTAAGAAGACACCAAAAATATGCTAATAACCTTTTTACTGATTTTTAAAATTTTATTATTTGCTTGTCAGAGAAATTTGCAGTAAAAAAAACCCAAGATGCTGATGACATTTTTTTTTTGCTTGTGAGAAAATGAAGAAATAAACACCTCCCTCACTGGGTACGCCATAAGTTTAGACTTGTAAGATTGTTAGATTCAGTGTGTGAACTCATTCTTTTGCTTTTGCTAAAAGAAGATTGAAATGAGAACGAGTAAATAAATGTATTTAGATTTGTTTGAACTAATTCTTTTGCTTTTGTTCGTAAAAGAAAAGTAAAAGTAAATAAATGAATAATTGAATTACTCGTGCAGAACAGGGCCTAATATGAGCAAAAAAATCAACTTCGCCTTATGTTTATATACGTTTAAGTTTTTATACTTGATTGTTAGATTTCTGAAAGGAAATATTTGAAGACGGTTTTAAAGTTACATTAGTTACACAATTGGAGTCTCTGTCTATCAAGACTCATGATATGGATTTATATTTTCTTCTCTAGATGCGCATAAACGCTTGAAATAATTTTCTCAAGCCAGGAAAAGGCACTAAATACATTGCGCAAATGATTACATGTCATTCCTTTACTTTTGATATTGTTATTTGTTACATTGTACACAAATTCAAATACTTTATATCATTTTGCTGAATTTCAGGCAGCAAACACGTGACTGAAGCTACGACCACGATGGAGACTTCTACGAAACCGTGGACGATGAATCCAAAGTATGAAAAATCACCAGCGATCGAGGTTCTTAATGGTACGCTGATAGTGTTTTATTGTTACTCCAATAACACAATAGGTTATGAGTCATTGTTGAAAAGAAAAAAAAAAAGCTTTCTATAATGCTAACCTGCTAAAATTCCTTCTAAGTAGGCCAATGTGAAAAACAATATTTTACAACTCTAAAATGAGAACTCTCTATAATTTATAAAAGTATAGAAATATCCCTGCCGGAAAGAACACAGTGTCCCACAGTGTGTTAACAGTGTGTTCATAGTGTGTTCACATAGTCGACTCTGTGAAGATGTGATTCACAATGTTAAAACGCTCCAATTTAACAGTGTGAAGATGATTTCACACTGTGGACACCTCCACAGTGTGGTTTACCAAAGTGTTCACATAGTGATGTTCGATTTCACAGTGTGAATTTACTCGCTCACAATGTGAAGATGTGATTCACAATGTTAAAACGCTCCAATTTAACAGTGTGAAGATGATTTCACACTGTGTTGCACACTGTGTTTCACACTGTGGGACACTGTGTTCTTTCTGGCAGGGATACTTAGGAATGAATGAGGAAAAGACACATTTTGGTTGTGATATATTAATAAGCAAAGCAAGCGTTGAATATTATTTTACATGGCAGGATATGCCTTAAAAATAAACACATGTCAGTAACTATAATTGTCTCTCTTCTTCTCTCTTCAATTCTCTCTTCTCCTTCTTCTTCTTCTTCTCCTTCTCCTTCTCCTTTTTCTCCTTCTTCTTTTTCTCCTTCTCCTCCTTCTTCTTGTTGTCCTTCCTCCTCTTCTATTCTCTCTTCTTCTTCTCCTCCTCCTTCTCCTCCTCCTTTTTGTTGTCCTTCTTCTTCCTCCTCTTCTATTTTCTCTTGTTTTCTTCTTCTGCTTCTTCTTCCTCCTCTTCTGTTTTCTCTTGTTGTTGTTGTTGTTGTTGTTCTCCTCCTACGTCTTTGTCGTCGGCGTTGTCATCATCGATGTCCCATTGCAGAGGAGGAAGAGGAGGTCGAGTTCTTCCGATGTCTGGATGGCAGCGGTGTCATCCCGATGAGCGCCGTGTGCGATAAGAAGTGGGACTGCCTCGACTTCTCCGATGAGGATGAGTGCGATTGTAAGAAACTACCTCTATTTTATCCCTAATTGATTTGGAAACAAATCATCTCTGACAAATGCTGCTTGATCTTGAATCTTGATCTTTGAAGTAGAGCTTATTTCATTTATGATTATGGAATGTTCGAAAAGTCCATTGCGCTGTGAAATTAAAGACACTTGTTACTTCTTTTGATTTCAAATAATTAAGAACTTCATCTGTTCAATTAAACTTTTTTTAAACAGAAAGTATTCGCACTATGTTGGATACCAAAGAAAACAGGAATTGTACTTAGATAACAAAGGCATCATATTTTTAAAATTAATAAAGCAATTAACATAATATAAATGAGTATGATAATAAAAATGTATACATTATATATTGCTTTATAAAAAACTGTAGGAATGTGAAGTGTAGACTGAAAGAAGTACTGAGTGCTGGCATTTATTTTCTTACCTTTCTCTCCCCCAGCCAAAGGCAAACTGGCTATTGCCGAAACAAACAAGACCAGACCAGGCATGTCATGGGCGACTCCTCCTCCACCCGCAGACCTTCCTGATAGGGAACATAATATGATCATTGAAGAGATACCAGGTATGTAGAACATCGACAGGAAAACATGACAGAATAGGTTACAGGGGGAAAAAAAATTTTTTTTGGCCTCAAAGACCGCTGTGTAAACCGCGCTACATTTTTATCTTTATTTTTTGTCAAGATTCGTTAGAGGGATATAAAACAAACATATCATGCACTGTTTCGAGCCACTAGTGAATTTATGGATTCCTCGGTGACAGAAATGGCACTATTTTCTTCGGGGCTAGCTACGCCCCTCAGAGTGCTTTTCCTGCCACCTCGGAATCCATAATTCCCAACTAGATCGAGCCTCTCATCAGTGCATGTTTACTATACAGGATTATAGAATAATCGGTCAAGAAATCCCTGCAATCTGATTGGCTGAGAGCCAGTGAGCACATGGCGCTTGCGAATTCTAACCGCGATATGCACTATCGATATCTCTATAACGAGACGATATCCTTCGGTGCTAAATTAAATAAGCGAGCGAGATCGAGAGCATCGAGCCGCGATATTTGACAGTTTACAGACGGAAAATTGCAATAATCGAGACAAAATTCAGATGTCAATGATAGTTGACTTCGTATTCCGATGGTAAGCCCAATAAATTCCGATGGTAAGCCCAATAAAATCAGATTAAGCCGGTCTAACTTTACCTGTTACAAATAAAACTCCGATGGAATGAAACTCTTAAACAAAATAACGTAGGCCTAGTCTAGTCGTATATAGTCGTATAGGACTGGATCTGGCTCACTGCACTGGCGCGGCATGGCCACTGCTGTCATATCGGCATCGCTCACACAGCTCAGGCTAGTCTAGATTCTATCCGTTTTTTATATTTGGTTTATTCCCTAACGCTGCTCTTTCTCTACACGCATATCCCACACAGAGCGCGACTCTCCACTAATCGCGCGATCCCCACAATTTCACCCGTCGATTTGGAAGGGCTATTATCAGTTTTAGCGTTGGGGGTGTATTATTTTCTCAACGGATCGCGTTCGTGCGCGAACAGTCCAGGCAGTGGACTAAGCTCAGGCACGTGCATGCACTGTACGCTGCATGTACGCTGCACTGCACTGCATACCATGCCGTGCATGCATTCACGGTCGACGGCATCCACTGCATGCATGCAGCAACAATCACAATGGGATGATCCACTTTTACATGTACAAGCTCATCTGAAGATAACCTTGTAGACTCTACTCCACAATAGCTCTTACGGGTGAATAGGCTTCATGTAGGTTTTGTGATTGTATGCAGTGCAGTGCAGCATACAGTGTCTGAGGCTGAGCTGTGTAAACGCGACAGTCCCATTTGCATGGCACTGGCACTGCTGTGTGAGCGATGACTAATGTTATAGGCCAGGAGCCTGTCCTGAAATAGCATGAGCCCCTAAACTAAGCTTTGCTGCCCAAAATGCTCTGGATGTAGAGATAAAATGTTTTTTGGCATTACAACCTTAAAGGTAATAAACAGTAGTGGTAGCAAAATGAAAGTTGGCATGAAACTGCTCAAATATAGTCTTGTTCGGCTTCAATAAAAAGATAACATGACTCATGAGTGAGATAATCCGGTATTCTATTCATGATTTCCGGTGATTTTCAGTAAAATAATTCAAATGATCGAATATCAACAGTTGCCTTATACCCTCGCTAAGGACCACCTACCCCGACGCTCCCGGCTCAACGGCGCATAGTGGTTCGCACACACTTGTTACACACACTGTTTTCACATCAAATTACAAGCGTGGTATAGTACCGCGCTTGTAATTCAATTTTTATTTTTTTGGACATTTTAGCCATTTCTAAACCATTTTTCTTCAAGCAAACGTCACCTATGTTCAAAATTAATCATTTCACAACAGTATATGTAATAATTTCCATTCCAGCTGACAAAGTAGTTAAATATCCAAAGGGCCACCTTTCCCACTACTGTACGATACCTTTAATAAGGTGTCCGAAGTCACACTGAAAAGTGTCAGCTTAAAAACGTGCTGATTCAGGGGGAAAAATGGCACAATTTTGGGGGCAAATTCATCCTGTTATTGATTTGATTTGATTTGATTTGATTTGATTTATTCAGATTCCACATTTACAATGAAATTAAACAATATGTATAAATTACAAACACTGCAAAAACAGAGAATACATAAATATGACATAGAAAGGTGACAAAATGATATGTGGAGGGATCTACTAAAAAGCTTAGCTTGTGTGATGTAGACCCCCTAATCGAATAATGATACAATAATATATGTTTAAAAAAACAAACAAAAAAGATTTTTGTTTAAATTAAAGTAATTGTTTGAGAGGGAGGAAATTACTAAACAAAACATGTACATTATATACAGTTGAGCTAACATTACAAGATAAAATTAATGAAATAAAAGAGATTTCGAGTGGAAATCAGTATATTATATATACACGTATATATAACTATTACAAAAAAGATAAATACACTATTATGGAATGAAAAGAAAAGAAAAATAAAAGCAGAGTGAATTATTTACATCAGTATAAGTCAGTCAAGTGTTTCTTCACAAGATATTTGAACCTACTTAAGTTAGGGGTAAGTTTTAAATTCTGTTCTAATGAGTTCCAATATTTAGGACCATTGAAAAATATAGTTTTACTGGCAAAAGCCGTTCGAGTTTTGGGTAAATTATAATCGTTTGCTTGCCTGGTGTAGTACCTGTGTAAAGTGCTATTTTTTGCAAACAGTTGTTTCAAAACGAATGGCATATTATTTCTATCAAGATTGTACATGAATTGGTACAGCTGAAATCGATAAAGGTCATGAATTATGAGAATACGATTTTGGCGAAACAAAATATCAGTATGCGCTCTGTAAGATGTATTACATATTATTCTCAAAACCTTTTTCTGCAAGAGTAAAATTTTATCTAACCTGGATCTTGCTGCGTTTCCCCATGCCAAAATGCCATAATTTAGATATGGTAAGATGAGAGTTGAATATAACATCAAAAGTGCTGATAATGGAAGAACATGCTTAAGTTGATGAATAACTCCAATATTTCTTGATATGGTTTTGCAAGTGTTATCAATATGCGAATTCCATGATAATTTATTGTCTATAGTAATACCTAAAAATTTGGTTGTTTTAACTTCTTTAATAACAGTGTTGTCAAATATAATTTCATCAGACAGATGTGATAAGGAATTACTAAACAACATATAATTTGTTTTTTGTAAATTTAAAGATAGTTTGTTAGCTTTTATCCAATCCGTCACCTTTTTAAGTTATTACAATGTGATCTGAATTAATTTTTATCTCATATTTGGAATGTATGGAAAGAGAAAATCCTGGTCATTCTTTTGACACTAGGGGCAAGTTTTTAGGCTCACTAGAAAATTAAGATGAGAGATAAATTGCAAACCCTTATATTTGTGTGTGTTCAGATTGCCATTTCCCCATGCATTTCCTATGGGAAACTGAAATTTCTGTTTTACACAAATTTTGTCACTTTTTCGCAATTTTACACTGTGATCTGATATTCAAACCTTGAAAAAATTTATACCATCAGAAAGATTGTAAAATTTCCTATCTGGTCATGTAAGGGTCAAGTTTTTGACATTAAGTATAAAGTCGTAACAGGTTTCGGAAGCTCAAAATTTGGATTTGTGTGTGTCCCATTTCTTAACTACATAGCCTATGGCAGGAAAAAGCTGAAAAATGGTCCGATTTCATTCTCTTATTTTACAGTAATTAACTGGAATTTTTCATGAAATATCATATTTCTGTCAGTTTGATGGTTATTATTTTTCAAATCCAGAAAGAAAATTTAATATCATTTTGAAATAAGATAAATAATTTTTTTCTCCGGACACCCTCATAAGACCAAAGTTTCTCAGTCAGTTCAGCTAAAATTTACATAGACCTCTAGTAGTAGTACAATCTTGAGTATTGTAATTTTCTTGGGGTGCAATTTGGTGTCAAATGATTATTTCAATAATAATTTTTTAAATTATTAAAATTGTACTGCTTTCTCAAAAGTAGTCGAATGATATTGTCAGGATTATGTAAACACACCCATTATCCATCTGCACCTGTTTGGCAAGCCATAACAGAGAGCTTGCAAGGTATTTGTGTAATCACATGGATGGTAGATTTCAGCATGGCAGCCACATAGCCCAGATACTTAACAATTAAGCTCCTCTAAGGCTCTATTATGTCTTGTCAAACAGGTTACTATTTCGGGACAGGCTCCCAGACTATTAGCAGGCTTTGGTCCATCAATTGACTAACGTTAGATCATTCCTACAAGGCTACATAAGAGGAAAATAATTATTTAAAATTTCACTTTCAACTCTGAAACCTCAAATTAATTGTAGCAGACCTAGTTAGGCCTAACAAAAACTACTAAGAGTTCAAGTGTCCCTAAATAAGGTAGGCCTAATCTAGCAATTTTAAGAAAATTTTGTTGTCTGTTTTTGACTACTGCAAGTCCGCAACAGTGAATGTTAGACACAGTCCCACATACTTGGGCAAGGGCCTTTGAGTGGGGATGACCTGGGTCTGGAGGGTGTTTCACAAATTAAGAGTTATGAAAGTTAGACTGAGTCGACTAGATCTAGTTATGTGTAAGCGCCAGTGCGCATCCAGTAGATCTATTTAACCCATAATATCTCATTGATAAACTTCCCAATAGTGTGCATCCCCAGGTGCGACTTAAGTCCAACTTACAATGTAACTCTTTGCCAAACACCCCCTTGATGACAAGACTTTGCAAGAATGGAAGTTCTCAGAACCTTTGCATGAATTATAGATCTAGATCTAGACCTCTAAATTAATTAATTAAATTAATTGATGAATGTAAAAAGCTTAGATAGTCTACTAGATTAACTAGATCTATAAACTTTGACTAGGTGTTTGACGAGTAGTGTAGATTCTACATTATACATAAACAGATTTTTTAAAAAGAAAGTTGACAGTAATGTTAATTCAACTGTTAAGTTAACTTTAGAAGTTTATTTAGTTATCCGTAGCCTTAGGGTCAAGACTCTAACATTCATAGAAAACTGAAATCCTGCTTGTCTTTTGGTGAACTCAACATATGTTGTGTCAAATACCTTTTCCCATGATATATCTTGAACTAAGAAAGAGACAAAGCTGCACCTTGAGAGATAATGGGGAAAATATGAAATTATGTGTACAAAACAAATGGGAGAGTTGTACTACTAAACCTGTCACTTTGAAGCAACATTGCCAATTTGAGGATCGCCATAGAAAGTAAATTGAGACTTTTCAAACTTTCATAACTTTCTCATTTCGTAATGCTTGGACCGATTGACAAAAAAAAAAAATTGTTAGACGTGGCTATTAGACCAAATGGTTATAGACGAAATGGCTATTTGCCCTAAAGTTACTGGTTATCGAACGATATGTTGATTAGACCAAATGAATATTGGACCAACTTATATTAGACCGAATGATGTTAGACCATATGATGATTGGGCCAAATGGCATTGGACCAAATGGCCAAAAAACCTCTGGCTGGCACTCACTTTCCCCTGCTTGTATATTACCTGCCTTTAAAGGGCTTCAATTTCAAAACGCCCTTTATTTGCCACGTCATTGGAGGCCTTCAAGGGAGCACTTCTCCTTCCACTCAGCATCTGGACTTCAGGAACTGATTTTTTTTCCTTGCACGATATTTGAACGAACCAACCAGCATGTAATGTAAATAAGCTCCTAAGTTCGCCAACCTTTTGCAGAACTATGCAGTAATAATTGATCGATTAATCTTTCATTGTTGCAGATGGAAAGGGCACTCTTCCTGAATTCTGGCGATGTGAGAACGGGAACTACATCTTCATCAGTTCTGTATGCGATAAGAAGGATGATTGTGGAGACTTATCAGATGAAGATGATTGCTCAGGTAATAACTAAAAATTGACTATTTGCTCCAGAGTGATTTATTTTTCATCGACACAGAGTGAAGTTTAACCACATAAAGTAAAGTTAGGAAGGGTAGTAGGCTGAGATAAAATTGCATTGAAACAACATTTTTTTTTGGTTTACTTAACTAATTTGGTGTAGTATCATTGTATCATTAAAGTCTATGCCAGTTTTATGTTTTTGATGCATAATGGTTTGGTTTTAAGTTTACCATTTAGTTCCATTGTCATTACTGAGCCAATCTTGACAATATCTGCGCCGGATATTGATCCTACACTTCTCATGTTTCTCTTTCGAATCTTTTCGCCTCAAAAGGTAACCGGAAAATTCCCACCACCGAAGCTCCAGATATTATTATGGCAACAACGATGTCATCATTATCCAACCTATCAGAGAGCGGGACACTTGCTATGACCAGGCCCATGTCTACTACCGTCCAATCAACACCGGCGTCTCTTACACTGTTCCAAAGTAATGACGTGAAATCTTGGTCACAAGCGGTGACACCTTCTATGGGTAATTTAATTTTTTTCCCAACTGATGAAGTAGAATTTTGATGAGATGACAAGGAAAGATTATGGTATCGCATTTTAATATTCACTGCCTATGTCTTCAGTATAAACCCTACTGATTCTATGGTGAATAAAATCAAATAATGTCAAACATAATCAGTTGCTTTTATACTACTCTGTCCTTCTTTACGATCTTAAAATCCTCAACTGTACTGTATTATTAATATTTTACCTTCAGGTATCATGGAAGAAAAGTATCCTGTGGCAATGTTTGAATGCGACGACGGCCAAGAGATTGAAGCCATGAAAGTCTGTGATCGAAAGGTCGATTGCTACGACGGATCCGACGAAGACGATTGCTATGACGGTGAGTTTTGAATCCTGATTTTATATAGTGGCGCAGTGTGGATCCCGACATTGAGGGGGCACAGGAAATATTGAGTGAGGGGAGGGTGTGGAAGGGGTGGTATCATCTTATTTCATGTTGCCTTTCCCTCCTCCCTTTAGTACCCTCTCTTTCTCTCCTCCCTCTCTCTTTTCCACTGTCTTTTGATAGGACGGGGGACGGCGGGCACGTGCCCCCTCATTCCCCCGTGGTTATGCCTTTGACCTGATCAATATCAAATCACACACGATTTGTTTATCAGAAGGTGGGTTTTCAGAATTGTGTAAATAGGTATTAAGCTGCAGATCTATTTCTGGTACAATCTGGGCTACTTTCCAGAGGCATTGCATGTAATGCTGCAGAATCTATGGCATTTTTCTTGCTGCCTCCTGATGGCTAAGCTTGCCATGTAAACATGGCAACTCTGGAAAACAAACAGAGCATTGTAGTGAAAAGCGTTGGCCCACCTGAATGGCTCAAAGATTGGGTGTAATGTCAATAGAACACAGGAAACATCAAAAGGCTTAGGGGTGGCTCTACACTGTCAGTGCTGTACATATATATGAATGAATATCAAGAGTCTGTCTGGCCTGTCTTGCATTTGCGCTCTATTCATGGTAGAAATCAGTGCGGAGAAGACAGTTTCATTCTCAAGAGAAAACTAAAGTGTGTTTATTTTCGATACCTGGATAGTTGCAAGATAGCTTTCCAAAGAACTCTGAAAATCGTACCGAAACATGACACAGGCGTAAAGATGTTCAAGTTAAGGCAAAGCCAAGGCAGATTCAGGATATTTTGATGAACTGAGGCAGGGGGAGGGGTCGCACAAGTCTAAAAAGAAATCAATGACACATAAACAAATAAACATAAAGGGAGGCACTTGTCCCTGGCCAATTTGCCAAGCGACATTTTAAAGTAATATTGAAGTATACAAAGGATAGCGTACATGTATTACACTATCACTGTGTGATTTTTGCGTTTTTTTTCATGACCCTATCAGAATTTTCGCTATCCTAACCATGATGAATTAACGTTGTTCAGATGGGTCACGATAAGCATACTCTGGCTTCATATTTTTCCCTTCATATTATCGATCTAGGTACACCAGAGGTATGACTTCACAGTAATCTTTAATGATGTGTCTTTCTTTTACAGGGTGGTTTGAAGATCCAAACACGAGGTTAAGATGTAAGTATATATGTATACATATAAATCATTAGTTTTATTTTCTTTGACCCATCAATATGATATATTTTTATGTAATACATGTATAGCAGGCTTTTTATATGTCAGACAGGAAAAAAAAATGTATTAATATATATATAGCTAATAGCTCTGTATACCTCTGTATACCTCTACAATGAAAATTAGTGTAATTTGAAGCAAACTTAGACTCAAATTGGACAAGATTTGCATTGTTATTTATATTTCTCTATTGATGTTTGTGAGTGAATATAAAATTAAGAGGAATACATTTGAATAAATAAGTCAAACCTTCAAGAATGCATGAAAAAAGGTGAAAACGTGATATCCTGACTTCCTCACAAATGAGAAGTATGGTATATACTTGAGAAGAAGGTTTATTTTAGATTGTGATTACTGGGGGGGCGTTTCATGAAAGGACTTGTCAGATATTTTATCCGACAAATTTGCTCTCAGCCAATCAGATGCAAGGATTTCAGTAGCTTATAACAGTTGTTGGATAAAATATCCGACAACTTCCTTTCATGAAACGCTCCCCTGGTGTCTAAAATGAAGGATGTCCTTGCTATTCAAGTACATGTAGGCATAAAAAGGTAATAATGGAAAAAAATAGTATACGGCACTCTTATTGAGATTCTACAGTCTGCCCTTAGTGTGAGGTATAATGATGATGATATATAGTGAAACCAAATGCCTACTAGATTATTTTTATGATTAATGTCAAAAATTTTCATCTCCCTGTAGTTGCCAGAGAGGCCGGGTCTGGGACAGGTCCAACACCAATCGGTAAGTCCTGGGCCAGAATGGTATTTGCATGAATTCTCATGATTTTGAGCCGGATACGACGGTGTTGGTGTTGGTGTTGATTGAGGGGGGGGGGGGGGGGGGTCTGTCAAGGATTCCTTACAATGCACTGATTTGTTGGATATATTTATCATTTGCATGGGGTTATTATGTGTTTTGTTGATTTATTTTGTTTACGAATCAACTTTTATCGTCCCCAATAGCCCTTCCCTGCAGCATGTTCATGGATTGTGTTTATTATTATCATCATCATTATTTGTTTATTGTCTAATCCCTGAAAGGGGAAGGAGGCAATGAGTTTGATTGCCATTATCGGTTAAAAGTTCTGACAATCTCGCACGCGTTTTACCGGTAGCCTTTTCAAAAGTATGGAGTGAACAAACAAGACTTGGCAACTTTATTCGCCTTCGGTCGAGTTCAGGAAAATTGTTTAATTCTTGTTCATTTCATGCAAACAGTGATTGAATCAGCGTTGACTGTACAGCGTACGTTAGGTATAGATCTAGGCTAAATTGAACATTATTGCTAGTGTTATGCTGGGTTTCAACTTTGTCAATGCCTTCGGTCCCATGCATTGATTTTTTTGTATAGTACATGTACCTAGATTAGATCAACACAATGGAAAAACACATAGTCAAGGGGGGGGGGGGTGTAGATTGGAAAAGGCTCTATGAAGAGAAAAAGGAAGAGCCTTTTCCAGGCTGGGGGCGGGGGGTGGGGTGGCGAAGTTTGGTGAATTTAAAGAAAAGATTTGTTTTTATACAACACTAAACCTCAGAGGTAGAGTGTTAAAGGCGAAGGCAATTTAAAATTACTCTTCATGAATGATAGATTTCAGTACTACACTCTAACGTTACAGTAAGGATCCACTTAACTCCAGGGAGCTCCACTGCTGCCACACTGGAACTCTCTCGAGCTGGGATTCTTTTAGATCTATACATGCCCTCCCTGAAATAAAATAGCCTAAAAATATGGGGGGGGGGGGAAATAGGAGAAAATAGACAAGGAAAATATATTTTTGGACTATTTTTCATTTGAAAAATAGAGAAAAAATGGTGTATAAAGAGTATAAATATATAGTGATAAAAAAGTTTTAAAAATACAGTTTTTTCACATAGTATTAGAACCAAAATCTTTTTAAAAATATATTTTTTGGCTATTTTATTTTTGTAAATTTTTTTTTTTTGAATAGCCAAAAAATATATTTTAACTGAAGATTTCGATCATCTGTTTTGTCAATAATCTTTTTTTTCTTTGAAATACATTTCATAAACACAAAGAAGGAACAAAAAAGAAAAAAGGAACAAAAATACTTTTCCAAAAAGATAAATTGCTTTAAATAAGACTTGAATGTTATTGTAAAAGGATAAGCTTGAATTTATGTGGTCCAGAATATGTACCGCACACAATAGCTAGTACATGGGACTGCAATACCATATGCTCTCAATTTACATTAAGAAATGCCTCATTTTTACGCATTCTTTTCACTTTCGTGCGCATTCACACTAAAGGAAGATGTATAGAGAACATGTAAGAAAATGATGCACACTTACATTAACCTGAAATAAATTTGGGGTAAAATATCCATTCCTGTCAACAGTATCTATCTTGATCTACACAGCATCCACATGAATTTGAAATATTCCACCCTGTAACCTGATTGGCTCATGTGTGAATTAGTCTAGCTTCAGACTTGATATCCCATTTTCACATATTGCTATATTCTAGTGTATGAGGTAATAGACATGTTGATTCAATAAGAAATGAACAAGTAGGGGAGCGTTTCATCAATCGTTTTGTCAGTGATTTTTACCGACAACTGTTATAAGCTACTGAAATCCTTGCATCTGATTGGCTGAGAGCAAATTTGTCGGTAAAAATCACTGACAAAACGTTTGATGAAACGCTCCCCAGGTCATTAAAATAACTTATTCTATCATGATCACAGAAGAATAATTAATTTCAAAATTCCCGAAGCTAAATTTGGTTAGTTTCCGAGACTGCACAAGTTGTGAGAAAATTCATTTTTCACTATTTTTCTTCTAATTTTTCTCTATTTTTTATATCTGCTTCAGCTTCAAATATGGCGAAAGAACGAGTTGAAAAAATACAAGGAAAATAGTAAAGTAAATTTCCAAGTTCGAAATAATAATAAGAAGAATATGGATATTTATATAGCACCGGTATGCGTCAAGTATGACGGTCATGGCGCTCTACAACAAAATAATTAAAGGTCATGTAAAGTTTTGGTAAGCCCTCAAAAACTGTTCGTCAGATTTCTTCAATTTTTGTTGATAAATAGCAAGATACTAGCAATACTAAGACACTGTGAAGATTTCGCCTCCTAAAGTTTAATATTAAACAAATAAGAGGCAAAAACTAATTTATGTGCCGGGACAGGCACGTAAAATCCAAACAAAGGCAGCATGTGCTATACACTGTAAACACACGTGTAAAACCAATGATGAGCAGCTACACACAGTGCACACACGCTGGTCTCTATGCGAAGCCCCAAGATTGCTGTGCGGGGAGCCGTCGGGGTGGAAGGGTCCTAGCATAATGGCAGTGATCAAGCCAAGCATTCCTTACAGATATTTACACTGAAATTCACCAGAAATCATAGATGGAATACCAAATGATCTCTTACAGACATCTTTTGATACAAGGGGAACAACATGAGACTATATTTGACATGTTTCTTTCCAATTTCCTTCTTGCTACCAATACTGTACATGAGCTTTAAATTACACTAAAGAAGGAATGCAATATAGCATACATTCCCCTATAATTTTAAAATAGGTTACATGTCGTGGCAATGTATAAAAAATAGTGTAATAATAGTGTAAAAATAGTTGAATATAAATAGCTTGCCTGGAAATAGTGAAAAAATGGTCTATTTATTTTCTACTTTTCAAAAAATAGTCTATAGATAAACTATTTTAATCTATTTTTCTGGCAAAATATGAAAGAAATAGCACTGGCTTTTGAAAAATAGGGGAAAAATAGGGGGAAAATAGGAAAAAATATATTTTTGTTATTCTGAAAATAAGATAGGCATGTCCTCCAACGGTATAGTTAGGCTTCAATAAGTTTTTTATGTATCAGCTGGGATTTGTCCAGTCTAGATCTTTCCTACTCAAGAGGAAAATGACTATTCAAAATTCAACTTTGAACCATGAAACTCCAAATGTATGTGGCATAGTGAGAGTTAAAGAGTCCCTGAATCAGTTAATCTAGCAAATTATGTAAATTAAATCTTGCTTAGAGCGATTTTGGTGTCTGTGGATGCTGGTGTTGATTGGACGCGAGTGAAGCAGTGAATCATGAATACAGTCCCACATAGTCTTAGTCCCATGAGTGGTAAGGATCTAACATTAGACTCAGAGACTTTGCAGCTGTAGCCAAACCAAAATTTGTTCAAAACCATGAAACGGTCATCTGGCATTTGTAACTTTGTTCTGTTCTGTGTCTGCATGAGCATGTATTTGTTATTATTTGTTAATTCCATCATTTTATTTCAGTTTGTGGTGATGGCTTCTTTCAATGCAGTGATGACACCTGTATTAATGAGACGCTTACTTGCAATGGCATCAGCAATTGCTTGGATGGAGAGGATGAGAATCGTACAACAATATGCATTGGTATTGAGTTTTTCCACCACTCATACTCGGAAGGTTGCATGCATTGTTTTAATTTTCATATTGCATGAGTGTATTTGAGTTTATAAATTGTAACAATCATGGATTTGAATGCCATTTCAAATTTATATTTTCAAAGTTGCATGAATAAATGTGTTTTTGTTCATAGGTTATCTAAATTTATATTTTAAAGGACCTTTGCTGGGTAAAAAAAAACAACAGAAAATTAAAATTACAAATTTCATGCTTTGCAAATCAATTTTGAAATTCATATTTTTTATAGCAACTTTTAGTAGGTTACCCCTATTATCTGTGCAAGGATATTGGAACTGTTTGAATTGTGTCAGGGAAAGAGGTATATTTATTGCAAACAGTCACATTTTAATTGCATAAGATTGCAATGTCCTTCATCTGCTGCACACTCATTTCCATTGACTTTATCATGGAAATATGTCTTTTTGGTTCTTTTTTCTTCATGCTAAATGATGTATTGCCCATTGAAAAAAAAATCAAAGAAAAATCCCATTTGGAATTTTAGTTGGAGAGAGATGGATGCTCGTATGGATAGGGCACCAAATTACAATGGTAAACATTTTGGATTTGTGTGAAAAAATATCCAAGTTTTGAACTAATTGTCCATCATGTCTAGTGAACAAGACATTTTATTCCTTTATAAAATGATTAGTGATTTGATTTTTATCCTCTTAAGAAAAAGGGTTATCTAATCCTCCATGTTACTGCACATTTACAGGTGCCTGCGAGTTCCCTAACCTCAACACCCGTGTTGTCTTAGTGACAGGCACACCTTCACAATCCCTGTACCAGAATGGAACAGTGTTGGAACTGGACTGCACCCGTGGGAGCACCTTGACAGGTGACTCCACCATCACATGCCTTAACGGATCATTCTCGGCCAGTCCAATGTGCTTACGTAAGTGTTCTGTAAAACTCTCTGCTTTCTTTTCTCTATAGCGAGGCACCATCAAGGCTGTAAACTTCAAAACAACAAACTGCAAAATGCTCATAATGCTAAAGTGTATCAATAACTTTTCCATGATTTCTGAAATTCAAGTGTAAGTTCAGATTTTTTTCAAAATTCTGTAGTACGATATGCAAGAAATACTGTCAAAGAATAGAAGTGGAATTATGAGGATTGATTGAAAAACAACATCTGTTGAGTAATGATTATAGTAATAATGCCTTTCTTGTATAACACACCTTTTTATATGATACAAAGGGCATAACAGAAAATAACATAAAATACAGTAAGGTACAAATGAAATAATGAATTAAAAAAAACCCAGTATGACAGGAATAAAAGAGAGAGAGAGAGAGAATTTTTTTTCTTTCAAACACTTACATATTGTAAGGGTTTGACAGTTATATGTACGTGGGATAAGAAGTTCCAGGGGGGTGTTTCACAAAGAATTAAGTTTGACTTAAAGTCATGCGTAAGTGCCTATGCGCATAAGGTATTAAACGCATAATCTTATTGGTAGATTACCCAATAGCGCGCGTCCCCTGAGCATGATCTGACCAATGTGGTGATGTGTCGTATACTGTACGCAACTAGGAATTTAAGTGCGACTGTAAGTCAAACTTAACTCTTTGTGAAACACCCCCCAGGTCTTAGGGGTGGTAATTTGGAAAGCCCTATCACATATTGATCATGTCCAATCGCCTGTATGGGTTTTATAATTAGTGATTGTAAATTTATTATGAATTACCATATTAATTCTAGATTACCCAAAATTTTTAGTTTTGGATTGGAAAAAGGATCGGTATGATTTCTACATTGACAGAAATAATTTCATCCTCTTCATGTTTGTCTGGGATTGAAACTGTATCATTATTTCTTTTTTTCTTTTCCTTTTAAATCACTTTGGAACAGGAAACTGTCACGTAGATCTTAACCGTGGGGCATTGACCTGTAGTTCGGATATGTATTTGCATGACTCAAACCCAAGTTGCAGCTGTGAATCCGGTTACAATTTGGAGATTGAGAATGAAAATATTACATGCAGTGACAGTCTGTTTATCCCAGCACATCCTCAGTGTGAAGGTGAGTGTCTTGTAAAGCCCACCGCATACTTAACGATCAATTTGCAATTTTATTTCAGAAGAAAATGTAATAGCATAAAATAAGAACATTTTTCGATTGAGGTTCTGAATAGTCATATAGATAGCAAAATCAAAATTACGGCCTGTTGTAAGCCTTCTAGTTGTAGGAAAGGCTAAATCTGCTTGAATCGTAGTGACGTCCGAGCAGTTCTCTGATTGTCTACAATTTGAAGCTTTTTTCGCCTTTATTCCAGATATAAGGCTGATAACGCAACAAATTCCTGTGTTTAGTATTAATATTATTGTTCAGAACCTGATTCAGGAAGATTCAGGAAGATTTGTTTGAATGGCCATATTTAATGCTATTGAGATTTATTTTCAAAATGTGATCGCAGTCGATTGATAGGGTGCAGTGGGCTCAACCGAGTTTGTGTTTTGTGATTTGCTCTTTAACCTTAAAATAGGCAGGGTTATTTGGGAGGTCTTTCAGCCAGGGATGGGTTGATTTAAATCTTATTTGAAAACTTAAATTTTGCATTTACTTTACACGTGGGGAATAAGGTGATCGTGTTCGACGTGTTTAGTTCTGCTCAAAATTATTCAAACTTTGTGAAAACACCGAAAATCTACGTTCTGGCTTTGGGAGATACATACATGTGATCATGCTTTTCATAATGTAGTGTCAGGCTCTTGTTTATTTCATCCCTACACATTATGCAACTAGCTATCTCACTGAATAGGCCTCTTTCATCATCATTATCATAATAAGTTTTGTTCTTGGAAATAATGAAAAATCACTGGGTAGTAATTCCAACATTTTGCTGGTACCAATGTAAGGAATAATTGGTTAGTGACCTGCAACTTCTTTTTAGCGCATCATTGGTAATTAAATTTGTTGATTCCACAATTGGAATCCCTTTGTAGAAAGTAAAGGGTATTTAGGGGTATGCTATAGAGGAATGATTACATAAGTGCCTACTCTAACTTTTATTTTTATCTTGTACAGAAACAAATGAGTGTATGCTGACTGTTTCACCATGTGATCCTTTGGCTGATTGTTTCAACATGCCCCTGGGCGGCTTCACATGTATTTGTAATTCAGGCTATTCTGGCAATGGAACCTATTGTGGAGGTCAGTTTGGGGTCATCCATACACTGTGCTAGAGCGTTAAATCGTCGTCGTTTTTACGAACTGATGAATCCGTGCAAGTGCACAAATGTGCGCTTTGGAGAAAACGATTTTATGAACCGTCGAATCGTGTTTGAATGGGCAGTCTTCATTATTCCGTATTAATATACATAATAATATACACTATTTCAAAATTAAAGTCATAAGCTTTCTTTTGATGTATATATCGATACATGAAATTATGCATCAAAAGCAAATTCCGATATCTAAGAACACCTAAATCTATAAATTCATTTCCCGCCAATACACGTTTCTGTGCACCGCGCACGGATTCATCAGTTTGTACAACGACGACGATATGTGCTCTGTCTCTTAAAGGAGGCGCATCCCTTTCGCAAAATTGTTAAAACTTCGTGGAATTTAGCATGGGTCAGCATCTTACCATAATAATGCCATTGAAGTTTTACAGTCGTAGGTCTCGTAGTATTTTTATGAAAATGAAATACTGTTGATACCGATTATGGGGCACTAAATACGTTACTTATGATTCTATTTTGCTATTTTGGGATTGACGGAAACTACATGTACATGTATGTAAACAAAATCAATGATTATATAACAAATTTATTCTGACCAATTGCTTTTAAGGATGGAATTAATTTTGTTGGTATAATTGATGCCATTATGATTGATATCATTACAGAATCATTGATTTTGCTACAGGTGTTCGACTTGGTGCCTCAGAGTCAAATACAATTTGGTAACCTGCCTAGAATTCACTTCTAAGTCTAATGGTGGATTGGTTACCTAAAAGTAAAATTCCAGATCCTATATCTGAGGGGAAGTTCTTGAATGGTATTTTCTTCTGTATGTTATTATATTCATACTATTCTATACTTCTGGCCTGGAAAAGTGATACTTTAACCTTTTAATGCTTTATGGTTATTATGACAGTTTTGAAGCATGAAATTACACATCTGCTTCCTCTTGTTATTACATAAGTGCTTGTAGCTTGCCATTAATTTTAAAATCTTTTATGTTTTGCCTATAAATGTGTTTCCTCTCTTGCAATTTATATAAAATGAATGTGCTAAATTAATAACTTTGTAATGGCAAGTCACAGAATTGCTTTATATCTTTCTTGCTTTTCAGACAATGATGAGTGTACATTAGGCACAGACACTTGCGATGAAGATGCAACATGCATAAACACTGCTGGATCTTATACATGCGAATGTAACTCTGGGTTTCTTGGAGATGGTTTCACGTGCATAGGTAAGTAAGAACCTATTAGAAGGGTTTTCTACAGTTAACCTTGCATAACTCTAAGTTGCATAAGTTGAACTTTCCTTTAAAATAATTCAAATCAATTTTTGGACCAAACTATGCAATTTGCATAAGTCGAACTATTTTTTGTGGTCCTAACAGATTCGATGTGGAAGAAGATAAGAGGAAGATGGGAGTAAAGGAAACAAAAAAGAGAGAAAAAGGAAACTGATGAGCGGGAGACTCTAGAATACTTAGGGAAAGCAGGAACTAGACAAAATACATAATATTTATCCCATTTTACACCAAGTAGAAATTACAAAATTTGTTCATCAGGGGAGCGTTTCATCAAGCGCTTTGTCAGTGATTTTTACCGACAAATTTGCTCTCAGCCAATCAGATGCAAGGATTTCAGTAGCTTATAACAGTTGTCGGTAAAAATCACTGACAAAACACTTGATGAAACGCTCCCCAGATGATGTATATTTTAGGTCTTGTTTGAGGTAGCTCTCAAAGGAAAGAACTATCTCTGAAAATTTTGACGTTTAATTCTTTTTTGATGCATCATTTCATTTTATCCACTTTTATCTTTCAGGTCCAAACATTTGTATTTATATAGTCAGGTGGGTATGTTTTACTTATTGCTTTATTCACTCTTGATCTGACGTGTTTTTTTTTTCATTTTCGCTACTTTTCATCTCCCAATAAAACAGAGCAAATCTACTATGACTATGGTGCAGCTGCCGGTGATACAAGCATTGAGGACTCTGCAGGAGCCTCTGCTATCGAGGGGTACAGCATATCTGGACCGCTTGAGCGTAGGCGGCTTATTCCTATTGGTGATCAGCTCTTCCGATACGTCCATGTAAGTCCATCTCCACTTTTTTCTACAAGTCACCCAATATATGCGGTGACAGTGAATGTGTTGAGAAAGTCCAATCGTTCATGCTCTTAAGCCAGTTTGTAATTAGTACATGGTACAAATGACCCTGAAATGACCCCAATTTGTACGCGCCCTCGCATATGTTTTTGGAAGACGCGCTACTTGTTTAACAAGTAAAAGCATACTGGTATGGTGTGTGCATCATAGTGCACACACAGTGACAGCGAACAAAGGTCAATTGTACACTGTACAACTGACCTTTATCTGCACATGTGCAAAATTGTAATTATGAACTGAATTATTTGTAGAGTGTGTTCTTTACATTGTTTCAAGGAAGGAAAGGACTGGCAGTAGGCTGTAATTTCAACAGTATCTGCATTGAGTCACCTCTTTTCCTGATTTTACTTCAATTCACTGTAGTCTATAGCCTTCTGGTTGATAACATGAGACAACCGTCCGGCTATAGACTAAGCAGACCATAACTCGGTTCTTGTTCTGTTTCCTACATCTACATGTTGGTATTGCAAACCTTGCATAAATGCCAATCAAAGGGAATCACATTTGTAAGACTTTGACGAGTGCTTTTGGTAACTCTGATGATTGCTATAGCTAGGCATTCAACTTGTTGCTTCTGTGCTTCGTCCTTTAATTTGGAATGAGCAAGTTGCATAATTTGCTCAGTCGTAAATGAAGGATTAGCTTGTTTCAGGTCTGAAATGCAATGAGCCTTAAAATAGTCTGATCATGTGTGTTACCTTGTTTTCAACAGATCACCAACAGTGGCATAATTGCTTTCAGTGCTACCCCCATTGTGGACTTGAGTGAGTTCTCCCATCCAACTACCTTCACCACCAACTTCTCTGGCATGCCAGCTGTATCTGTTTTTGGTATTGAGGCTAATACCACTGCCACCGAATCTTCTGTGTATTACCATGTAGGTTATCTGGTGCCCGTTGCACAAAACTTGCGTTTAATCGCAACTCCTAAAAATCAAACGCAAGTCCTTAATGCGCACTTCTGATGTACTTGTAGGGGAGGTGGGGGCATCAATAATTGCAATGTATCATCTGTGTGTGATCCTGTATTTTTACTTTCATGTAATCTAAGAGTCTTCAGTGTCTAGATATGAAATACAGTTTGTAGTGCTATTTGTAACCACATGAGGTACAAACATTTGAACTTGCATGTTTGAAAGCTTTAGTCCATGGGCATATATTCACTTTCAATATCAATTTCACTTTTATTTTCAGTTTCTGTTTTAATTTCAGTTTCAATTTCAGTTTTAGTTTCAATTTCTGTTTCAATTTCAGTTTCAATTTTAATCCAATTTCAATTTCAATTTCAGTTTCAATTTCCATACCAATTTCAATATCAATTTCAGTTTCAATTTTGATATCTATTTAAGTTTCAATTTCAGTTTCAATTTTGGTGACCCGACATTTGCTCCCGCGACATTTGCTCCGCCGTCCCTATCTCGAAAGGTCAAAGGTTAAGGTCAAGGTCATGATTTGTTTTTTTGTTCAGGACAATGTGAAGATTAGGATTAGGGTAAAGGGTTAGGGTTAGGGTTAGGTTTAGGTTTAGGATTAACATGGCAAAGTTAGACCGGAGCAATTGTCGCAGGAGCAAATGTCATGGAACCACAATTTTCATTTCAATTTCATTGTTTTTTGTCCATAAAATACGTAAATTCTTCTTGTTTACTTACAACACTGAACCCATCACCGACAAGCGGTAATATCATTCTCTGCTGCCCTTTCACAATTAGATCTATGAGGATACAGCCACAGATAACTTTACAACAGAGCTCCTAGCCAATGTGTCCAGCCAGGTTAACAATGCAATATTCTCAGCCAGTACCACAACCTCTGAATTTACCTCGAAATGGGCCATGGTCATCACCTGGGTCGTTCTCAGACGTTTTGGCACTGCAGTTACGACCTCTGAGGTGAGTTGTGTTTTATTTCTTTTCTCAAAGAAAAGGTTTGATTTTACGACTCCCCCAACGTGGTACTGAGGTGTTATGTTTTCAGGTTGAGCTTTCCAAAGGAAAGAGTTGTTCCCCTGTAAATTTGTGACTGACATGCACATGTTAGAATGTATCATAAAATGAACTTTCTTGCTTTTGTTAAGTGGAGGCGCATTAATTTTGTTTTCTCATCGGGAAATGATATAAATGTGTTTGTATTTGCCATTTTACTTGGTAATTGTTTATGTGAGAAATTACACACAGAGCTGTAACGTGCATGTGTGGCCAATTTTGTTTTGCAAAATGGGGATCGATTAATCTCCACTGTGAAGACCTCAGTTTTTTTTTGGTCTATTTATACCACTTTGTGACGTTCTTCCTTTGTTTCACCTGTAATTTAAGGCTTTATTCCATTTTGCTTCTCTGAACTGTTTTTGGAGCTTTTTTGACATCCAGTGAGAATGCAGAATTAATAGGATATTTTATATTTGCTTGCTCAGACCAACACTTTCCAGGCAGTCCTGACCACCGACGGCTCCAAGACCTACATTGTGCAGCTATACCAAGAGGCTTCCATGTTGTGGGACGATGGCCAGTTAAGTACTTCAGAGGTCCCAGTCATTGGCAATCGAATCTCAAACAGCTTCCTTGACCTGCAATCGTCAGAAAGCTACACCCGCTCCCAGATGTACCGGCCAGATGGTCTACCTGGTAACATACTGACCAGTGGGTCAACAACATCAAGGAGGAGAAGGCGTAACACAAACTTAAGGAAAGGCCAGTTTGTCTTCCGACTGGATGAGAATTCAGACAGTTTTGTCAATCCTGCAGAGTACTGCCAGGATTGGTACGACTCCACCTATTCCGTATCGTCCAATGTACCAGGTGTCCTCCCCTGTCCATGCACACGCCGACAGGCTGCGAATGATCGCAGGTTCAGACCTTGTGTTCCCTACTTTCCATTAAACCAGTTTGCATTAGGGTCATCGATAGACAACTTTCCACGTGAGTAAACTGACTGCATACTAAATTTTTTGATTCATGCTTAATCACCCTGAATGATAATTTCACTGTGAAATCGTCTTTCTCCCAAACCTGCGATATATCAGGGAAATGGGTAAAATCATTTTCTGTATCACAAACATGAACCGCACTCAGGAGCAAATTATGTTTTATCATAGCTATACACAAAGTGATTTTCAATACAGTTGTTGCAAGGAAAATTGGGGAATGTACTCATAAAGAATCTCTGTACTTGCAAGATTCAGCTCGAATTTTCAAAAATATGTTTTGTTTCAATTTGGAAAAAAAAAAAAAGCTTTAGAGAATGAACATACAATGTACATGTAAGAGTCAAATTTGTACATCATTGGCTGTAATGTAAACTCTACATACTCGTGTTTATGTATAACATGTATATTAATGATGCGTATGTAGGTCAGATATTTTGGGGTCGCAGTATGATCCAAATAGAATGAAAATAAGACTGATAATTATTAGTTGTACTTGACTCCACTCACAGGCTATCTGGTGAACAGTAACCAGTGCATGCAGCAGATCTTCCCCTCCTTTCAACTTTCTGGCTCCCGATGCATCTACAACCGGAGTGGTAGTTTGGTGGTAGGATACGATTCCATGTGGGAGAGCAGTCACTTACAGAGCTACCTTGCTGACATATCATTCTTGAGTTTCTTATATCTACCCTGGATATGTAAGTTATTCACCTACATGTATGCCCCTGCAATGTAATCTCCCCCATAACTTTGGATATGGAGGTGGATCCTATTTCCGAAACACTTTTCAGAAAATCAACCATAGCAAATAAAATATCCAATGAATAAGTGTCAAACCTATATAATGAATGCTTAAAGTCCTACAGAAAAGGAAGTAGGTGGAATTTGAAAAAGACAACGTAGATTTAATACGATATTCCCTTCTGAGCGAACCCCTTTCCAACGACGTGGAGTTTTGGTTCCTTGAAAAAGGTATTGTATTACCGAACGTGTGCCCCCTTTGGGAAAAAGATACACAACTTACCCCGATTCGGGGCCAACGGGGTGACGACTGGGGGTTGGGGTGACGAGACAGAGCAGGTTATAAGATATTACTTACGTTTTTGCCTCATTTTATGATCTTCTGCCCTGTGTTCTCTGTGTCAAATAGTGTGGAGAACATACCCGTAGTCCCACGCGTATGAAAGCCATTTTAGGTGCTTAGCTGTACGCGTTCGGTAATACTATGCTGTTCGGAAATACAATCCATGACTATACATGTACATATATGTAACTAGTATAATATATTTGTTTTAATTTGAGCCAGGGGAACTTTATCCTAAATACTTGATAATACAGGATATTCCTTATGTGGCCAGAGGTGACTACCATGTGGGGTGAAATGATATAGAATATATCTCCCTGTATAACTGACAATGTGCATCTGATTTACTCTGTAACTGACCTATAGAGTTCCATTTTCGACATGTTGTTAACACTGATTGAAGCAACTTTTGGCCTGGTTGGAACTACTACTGTTGAGAGTAGAGTAGTCCACTGATGTATCGAGCGCCATGTGTCAACCTTTTCATCACACCAAATTTCTATATTTTTGTCACTGCATTATGTAGATGAACAAACTCTGTCATTTTAAAATACAGGATATTCCTTATGTGGTAAGAGGTGACTACCATGTGGTGTGAAATGTTATAGAATATGTCTCCCTATAGAATATGTCTCCCTAATTAGTCTGCCATAAGTTTTATATTACGAGTTTGATTATCCATTCGATTTGAACCTTGGTACATGGAGGTAATGAAGACCACATAGTTTGTGTTCTGATTTGAAATCCATCTATGACAATATAGAACATGTAAGTGTAATGTATGTCTTCTTAGCATGGCCTTTTAATTGTTTTCCATTTATCCTGTAGTTAATGATGTCTTGCCACGTCACTACTGCTGTAGTCAGTCTCCAGACTCCTACTTTTGTAATTTGTATGAGGAGAAACGACCACCTAGGACTTGCAATGGTTACCGAGCCGTTGCACAAGGTATGTGATCCCATCCCAAGACCGTGGTCAGCAGTTCAAATCTTTTAAAAAAGACTTCATCCCCCAGTATAATCTGATGTGATCTGTTTCTTTTATTTCTCTTTCAGTGTTGTTTTCTCTCCAAATCTTTGATTTAGTAAGCACTGTGTTACCATTTGTTTTTAGCACCCCTAAGTATCCAATGTTATTAGTATCACATGAGGTACGTTAGGTTAGAACTTTAGAAGTTTGTGTGTTGAAAGCCATCAGGTTCATACCAGAATTTTTTTTTTTACCTCTTTATCCTGTGGGGTATTTTATCATGCAAATATTGATATTTCTAATAATAATATTGATGTATAAAATTTGGAAATTAAAAGCTCAGTAACTTACACAACAGTAGGATTTCATAGAACATGCAAAAAAGGAAGAAAGCAATTAATTATTGACCAAATCCATCAGATGTTTTACGATTATTGTATCCCCCGGCAGAATGCTGGAGGTGATAGGTGCACTTGGGGTACATTCAAGTTATGGTGCCTTCGGAGGTCACATGTTAAGGTCAAAGGTCATTTCAGGTCAAACGTTAAAGTTTACCTGCAAGACTCTCTTATGACAGATAACTTTGGAACCATCACTCACTTTTCAACCAAACTTGGGTTGTAGATGCACTAAGGGGATCTGCATGTTATGGTGCCATCAGAGGTCATGAGATAAGGTCAAAGGTCATTTGAGGTTATATGTTAAAGTTTACCTGTAAGACTCTCTTATGACACATAACTCTGCACATGTTGCTGCAATGGCAACCAAACTTGGGTGATAGGTGCACTTGGGGTACATTCATGTTATTTTCGGGAGTGGGCGATGCGCTTGTTAGTGATGCTGCCCTCATTGTTCCGTCCTTTATAGGGTCAAAGGTCATTTGTCCCTTTGTGCGCTCTTACTGCCACATTTCTTGACAGATTTCTTTCAAATTTTGTATGGAGGTGTATCTTGGTCAAATCTACACATCTTTAACTTTTGGTGATGCTGTCACCAGCGTTCCATCTTTTATAAGGTCAAAGGTCATATTTTGGACGATGTCTTGTGTGCACTCTGCAGACCATATTTCTTGACGGATTCCTTTCAGATTTTGTATTAAGATGTACCTCAGTACAAACTACATATTTATACTTTTTGATAATGCTGCCGTCATTGTTCCGTCCTTTATAGGGTCAAATGTCTTATGTCTTTTGTGCACTCTAGCTGCCACATTTCTTAACAGATTTCTTTCAAATTTTGTATGGAGGTGTGTCTTAGTAAAATCTACACATTTTAAGTGTTTGGTGATGCTGCCCCAGTGTTCCGCTTTTTATGCTGTCTTGCATGCACTCTGGCGGTCACATTTTCTACTGATTTCTTTCAGATTTTGTATAAATGTCCATTATAATTTACTCTAGACCTCTACAGTTTTTGGTGATGCTGCCCCCAGTGTTCCATCTTTTATAAGGTCAAAGGTCATATTTTAGTGGATATATTGTGTGCGTTCTGCAGGTCACATTTCTTGACAAATTTCTTTCAAATTTCTATAGAGATGCATGAAACTCTTATCTACACATATATTGTTTTGGTGATGCTGCTCCTAGTGTTGACAATAGTCCAGGCCACTGGTGGCTATCTCTACGTCATTCTTTCGTTGTTTGAGGGAGGAAGGGGGGAGGTTCTTTGTCCCTCCTTCAAACAAAAGCATGACGCAAAATTTGCTGCCTGTGCCGGGGGATACATTTGCATTGCGCGGCAATGGAGATTTCTATTTTTTGAACACTTTAACTGATCTGAAGATTTTGAAGGAGGGCTTTCCACAGTGAAGACCTTGCACAAGCAAATGTTCTCTCCACCCACTTTGTATTCAGCTTAGGAAGAACACGTAATCCAGAGTTTTGAGAGCATAAAGATCTGGATGGAATGGAATGATTTATTGTAATGATATAATAGTGATGATTTCTTTGTCTTTGTGGTTGTGTTTCTAGGAATGGAACGATTTATTGAAGTGATATAATAGTGATGATTTCTTTGTCTTTGTGGTTGTGTTTCTAGGATGGGGCCGAGGTGACCCTCACATCACCACCCTGGACCAGTTTACTTACACCTTCAATGGCTTGGGAGAGTACTATCTGATCCGTATCAATTCCACTGGGTTTGAGCTCCAGGGCAGGACAGAGAAGGCCCTCAACCAGTCTGGCATGGAGGTCGACACTGGAACAGTCTTCACATCCTTTGTAGCTTCTCAGGGTGGTACAACGGTAAGCACATTTATACTCATGACAGTCAAGGGGCTATAATAATGATGGTACCCACTTATTACACCTGGGTCGAGTTTGACAAACATAGATTAATGTCTTGCCAAAGGAAAGACTATGCTGTGGGAGGGATTCAAACGCTGTACCTTGTGATCCGCAGTCTGGTGACTTATCCGCAAGACCACAACACCTCTCTTATCCCTGGGGAGCATTTCATCAAGCGTTTTGTCAGTGATTTTTACTGACAAATTTGCTCTCAGCCAATCAGATGCAAGGATTTCAGTAGCTTATAACAGTTGACGGTAAAAATCACTGACAAAACACTTGATGAAACGCTCCCCAGGTTGATTGTCACCTTCAAGATTCTATCTGGTTATTTTCTTTCTAGGTATATCAGGGAGAGATTTATTGTGAAAAAGAGTCAATACATGTAGCATTTGTTGAACATGAAGGGATATTTATGCCTATGATAAAAAAAAACAAGATGTTGATGCATTCACAATGTACACATATCCTGTTAATAGTAACATGATGATAAATAGTTTTGAATAATTTAGTGGGATTATCTTAAAGGGATTGATTAACTTTGTGAAAAATTCAAAAATCAGCTCAAATGCCAGTGAATTGTGTGCAGTCCTCTAACTACATATATAATCAAGGATATGTGAAAGTATGAGAAAATGGAACCCGTTTACTATCCTAAAAAAGAGAAAAAAGCGATCGATCGCTATAGCGCAAGTCACTCGGCTTCTTCGCTGTGCTGCAGCGCGCTGCAGTCACAAAAACCAAGCACCAGCGCTTGGCGATTTCAGAGCGGGTTTCCAGCCCGTGAAGAAATAGGGATTCGTTCATTGTACGGTATTTTGTGACAGAACCGTAAGAGTTCTTTAGGGTTTGGTGGTACTAGTATCCCGACATCAATGTTCAATCGTAAATATCCTGATATATAAACGACTGATAAGCTTATAAAACTCAGGCGATTCCTGTCTGACCTAACGGTTTGCAATTATGATTACAGCATTAGCTTGAACAGTGATTTTTTTTTTTTTCAATCCTGGGCAAAGTTAATCAATCCCTTTAATGTTAACATTTTTAATCTGTTTGCAGTAGCCAGGTTTATATAAGTGATTTAAAAGAGAATGTATATTCATCATGGAACTCTAAGCTGTGATGTTGGCATGGTATACTCACTTGGACAATAGGTTTTGGCATGTGCACCAGGCTGGAAATGGTATTCACAGTAATTTCTTTTCTATTGCATGTTTCAGGTTCAATTTGATCTGAATGCAGATAGGACCAACATGACCATCCTGATCAACGGTAGTATTCCCATCGATCCTGTGGACCTTCAGACTTGTGAGTAGAATACAGATTGTTGAGAGCCAGAAGGGCCTCAGTTACTAGTTAATGTGCATGCAAAGCTGGCTGTGTATGTGAACGTTGTATGTTGTGCAGAAAGGCGCCTGTTTTTATTCCCTGCCATTTGTTATAACAATAGACATACCTTTCTCCAACATAAAACGTAATGCACAACCCCTGATTTGGAGATACATATTGAATCTTTATATAGATCTGCAGATTGAAAAGGAGAAAAATACACATGTGCATTGTATGTCCACGAATGAGGAAGAGCCAAATATATTGAGTGTAAAAAGGGATTGAGAGAATGAGAGCAAGATGAATAAAGGGGGAAACAGTGTTGAGTAGTAGATGGAGACATATGACTGTACAGGTGAAAGTTTTCTTTAACAATGTTATTAGTCCCTTAAGAGTAAGTTTCTTCCTGAAACAGATATTGAAATTCTACCTTCTTCTCCTTCCCCAGCTGAATATAACTCTTCTGATACGTCGTTTAACATTCTTTATGACTCAACTGGGAACTCAATGACAGGAGCTCGCTACATTGCGACTTTCAGAGAGGGTGCCAACGTTGTCTCTGTCAATGTTGGCAACAATCTACGGATGTTGGACTTCGTGTTCCAGGCACCAGTGGCATACAGAGATGGAAGAACAAGCGGCTTGTATGGTAGGTGCAGCTTTGTATTTTAAGGAAAAAATTGATTCTAAAAACCTGGTAGAACCATCTGGAAGATGAAAAGTTGTCCAGAGCAAAAGCGCAAGAACGTTGATCTTGAAATACAAAAAACAAACAAACATGGCATGCATCATGGTTCTTAAAATTCAAATTGTTATGAATTAAAAAATCATGGCCAGTGTCATGGAATATTTGCATGGGGAAATCATTTTATATTTCATAAATCTTGAGGGAAAATCTTTACTTAATTTTCTTTTATTTCATCTTCTTTGTTTACATTTGGCCTTGCTTTTATAGTTTTTTGATTTGTTGAACAGCACTGTATATAGTGCGTTTTGTTTTTATTTATAATGTATTAATGTCAGAGAGATGCTTGAATTTACCAAACACGATTGCTGTTTTTGACAGGTGTGTGGGATGGTGATATTAGTAATGAGGTGACGCAACCTGATGGCACTGTTTTAGAAGATCCTACAAGTCTGACGGATGAGGAACTATTCAACTACGGAACATTATGTAAGTAGTCATACACCTGTAATCAATCTTTCCATGTGTATAATTCAGAAACAAGAACCGCCTGTATGTAAAAATGCACTGGTAAATACTGAATCGGCCAGTTTTGAAACAGTTGTTGAATTTGAAATCATTGCAATATCATTGCAGTCTAGTATCCAATCATTGCAAATTAGACCAAAATATGTACGAGTACATGTTAATGTGTACGTGTATATTTTCTTTAGATTTAACATGTATATTTGTATATTATGTACTCTACTTCTCCTATGACATTAGGCAATCAATTGATTACTATCAACCTTGATTCTATTATCTAAGCTTGAAACCAAGAATAAGCTTTTCTTTTACCAGGCTTTTCAAGGTACATATACAAACATATGGCTTCTGCATCCGGGCTCTTTGTGTAGAAATCAGTCCCTGCCTGTCTTGATGAATCTCATTCACATTGTGTTTCTCCTCTTCCTTTGTGACAGGGCGTGTCATGGCTGCCGACTCATTGTTCACGTACCAGAGCCCTGAGGTGTGGGACACGTTCAATGTGAATAGCTTCCAGCCGATGTTCCTCAGTGCCCTGAACCAGAGTGCTGACCCGGACTTCCGGGCTGCCGTCATGGCCAACTGCAGCGGGGATACCAACTGCCTCTTTGATGCCTTGGCAACCGGTGATGTCTCCATCGGCACAAACACCATGATGATTGACATGTCAAGGGTCCAGGAAGTAGTGGAGCTAGGTAGGAAAAATATATGACTGGTATTCATACATGTACATGTACGTGTAAGAAGCCTACTAACTTTAGTCCAGGTGTAAACCATGGGGAGCGTGTCATCAAGCGTTTTGTCAGTGATTTTTACCGACAAATTTGCTCTCAGCCAATCAGATTCAAGGATTTCAGTAGCTTATAACAGTTGTCGGTAGAAATCACTGAGAAAACACTTGATGAAACGCCCCCCAGAGTTTTAGTCAATGGAGCAGCAAATGATGTCTCCATGGGCACAAACACCATGATGATCGGCATGTCAAGGGTCCAGAAAGTAGTGCAGCTACATGTAGGTAGGAAAAATATATGGCTGTATTCATTAGCATATAATAACTTTAGTCCAGGTTTAACTCTTTCCTAGCTTTGGTTGAGTAATGGAACAAGCGCTGGACAGCCGCAGTTGACTTCTGGCACACGTACATTGTATCATATACTGCTAACAAGGTGGCAGTCTCGAGCATTGATCCATTGCAAATAGAACTATAAACCCTGATTTTTAGTCCATGGGGTACCATTTCGTAAAGATTACCATTATTCTTTAACTAAATATAAAAACAGAAAATTTTGTCACTATGAAATCATTTCTCATTTTCATTCATTACTGGATTCATTTCTTTCAATAAATTTGTTACAGTATTACAGTAATTTGTACTGAATTATGAGCTTTAATCTTGACGCTTAACCTTTCATTTGCCATGAGTTCAAATTGGCACAATCGCAGGTGTGCCACACGTGCAAATTGGCACAATAATAGGGACCAATTAACAAAAGGATATGTACTGTGCATGGCAAGACTTTTGTATAATAACCTACATCTGGTCTAATTGACTCCTAAAAATCCCTTAATGTCCTGTATCTAATAATTTCATACTGGAAACTGTTGACTAAACCTGAACATGTCGGTAAAACAATACCCCTGAAAAATATACTGTGGCATGGGCATGTTGTTTGAGTGGCACGTAAAGAGTTTATAAATCACTGGACTAACTGAAACTAGTGAGTACCTTTAACGAGCCTAATATGTTTCCACTTTCCTCTGGTGTACTGTATAAGTGGTTATTTTCGCGGTGGTTTTATTTTCGCGATTTTCGCGAGTCGGTCCTCGCGAAAATTTCCACTTCAATATATGGCTATTTATAGTAAACAAAAACATCACAAAAATCGCGAAATTAAACCCTCGCGAATTTCCCTACCTAGTCCAAAATCGCGAAAATATCTGTACGCGAAAAAAACAGCTTATACAGTACCTTGCACATAAGCAAGCAGAAATGTGTACATGTATTTAAAGATAATGTTGAGTTCTAGTCATACGATTGCATTGTGAAAGAAACTGTTTAGAAGTTATTGGGAAAGGTAAGTTATGTAGTACATGTACATAGGCGAAATTTTGTGTTATGAGATTGCTGACTCATCGAAATCATAAGAAGCTGACTCAGTCAATCAATTGGTCAGTCAACCAGTCATGAAATCAATTGATTGATCTGTCAGTCATTTACATTATGTGTATCATCTAATTCTGTATAAGAGGACATGAGTTTAACACCCTTCCAGCTGTCATCAGACGATATATGCTCTATCAGTCACTCAATGTTGTCGTTTCAGAAAACTACCCTCCCATTCTGAGTAACGTGACGGAAATCAACCCTGACGCTGAGTATCCAGGTGTGAATTCAGACGGCATCCTGACTGTGATTGTTGGCCGGTCCTACATGTACCAGGCATCAGCTACGGATGAGAACGCTGGTGATATCATCAAGTATAGCCTCGAAGGCACTATCCCATCCAACGCCACCATTGACCCTGTCAGTGAGTATCACAATGATCAGACATTTGCTCTTGCAACATCTGCTCCAGGCTTTATTTTGTCAGTTATATGGTTAAAGTCCTTCCGTCTGTTCTGCTTTGCAAGTTTTTGCCTTGTTAACGCGATATCTCGAACCATTCGAGGTATGAACTTCAAACTCTGTGCTAGTATGCATCACCATAGTGAGACAAACTTATTAGATTTTTGGGGTAATTAGGGCAAAGGATGAAGATCGTAGAGGTCAATATACGTGAAATTAATTTGCTTTTTAATTGTTTTCACCAAATCTGAACTATTTTAGCTGTGAACCTGGTACTAATATGCTTTACCATAGTGAGACGAAGTGATTAGGTGATTAGGTTCAGTAGGCCAAAGGTCATAGAGGTCAATATGCATGAAATTAAAGATTTGTCAATTTTTATATCTCTCAGTTTTTATATCTCAACTATTTTGTATGCATGATTAGGAGGAGATAAAAGTGATCAGACTTCTGGGTTATAAGTCTAAGGTCAAAGAGGTCAATTATCATGTATTGTGAGCTTTTTATTCTGTTTATCACAATATTTCAAGAACAGTTTGAGCCATGAAATTAACTGAAGTTAGGCAGAGGCATATAGGAGACACAGTCGCATTCATCTTTTTTTTGTTGTGTCGTGTGAAAGAGGCTTCAGTGATAAATCTAGAAGTTTGGAATCATGTGCATTGTTGTGTATTGCAGATCGTTTGATTTTTGACATACTTCTCTCTCTCCCTCCTTCTCTCTCTCTCTAATCTTTTTCTCTTTCTTTCTTGCTGTCTTGTTTCTCTCTACAGCTGGTGTTATCGACTGGACACCAGCAAACACTGATCAGGTTCAGATAGGTATCCTGGCCAGTGACGGCACTGTCTCTCGATACCTCCAGCTAGTCGTCATCGTCTGTGACTGTGCAAATGGCGGTACCTGCGATTTTACTTCTATTATGGAAGGCAACAATATCAACAATGACAAATTTGCGGTAAGGAAATGCTTTCTCATTTTTTACCCAATATGTGTAGTTTGTTTAGTAAAGTATAAAGTGGGGTGGTATTTTGAAAAGAAGATGAATATTCATTTCATGGCAAGTTTAGCTGCAGTAGAATATATCAGAAGTAGAAATAAAACCTTGTCAGACAGGTGGTTAAATGTTTCCCTTTAAATATCTCTGTCATACTCTGCTGTAATGCATCAAAGATTTAGAAGTCACTTGTACTTAAAATGACTGTCATTGTTTTCAACTTATTTAATCCTTCTCTCTTTCCCTGCTCATTCTCCTTTTTTCACTCCTGTATTTGTATTTGAATCATCTCCTCCTTTCTGTTGTATCAAACTCTGCTCTCTCTCTCTCTCTCTCCTTCTCTCCATCTCCCTCTCTCCATCTCCCTCTTTTATCAACATACAATGTAAATCACACGTCCCTCTTGCCTTTCTTCCCTTCCTCATCTTTCTCTATACTTCTTCTTTTCATCTTCTTTGCCTTTCAGGTTGCCCAGTGCGAATGCGCCCCCGGTTGGTCCGGCTTATTCTGTGCGGAGGACTATAACTCCTGTGAGCTCGACCCCTGCTATCCAGGAGTGACCTGCATTGATCTGCCCGCTCCCAGCATGACGGCACTGTGTGCTGACTGCCCCCCAAGCCTCACGGGGAATGGATTCCAGTGCTGGGGTAAGTCATGAATCTTAAAGTGTACCAACCTCCTGAAAAAATAATTTGTGTACATCTAGAAAGTATAAAATCAACCTCAAGAAGTTTGTCTGGTATTCCTTAGTTCAACAGTTGATGAGTATGAAGGAAATTAAGGATAACATGAAAATGCTCGCATGAAACTGAACTCCAAGTTTGGTTCCGCGCGAGCCTTTATCTTGGCGAGTGTGTACGGGTGCGTTGAGTAGTCTACTCACAAGTCGCTTTTACGCTTATAGAGAGTGTAATTAAAATTGCAATATCTCTTTATAGAATTAATATTTGAAGCCCATATTTTGAATATAGTATAACAACATAAAACCTCTAACATACAGAGCAAAATTATTTTTGGTGATTGGTACCCTTTAATTTGTGCACACAAAAATTACTGTCTTCAAATTGTTGTTCACCCCTTCTCTGCCGTGGGTGGCAAATCCCGTCCAAGGACTTGAGTGTATTGGACGAGGAACGGTTATGTTTTCTTCTGACCTACATTGTGAATTTTATTTCTATTGAAGTTACAGAATGCCCAATTTAAGAATGAAATAAATAATTCTAATGTCAAATTATTGCATCTTTTAAAATTCATTCAAACACTTGCTATCACAGAAGGGATGAATATTTGATATGGTATCAATATTAAAAGTAATGTAATTGTAAATCATAAAATGCAGTGAGTGACATACATCCACTGGTGTACAAAATTTGTGTAGGAGGAAAGATAATCTGTCATAGAAATTCACTTCCATTGGAGATTTGTCTTACTTTGATGAATGATGCAAAGCATTTCAACTCCAAGTTGACTTTCAATATTTTATGAATGTTCATCCTATCTTACATTAAATGGTAGTAAGGTTTCAGCAGCAATTCATTGCGTGCAGTAGTGACCTATTCATCATCGTAGGAATTTTTAGAGAAGTCCCTAGTTGGAGGTGCTTGCATTTGATTTGATTGAAAAGATGATTTCTTGTGGAGTTCATATCCATATATTTGTAGTTTTCTCATTTAAACATGTATTTGTAGTTTTTTTTTTAATATCTGGCATGAACATAGGTAAAGAAAGATGACAAAAAGATGTAATAAAATTTAATATATCTGCACCTTTTGTGTTAGATTTGGACGAGTGTGCTGAAATGATTGACGGATGTGACCAGCTATGTATTAATAGCGTTGGTTCATTTTCATGTGACTGCAATGCTGGCTATGACTTGCAACCCAACCTCAAGGACTGTATTGGTGAGTAATTGTGGAATTAGGAATGATATGGGAATCGCAGCTTGGAAAATAGGCATCAAAGTACCAAAGAAGTTTACTATGATTTTAATTGTGCATCCTCTAGACACTACCAGATATTTGCATTCATTATTCCTTCTTAGGACTTCATTTATTTAGGATCTATTTATGATCATTCACTGTTTCTGCTCGTACATGTAGGGTTGGAACAGTCTCCCTCAGCATGTGTTTTCACCACTCGGCCTAAAGTATACTTTTTCAAAATTGCATACAACTGGCAATTATTTCAATCTTTCCTTTAAAGCATCATGGACTGCATGTTCAGTATTTTTCAGTCTCACAGGTGCCTTTGATTAGGCAACTTGATATTGGTGCTCTACAAATTCGTACATGTAGATTGAATTGGATTGTATGCGTAGATATCCTTGATGAGAAGAACAAGTTGACAAAAATGTCACTCTGATGATGATTCTCAACTTTCTTGGTAGATATCAACGAATGCGACCGAGACATAGATGATTGCGATGAGAACGCGGTGTGCATCAACAATGAAGGATCCTATATCTGTGAATGTGACGAAGGATACGTCCTCCAAGCAGATAATAGAACATGTACTGGTAAGTAATGCTGTCCAATATTTTGATTGCTTCCACTTACATTGTCCTGGTCTTCAGAGCATTATCTGACCAATGCTCCTGTTTTGTTTTGTTTTTTGCATCAGATATATAGAGATAGGGATAGGATTGCGATTGGGTTTTACATGTAGGCTAGGTTTCGGGGTAGGGTTACGGTTTGATATACTTTGGATTGTTGGATGAAGTTAAGAATGCAACTATTGTAGGGAATCGAGAAGCAATTGTCACAAGGGTATGTGTCATACAACCATTCCAAGGGCATCAACTGATGATTGATTATTTGATGCGATTGTCTTTCATCATTAACAGTTGTTTATCCAAATACATGTTAAAGCCAGGGTCACCTTTGACCAGTAACGATAACAATGAGATTTTTAATTGGAGATACCCCCTACTGTATGGTGTGTGAGTATGCTCGTGTCTGTTAACAGTAGGGCAGCTTTAGGGTGTTCCTGTCATAAAAAGTCTTGTTATCGTTATCATCAGGGGCGGATCCAGGATTTTGTAAAAGAGGGGGCACAGTGCCGTAAAAGTACACTAGAAATTTTTTATTGTGTACTAAAGGTATGCCAGTTGGGTTTCAAAAGGGGGAGGGGTATGGGCCGGTTTTCCTCCTATGTAGATCCGCCACTGGTTATCATTATCGGACAAATGTGACCCATCCTTTTGTGTATTACCTTCTCAAACAACCGTCCCTCTCTCTCTGTTTTTTGATCCTGAGGGAACTGCTTCATTTCACTGTCTCCCACTCCTTCACAATTTGCCAAAATATTATCCTGGGCCCTTTTTCATGAAACTTGCTTTCACTGACAATTGACAATAATTGTTATAAGCTACTGAAATCCTTGCATCTGATTGTCTGAGAGCAAATTTGTCGGTAAAAATCACTGACAAGACACTTGATGAAACGCCCCCCAGGAAAGTTTTGCGAGGTTTTTCCTGTGTGTGCACGAAAAGACTTGTCCAGGGCGCCGTTGCATGAAACTTACCATTAACACTAACTTTGCCATCAATGGTAATTGCCATGGAAACCTTGATTTTGATTGGCTATTGAGTAATGTTACCATGGTAAGTACCATTGATAGCAGAGATACCATTAATGGTAAGTTTTATGCAACGGGCCCCAGAACGCAAAATGCATATTGTTGAAAATCAAAATTTTATTGCATTAAGGTAGAAACATATCATTAAGCCATAGAGAGGGTAAAAACCTCTACTACATGTACCTTTATTACACTTAAAATTACCAAAACTGTCATTGCCTATGTCAATTAACAACTTTTAATTCATGACTATCACAAACAATTTTGCTGTTTGTGTTCTGGGGAGCGTTTCATCAAGTGTTTTGTCAGTGATTTTTACGGACTACTGTTATAAGCTACTGAAATCCTTGCATTTGCTTGGCTGAGAGCAAATTTGTCAGTAAAAATCACTGACAAAATGCTTGATGAAACGCTCCCCTGGATGCGTTTTTTTGTGCCACTCTGTTTCACTAAGCTACCTTAAATGAAGAAGGAAATTGTACCTTGAAATTTTCCTTTTGTAGGAGTCATTACAAGGAGAATAGATTTCAATTACGGCTTTGAAAGTAATGTATATAATATAATAATAAGAGTGTGTTTAGGATAGATAGATGCAGTCGCCCTTATGTTGTGATTGACACACATTGCCATGGTGATAGAGCAACAACAAAAGCTTGCAGTAAAGTATTCCATCTGTTGAAGTCTATAAACTTGGGAGCGAATTAAACACTTTACAATTGTCAGTGAAAGTAGAGTTAAGTTTCTTGACACAAGGTTCCAAATTTTGTACTCTTTGCTTGAAAATAGATTTTGATGAGTGCACTATTGATTCCATGGCATGTGATGTGAATGCCGATTGTGGCAACGTCATCGGCTCGTACACCTGCACGTGTCGTAGCGGTTACCAAGGCAACGGCAGAGCATGCGAAGGTAAGTGGATGTGATTATGAGAGCAACAGAAGTTTTCATGTACACGTATAAGTCAACATATGCTTTGTTTAATCAAATTTATAGCAAACAGAATTATTCATAATGTAGGATACCTGTACATTATGCACTTCTACTCGTTATGTTTCACTTCTTGAACAGTTCCAAATAAATGTTAAATGCTGGGTGCTTTTCTTTTAGAAGTGCCCTGCTGGCTGTGATTTTGGTCTCAAAAGCATTTTATGACCATGTGATTTTTATTTTGCTGGAACAGTATTAATACATGGACATACATGTATATGTAGCATTCATCCATCTCAGACTTCTACTAAGGCTGTCACCATAGTTTATGAAGTATGAAAATGGCAAATTGATGTAACTCTAACTTGTTGTTTATCTGTACAGATGTTAATGAGTGCTTCAACCCTGATAATAATGACTGTTCGGACCTTGCTTCATGTGAGAATACCGACGGTTACTATGTATGCCAGTGTTTGGAAGGTTATGAGGTAGGAAAATCTTCTTTATTTCTTTTATACTTTCATATTTCCTTGCTTTATCCTCCCTTCACCATCTTCTTCTTTTTCCTCCTCTTTTTCTTTTTTTTTTCTTCTTCTTCTTCTCCTTCTTTTTCTTTTCTTCATTTTGTTGTTGTTCATTTTGTTCTTTTTGTTGTTCTTTTTCTTTTTCTTCTTTTTTTCCTTCTTCTTTTCTATCATTATCTTCTTCATCATCATTGATTCTCTCTCTTTTTGTACACCTGTTAATGAGTGCTTCATCCTGAATTTAATGACTGCTTTGAGTTTGCTTTCTGTTCTTGTACTTCTTCTATATTATTCTCATTCTTTTTCGTCTTTCTTTTTCTTTTCTTTTTTTTTTCTTCATCAACATCATCTTCTTCTTCCTCTTCTACATTCCTGATATCTTCTACATTTTCATGTACTTCCTCTTCTTCCCCCCCCCCCCCCCTTTGTTCTCTTCCTTCTCGTCTTTGGCTATTTCCAGATTTTGCCTCTTCTGTCTACTTCTACTTCTCCATCTGTTCTCATTTTTGTTATTGTGTGGTACAAAATCAAATCAACATCATAGTTTTATCTCACCTATCTTAGGGTTCTGGTCTGAACTGCACTGATCGTAATGAATGCGCAGAGGGCGTGTCTCAGTGTAGCCTGGATGCTGAATGTCAGAACGTGCCGGGAAGTTTCATGTGCAGCTGTGATACTGGTTACACAGGAGACGGCAACACTTGCATAGGTAAGTTGCTTTAGAACTAGGGATGTGAGACTTCTTTGGTTAATATTCAGCATGTTATCATTTTTTGAAATCTTCTTAGTAGTAGTAGTAGTAGTAGTAGTAGTAGTAGTAGTAGTAGTAGTAGTAGTAGTAGTAGTAGTAGTAGTAGTAGTAGTAGTAGTAGTAGTAGTAGTAGTAGTAGTAGTAGTAGTAGTAGTAGTAGTAGTAGTAGTAGTAGTAGTAGTAGTAGTAGTAGTAGTAGTAGTAGTAGTAGTAGTAGTAGTAGTAGTAGTAGTAGTAGTAGTAGTAGTAGTAGTAGTAGTAGTAGTAGTAGTAGTAGTAGTAGTAGTAGTAGTAGTAGTAGTAGTAGTAGTAGTAGTAGTAGTAGTAGTAGTAGTAGTAGTAGTAGTAGTAGTAGTAGTAGTAGGTAGTAGTAGTTAGTAGTAGTAAGTAGTAGTAGTAGTTAGTAGTAGTTAGTAGTAGTAATTATTGATGATTGTGGTGAATTAAAAGATGTAATTTGTCATATGAAATGACAGTTTTGGTACTATAAAGCCTAGAACTATTTTTACCCACTGATATGTTTTCACCTTTATAATGCAATGAAATTATGAGTTTCAACAACATATATTTTGTGTTTCGGACGCATATTTCCATGCCAATACTTTTCGCTGTTAAAGCCACCTAAGAAGCAGAGATATATTCTACTAATTGGCAATATGTAACTTCCAATTTCACTTCATCAGTGTGTCATACTTTACAACAATGTGAAATATTTATGCCCCGTACCCTTCCTGCTTTACTTCTTCACAGTCCTTGTATTTGCTCTTTAAACAATATCTCTGATATTCCTATTCTTGTTCAGACATTGATGAGTGCGCCGATTCTTCATCTAACGATTGCGATGTGAATGCTCTCTGCACCAACTCTATTGGATCATTCTCGTGTGCTTGTGACACTGGCTATGATGGGAACGGAACTTTTTGCTCAGGTTGGTTTTATTAAAATTCCCCCTTTGGAAGTGGAGAATGGCTAATTTCATATGTGCTTTACAAAATGGAATTGTTATCATTATCCTTTTATATCACTTTTCTCTCTGAAAAGCCCATTTACTGAAATCTAATTATTGAAAGCTAAGAACTATAATATCAAAATCGTTCTGTTATTAATATTACTTTTTTGGCTTATTTTTGATTGACAGATACTGACGAGTGCATGTCAGGTTCTCCAGTTTGTGCTCCTACTGCTATCTGTACTAACACCGTTGGAACATACATTTGTACTTGCTTTGATGGATATAATGGAGATGGAGAATCGTGCTCCGGTAGGTGTGCTCACATATGCCTCATTCACCCATGTAAAACCGCATTTAAAAAAAAACGCTGTGGCAAAATAGAATGACTCAACCCATTACCTACAGCGAGCGGGTGGCTCATGTATTTAAGGGCAATCCCACCTTGGTAATAAGATGATTTGTGTGAAAGCAAAAAAATAAAAACAGGATGGTGAAAGTTTGAAAGAAAGCCGACAAGGAGTAAGAAAGTTACGGGTGTTTGAAAAATGAGATCACTAAATCTATGCGAATCTGTATCGGCAGTCCACTCTCCCGTTTGTTGTACACTGAAATATTATTAATTTGCAATTTTCTCCTACGCGCCTTTTCCCTAAGGGGCAGTACTCAATATATATTGCAGATAGCATATTTTCTTAGGTCCTCATAAAAGAAAAAGATCCTATTGATTAATACATTTTGAAAAAATGACATTTTACTCATTTTGTGCATTTGAGTGAATGGGAGAGTTTGTCTGCCACTACATCACAGTGACATTACCGATTCGGCCAATTTGAAATTCCTATATGTATTGTGATTACAACTTTCACAAATTCATAACTTTCTTATTGCTTGTCCAATTTCATTCAAACTTTCACCAGTCTGCATCTCCTATTATTCGTCTTTCTTTCAGAACATCTTGCCATTACGGTCGGATTTCCCTTTTACCCTTTCGAGACAATTGACCACATTTTGTGGTTTGGCTCAATAACTTTTGATTCAGAGCTCTAAAAAATATACCAGATGCATGAGTTAAAAGAGGAAAAATGTCTACACACACCATATCCATTTACGTTGCATGACCATATTGCGTTTGATGACAGGAATTTAAAAAACAAGAATATGTTTCTAAATTCCTTTAATTCGCAACACACTGAGAGGTTCAAAATCATTGCTTTTTTCATAAAAATTGGCAATTTTTTCAACTTTTCCACAAAATCTGTAACCATGTCTATTGTGTTCAAAGACATTATACCTTATTAGAACCATGTAGCACTAAAAGAAAAATATTATTGTTGCCAATTTGAAGAATGAAATGTGATCAATTTAGCCCTTGAATAATTCCTGTCCTGAATGGATTTAGCCTATGTATGAAAAATAGAGAATTTAGTAGTCAGTGGGTCATGTGTAGTGTGCTTCACATATCTGTATCTTATTACATATATAAAGTATGAGTAGGAATGATTAGGGGCCATTGTTACAGGCAGGATTTTTTAGTTGGTTTACCATATGTGTTAACCAGGCTTTACCTTGTCATTTTCCATATAATGGCAATCAAGCAAAATATGCTCAAAATCTTACTTCAAAGAAATTATAAATTCCTTTTCACCTGGAAACACATTTCTTAGTGCCATTTACGTTCAGCTATTGTTTGAGCATCCTATTTTTACCCCTGGACTGGAAAACAAATGGAGGAATGGATGTTCATGTTCAGTGTAAAGCTTTGCTTTCTTGATTTGATAGTAGATCCCTCCGCTTTGCCTTGTATACAATACATTTACATGTGTGTGTTTGTCACTTATACTAACGATTATTGTTTAATATGATTTCGATAAGAATTCATCCACATTGTGTATCTTATGTTCATTTGCAATGCTGTTTTTGATAAAGTGGAGATTAAGTAGACTTGAAACTTGAAATTGGAATTATGTGCTTTTGTGATCATTCTTTCATCAGACATTGATGAATGTGAGGAGCAGATTGATAATTGCTCCCAGATCTGCAACAACATGGTGGGATCCTTTACCTGTGCCTGTAATCCTGGTTTTGAGTTGGATGCAGATGGTGCCACATGCAATGGTAAGTCCTTCTGCCTCAGTCACATCACGAAACCGACTTCAAATCAGATCTAAATTGACTCCAAACCGATTCCAAACAGACTCCAACAGACTCCAAACTGAATCCAAACTGAATCCAAACAGACTCCAAACAGACTCCAAACAGACTCCAAACCGACTCCAAATCGAATCTAAATCGACTCCAAACCGACTCCAAACCGATTCCAAACACACTCCAACAGACTCGAAACTGATTGAAACTGACTCCAAACTGACTCCAAATCGAATCTAAATCGACTCCAAACCGACTACAACACGATTCCAAACAGACTAGAAACTAAATCCCATCTGACTCCAAACCGATTTCAAACAGACTCCAAACAGAATCTACATGTAAACCAATTCCAAGCTGACTCCAAACCGACTCTAATCTGACTGCAAACTGACTCCAAACCCACTTCAAACCCACTCCAAACTGAATCCAAACTGAATCCAAACTGAATCCAAACCGACTCCAAACCCACTCCAAACAGACTCCAAACCCACTCCAAACAGACTCCAAACCGACTTCAAACCGACTCCAAACGGAATCTAAACCGACTCCAAGCTGACTCCAAACCGACTCTAATCTGACTGCAAACTGACTCCAAACCCACTTCAAACCCACTCCAAACTGAATCCAAACTGAATCCAAACTGAATCCAAACCGACTCCAAACCCACTCCAAACAGACTCCAAACCCACTCCAAACAGACTCCAAACCGACTTCAAACCGACTCCAAACAGAATCTAAACCGACTCCAAGCTGACTCCAAACCGACTCTAATCTGACTGTAAACTGACTCCAAACCCACTTCAAACCCACTCCAAACCCATTCCAAACCCACTCCAAACCCACTCCAAACCCACTCCAAACCCACTCCAAACAGACTCCAAACAGACTCCTAAAAGACTCCAAACCGACTCGATCTGACTACAAACCCACTCCAAACAGACTCCAAACCGACTTCAAACCGACTCCAAATCTTAACCGACTCCAAGCCGACTCCAAACTGACTCTAATCTGACTGCAAACTGACTCCAAACCCACTTCAAACCCACTCCAAACTGAATCCAAACTGAATCCAAACTGAATCCAAACCGACTCCAAACCCACTCCAAACAGACTCCAAACCCACTCCAAACTGAATCCCAGCTGACTTCAAACCGACTCCAAACCGGCTCCGATCAGACTACAAACGTACTCCACACCCACTCCAAACTGACTCCAAACCCACTCTACACAGACTCCAAACAGACTCCAAGTTCCACACAGACTCCACACAGACTCCACACCGACTCCAAACCCACTCCAAACTGACTCCAAACTGACTCCAATCAGTCTCCAAACTAGTTTGGCCTTTTCACTGAGAGCCTTCATTACCTTGTAATTTTGATTTTACTATCGATTTAGCATGTTCAGGGCATTCAACCCTGTTCGGACAATGAGAAAATTTTATGTAAGTCTACATGCTGTCTCAGGTTTTGCTATTAAAACTACAGCAGTCTGGACATTTAATTCTTTACTGTACATGTACTGTATGTGTAGCATTTGTTTAACCCATATATATTTTGTATTCTCCCATATTAGTTGCTGCTGCAATTGCGTGTGAACCTTCACTTGATCCCTGTACCGGAGGTGGGTTGTGTTTTAACGCCACAGGCCTCATCAACTGCTCCTGTTCCAGAGGTTTTGAACTCATGAATGGTACCGACTGTCAAGGTAACCAAATTATTATTATTTTTTTTAAGCTGCTACTCATTTTATTTGTGTGGAAGACTTTTGAACATCAGAGACAATCTATAAAGTATGAGCATTATACATTCCAAAATTTAGAATGAAAAAAAGAAGAAGTAAATTTAAAGGTTTTGCTCATTCTGGCCATAACACTGAACTCTCAAATTCAACATAATATTTCAACTGAACTAATGTAAACAACTACATGCATATGAGAGTTTTGTTTTTAAATATCATGAAATAAAGCAGCTGGTACTTTTGGTTAAACTACATGTCCTTTACCAAAACAGTGTTTGTCATTCTTCTCATTTCTCAAAGGACGAGAGGTCATTGAACCATTTAACCAAAAATATATGAGACGTATCCTTTGGTTTGTAATTTCTTTCAAGCCTCTTTTGCATTTCCCTGTAATATTTGGTTTGCATTGCATTGTAATGTATACGTGTACACCTCACTGTTCAGTGTTACTTTGTTATGAAATGTTTGTTGTTGTACTTATGTACCATTGGAAGAAGAATTTTTGTTATAATAACAGATGAATCAAATGCATCTCAGTTCTATGACACATGCTGTGGCGACAATTGCTGTTTTGTCAATTTTAAAAACGAGAATAAGCTTTAAAATCCTTAAATTGGCAACACATTGAGAGGTTCAAATTCCTAGCTGCAACCACGGACCCAGTACCATACCTAATCCTAACCCTAAACCTAACCTAACATCCAATCACAACCCTAACCCTAACCCTATTCTTTAATGAAATAAAGACTGGAGCAAATGCCACCTGGGCAATGTCAGATTGAATTTATGCAGTCTTCTTTGACTTTGATGATATTGATTATTCAATGAGCTGACTAGCTCAATTTCATATTTCTCTCATTTTCATGTGTAGTAATTTATTGTCATGGCCGGGGGACGTGACTAGCCTTTACCATTAGTTGCCGTACAATTTTCCAAATTTCGGGGGATGGGGGGGGGGGGGGGGTGGGGGGCTACACGTCCACGTCCCCCCGTCCCTCAGGGATTGCCTCCCATGCTCATTTTACTTGTAATGAAATTATGTGATCCATAATTTTGTACAAAGTATGATGCCTTATAGCCTGCATCATAAGTTCTGTTTTTCTAGTTGTCAAAGAGAGTGGTAGATTAATTTTGATGCTCTTGATCGTTCTACTGATTGACAACCCAATGCACAAATGCTTGTGAAAGATTGATTGAATGTACCCTACGTATCTTGAGTGCAGTGTTGTCACATCCCATATTAAATTTTGTCTCTGTCTCATTTTATTTCCTTCAGATATTGACGAGTGTACTGCCATGACGGATAACTGTGACACGTCGGTGGGTATCTGTACTAATACACAAGGTGGATATACGTGTACCTGTACAGGCGGATATATGCTGACAGCGGATGAAAGAACATGCTCAAGTAAGAAAGCGAATGTAGGGTAATGTGGTCTACTGACGACCAGAAGGGGTGGACTCTTTGTGGAAAGATATCGCCGACATTGAGTCGAATTTTTTGATTCGCCTTAACGTTTTCGGCACTGTTTTTTCCCATTTCCTTAGGGGTAGGAGGCATTCTATCGATATAAACGTAGAGGGCGCCAAATTAACTTTTATGACTACAAAGTTTTGTTCGGTAGGGAGAACTCATTTTCGTATAATATAACGTGGAAAATCTATATATGTATAACTCTTCGGGATCTAAAGTCCTGAGGTTGGACTTAGGGCGATGTCTGTTTTTCTTGATTATATCAATAGTTTGGGGATTTACTAAAAATACCTTATCGCACACAAAAGTTAGTTATTATACGATTCTTTTTGCCCTAAATGCAAATTGAATCAAATTAATTCTAAACATATACTAACATTTTAAATCCATTAATTCTCTGTAACGTCATTTCGTGCTGATGTACGTATATACAATAAAAAAAATAAAATTTGCCTTTAGTTGAATCTAAGTATATATATATACAACATAATATGACAAAGAATGTGGTTGTCTGGGGATGCACTGCGTAGCAAATAAAGAGTATTTTCTTCAAACTCCTTAGCTGTAAACTCATAGAATGGCTGGAAGAGTTCTTTAGGGTTGATTTTATACATTCTTGCTGCACATAATTTTTTTTGTTGTTGGTGGTGAGTGGTACACTTTAAGGTATTCTGCACTTGATGTTGTTTGAGAGTATCATTGCATGTATTCTTTTCACCTCCGTGTAGATATCAATGAGTGTGAGTCGGGTGAGAACAACTGTTCCATCAATGCCATCTGTAATGATCTACCCGGAACCTACAATTGTACCTGTAATGCGGGCTACACTGGAGATGGAATGAACTGCACAAGTAAGTCATAAGCATGAATTTGTTTTATCATTTAAGTAGCTTTATAGCAGAATGGAGTGACTCGAAAAGAAGCATCTGGAACACAAACAGCAAAATTTTTGGCAAGCGTAGTGAATTAAAACTTGTGATTTGACATACTGGTATGTAACGACAGTTTTTTAAATATTTAGCCTAACAAGGTAGTAGAGGTATTATTACCGGTACCCATAATCATATGTTTCTACCTCTTCATGCCTTAAAATTACGATTTTTGAACAATATGCATTTTGCATTCCAGACGCATCTTTTCGCTAAGCTACCTTAAACTTGTATATTTAGAGTTATTATTTTTTTTTTTTATATTATGTTCATGTATATGTTTTGTTATGTCATGCTTCTAGAAGGAAAAAAAAAGTTGAAGCTCGGATGTTATGTTGATTCAATGCATATGAACCTGTGCTAAGTACAGACAATCATGATAATTGTTTACATCCTAAACTGTCATGAGGTGGGAAATCTCATTTAAATTCTCACTATGTCTGTGTTGTCTCAATTACATATTCAAATGTTGAAGGTTTCCCCAAAGTACTAAAACCGTATTTTGTACATTGACATGTAACCACCCTTCTGGTGTTATGTAGAAAAAAATTGCTATTCTACAAAATCTAAAGATTTTGCACATCGGTGAAAGTAATTTACTGCCATAGCGTCAATTGAATGATTAAAAGTAATATATGTATATATATATATATATATATATATATATATATATACTTTTTTTTTTTGGGGGGGGAGGGTTCGATGGCACCACATCGGCACCTTTCCCATTGGTCTGCGGCGTTCCGCAAGGTTCGGTAGTCGGCCCTCTCCTCTTCATAATGTACACAAGCCCTCTGTCAAGATGTATTGACTCTCACCAGGACATTCGCCACGCAATGTATGCAGATGACACACAAATTTACATCATTCTCAAGCCTACTGGGAAGGATGATGCTGCACTGAAGCTCAGCAGATGTCTTCAGGACATAAAAGCCTGGTCGCATGATAATAAGCTTTGTCTTAATGAAACGAAATCAGAAATGATCCACTTGTTCTCAAAACACAGAAAAACAGAATCATTTCCAATGTTATTCGGTTCAGATAACAGAAACACCAGCACTCTAAAGTGTAATGATTGGGTACGGGACCTTGGGGTCACAGTGGATAGGAATCTCACTTTCCAACAACACATCAAAAATGTCTGCAGGTCTGCTTCATTTGGTATTCACAAGATAGGAAAAATTAGGAAGCTACTCGACCAACCCACAGCTGCTAAACTAACCCATGCCTTTGTATCTGCTCATCTTGATTACTGCAACTCTACCTTTTCCGGAATCCCACAATCCCATCTTCGTCCACTACAAAGAATTCAGAATACTGCTGCAAGGCTTGTTACCCTGTCAAAAAAATGTGAACATATAACACCAATTCTTCGATCATTGCACTGGCTTCCAATACGCCAGCGCATCATTTTCAAAATTCTTCTAATAACCTATAAGATTATTAATGGCCTGTCTCCTGTATATCTTTCTGATCTCATCTCCCTTCGCTCCTCTAGTTCTCTCCGACCTCTTCGTTCTTCAACAACCTTGCAGCTTACCCGCGGACCCCGAACTAATACCAATTATGGTGATCGAGCCTTTTCTGTAATTGCCCCATGCCTTTGGAATCGATTACCCTCATATATCCACAATGCCAACTCCCTTGAACAATTTAAGACTTTACTCAAAACCCATCTTTTTAATGCTTAGTTTTCTCCACTCAGCTGTGGGTTGGTCTACACTTATGGAGGTGCACATCATTTTCCTTTTTTTTTTTTTTTTTTTTTTTTTTTCCTCAAATATGAATATTAATTCAATTTGATTGAATAATAATTCAGGTTACTCTATTAATAGCAAGAATACTGTGCGCTTAGAAACACCAGTATAAAGCGCTATATAAATGTTATAATTATTATTATTATTATTATTCGACACTTTAAGAATATTTTGCGCAAGACAGAAAGAGAGAGAGATTGAGAGAGAGAAAGAGAGAGAAAGAAAACGTCTACACTGTAGAATCATATATTGCTCCTGTCTCTTTGAATTATGTACATATATTTTCCTTCCATAAGATTTTTGTACGTTTACATGTATAAATCATGTTCTTTCTTATGTAAATCTTTTTTTTTTTTTTGTTACTTACTATCCATCATTCTGTCTTTTCCACTTTCTCTACATGTATCTGTTTTTTTCTCTGTCTGCTTGTGTTTGTCTTTGCATCTGTCTTCCTCTTTTTTATCTCCTTTCTCTCCTTCAGATATCAATGAATGTGACACTTCTCCATGTGTGGAGAATTCTGTATGCACAGACACTAATGGCTCATACATTTGCCAATGTGCACCTGGCTATTTCGGTGGCGAGATCATTGGCTGTACTGGTAAGCAGTGAATTCTAGCTATGTCTGAAGCCTTGTTTATACATGAACCACAAAACATTCTGTGACAAACTGTAATGGCAATAATAATGGTAACATACATGTAGATGATGATGGTGGAAACACATTAAAAACAAGATGAATGCGACAGCGACTCCTATATACCTCCGCCTAAATTCAGTTGATGGCTTGAACTGTTCTTGAAATTTTGTGATAACCAGAATAAAAAGCCTACAGTTACATGTTAATTGACCTCTTTGTTATTTACACCTTATAACCCATAAGTCTGATCACTTTATCTCCTCCTAGTCATGGACATGAATACAAGATAGTTGAGATAACAAAATTAAAAAAACATTAATTTCACATATAATGACCTCTATGACCAGTCACCTTTGACTTACATGAACAAAAATCTAATCAGTTTGTCTCACCATGGTCATGCATACTAGTTCCAAGTTTGAAGTTAATGGCTCAAATTGTTCAAGAGAGTGTTAACAAGGTAAAAAACTGAAAATTCATGGTAACTGACTTCCTTGACCTTTGATCTACATTTGGCAAAATCTAATCTGATCATCTTCCTATGGTGATACATACTAGTACCAATTTTAAAGGTAATGGATCAAATGGTTCTTGAGATATAATGTTAAGGCAAAAAACATGCAATTTCAGAATTGACCTCTCTGACCTTTGACCTTTGACCTATATTTACCAAAATCTAATCAGATCGTATTTTTATGGTAATACATATTAGCCCAAAGTTTGAAGTTCATACCTCAAACGGTTCTTGAGACATTGCATTTGCGTGGCTAACACCTGCAATTTCAGAAATTAACCTCTGTGACCTTTGACCTACATACCCCCCAAGTCCAATCAGATAGTCTTCCTATGGTGATACATACTAGCGCCAAGTTTGATGTTCATATCTCATGTGGTTTTGAGTTATCACGAGAACGGGACTGACGGATGGACGGACGGACAGACAACCCAAAAACATACATGGTAATGCCTCCAGCACCACCTTTGTTGGGTGGAGGCATAAAAAAAATTATATGGCAAAATGTAATGACATAAGTGTTTGGTTTGATGGTTTATTTTACTGTATTTTATTGTAATTAAGCAGCCAGGGGACCATTGGCTTTAAGTCCTCTCCAAGGGACTTGGTAATGAGGATTAATGCCTTACAAAGTGCGCTAGGGCACCCACTTGGTTTCGAACCTGGGTCCTCTCAGTTACGAGACCACTGCTCTACCACTGAGCCATCAAGCCTCCTTGATGTGCTCTGATCAGTGTTCTGATCTAGGTGTACATGTATATTGATGAGAAGTATTTCTGAATATTACAGAAGTAAATACACTTGTTACCATTTTATACGTACATGACTATGTTTGTATGCTTAATTTTTGTTTTTATTGAACTGTTTGAAGATTAAATTCACGATTTTACTTCTCGCAATTCAAATTCAAATTTTGAATTTGAATTGCGAGAAGTAGAAGGAAAAAGCTATGTGTTACCATGTTTCCTGATTTAGATGGTATGGTTTTTCTTCCTTTCACAGATATGGATGAATGCATAGGTATGCCGTGTCATGGCAATGGGAACTGTACGAACATACCCGGTTCTTACACATGCTCCTGTCTTTCAGGCTTCACTGGCAACGGTACTTACTGTGAAGGTGAGTTCACATTTGTAGATAGGAACGATCTTGGAAATGTGTATTTGTTGCTCGTGTTTGTTGTGCTCTTAAAGTGATTGATTAACTTTGTGAAAAATTGTAAAATCAGCTCAGATGCCAGTGAATTGTGTGCAGTCCTCTAACTACATACATAATTAAGGATATGTGAAAGTATGAGAGAAAATGGAACCCGTTTACTATCCTAAAAAAGAGAAAATCGCGATCAATCGCTAGCGCAAGTCGCTCGGCTTCTTCGCTGCGCTGCAGTCACAAAAACCAAGCAACGGCGCTTGGCGATTTCAGAGCGGGTTTCCAGCCCGTACGGTATTCTGTGATAGAGCGAGGTATGCCAACCGTAAGAGTTCTTTAGGGTTCGGTGGTACTCTATCCCGACATCAATGTTCAATCGTAAATATCTTGATATATAAACGACCGATCAGCTTATAAAACTCAGGCGATTCCTGTCTGAGCTAAAGGTTTGCAATTATGATTACAGTTTTAGCTGGAACAGTGATTTTTTTTTTCAATCCTGGGCAAAGTTAATCAATGCCTTTAAGGACTCCGTTCACACATGGTGCAGTAAAGACGCTGATGCAAAATGAAATGACATTTAGCACAGTGTACTTCTTATTTCTATATCCCCATAACAGACAGATAATAGGGCCTTTGTTGAGCTCAGGTACTTTCTCTTCACCCCTCTTGCCATTTATTTACATGCAAAGTGGCTTTTATTTGGCCATGGCTGTTTACTGTCTCCAATGTAAATGAAGCTTTACAGGTTGTACTTGTTTTGCAAGCAAATGTCCTTACAGACTGTGTGTGTACATGTTGTCAGAGAGTAGAAGTAATTGCCTGTTGCACACACATCAAAGTTGTTTGGGGATGGATGGGATTGCCCTTTTCTTTGTTTGGAATGAAATGGCAAGTAGAGGAGCAGATAGCATCCACATTATTCTGAACATTTTCTAATGAAAGTGACGAACATGTGCCATTCAAGCCCTTAAACGTGGAGTAATCTGGATATTTTAAAGTCACATAATATTCATTCTCTTCCTTTTCACTTGATGTAGATATCTTGGAATGCAATGACCCCAACCGCTGTGGGGCCAACAGTGAGTGTATGGAGTTAGAGGGTTCCTATACCTGCGTCTGTGTTTCTGGTTACCGTGGTGATGGTACAGAAGATTGCGTGGATGTAGACGAGTGCCTGGAAAATTCCACCATCTGCCATCCGCAGGCCACCTGCATGAACACGAACGGCTCATACATATGCTCCTGCAATCCCGGATATAGAGGTGATGGAGAGTCTTGCTCAAGTAAGTCTAAAGAATACAGTTGATGACAACAGTGATGGTGATGATGAACATGATGATGTTGATGATGATGATTATGGTGATGGGATGATGATGATGATGATGATGATGATATTGGTGATGGTGATGATAATAATGATGATGGTGATGGTGTTGATGATAATAATGATGATGGTGATGTTGTTGATGGTGATGATGATGATGGTGATGATGATAATGATTATGGTGATGGGATGATGATGATGATGATGATGATGGTGATGATGATAATAATGATGGTGATGGTGTTGATGGTGATGATGATGATGGTGATGATGATGATGGTGTTGATGGTGATGATGATATTGGTGATGGGGGTGATGATGATATTGGTGATGGGGATGATGATGGTGATGATGGTGATGATGATGATGGTGTTGATGGTGATGATGATATTGGTGATGGGGGTGATGATGATATTGGTGATGGGGATGATGATGGTGATGGTGTTGATGGTGATGGTGATGATGATGGTGATGATGTTGATGGTGATGATGATGATGGTGATGATGATAATGATTATGGTGATGGGATGATGATGATGATGATGGTGATGATAATAATGGTGATGGTGTTGATGGTGATGATGATCGATGATGGTGATGATGATGATGGTGATGATGATGATGGTGTTGATGGTGATGATAATATTGGTGATGGGGATGATGATGGTGATGGTGTTGATGGTGATGGTGATGATGATGGTGATGGTGTTGATGGTGATGATGATAATTTGATGAGGATGGGTATCAGGATAATACTGAAGATGATTATGTAGTTTGGATGACAATGATTAGGATAACAGTGAGATTAATGTTGATAAAGGTGCTAATGATCTTGTTAAATTTGATCATAATTGTGACAAAGATAATGATGATGAGTACAATGACGATGAGAATATAGCATGAGGAAGTGTAGTATCAAGAAAAAGAATCCAGTCAGAGTTTTAACAAGGAATTACTTCATATTTTCTTTCTTCTTTTCAATTCATAGATATCAATGAGTGTGTAGAAGGTAGCTATGACTGTGACGTTAACTCCAACTGCACAGACACCGATGGTTCCTACACCTGCTACTGTCTAGATGGCTATTTTGATATGACTGGAGGCCGTGCTGCAGCAGGGGAGTGTGAAGGTATGTACGGTTAGACGTGTGATCAAATGTAACCTTCATTGTAGACAGTTGTCCTTTCTACCCAGAACAAGTTTGTGTTGTCAAAGTGATAATGCTAATGATATTTGCATTAAATATAGCTCTCTTACAGTATTTGTATCAATGCACTTTACAACCAAATAAACTATACAGATGATAAATAATATGTTTAGCTTATATTGCATGTTCTATATTATGTATTTTCGTCATTATGATTTTTGTAGATGTTGACGAGTGTGCTTTGGAAGTAGATGCTTGTGATACAAACTCAGTCTGTGTGAACACCAACGGGAGCTACACCTGTGTGTGTAATGATGGCTACATGAGTGTATCCCAGACAATGTGTACAGGTACGTACTCTGTGCTTAAACGTTCAACTTGTTACTTTCCTTAGAGAGTATTGGCATATCATTGATTAAAGTCACCTTAATAGTCATGTATGTTTTAAAAAAAGAATTTATTTGCCTTTCCTAGAAGGTCTTGAAGGTTCTAAAAAATTATCATGTAAAATTTTGAAATAAGTGTGTGGTATAAGATAAGATAAGATAAGATTTATTGACTCTATCGACCCCCTCTCGGGGTATGAGAGTACAAACAAAGAAACATAATTACAGTTATTATATATACCTTATAAGTGTGAATAAATAGTATATAAAACATCGTATAAAAACATTTTTACAAAACTAGCCGTTCTGGCCGTTTGACTATTCTACCACTACGAGTACATACAGTTCTATCTCTCTTACTTTCTGTACAATGGCATTCTTTACTCTTCTCTTTCTGGTATATGTAATTACTTAGTGTGTTTGCCATTGAAAGTAAAAATGTGCTATCACTTATGATAAATTTACCAGTATTCTACTAGCATATAGTGAATAGATTTTGTTGTCTATGTTTTAATGTCCATGGGGGTAATTGGTACGGCATTGCTCCAGCTATGAGTCACTTCAGTTATGAATAATTGAACTTCAGGCCCCATAGATATCACCCAATTTCATACTTTTGTTTTCTCTGATTCTAGAGATACAGGGGCTATTAGCTTGATACGATTCCCTGTAATTAGAGTAATTGAACATTTGGTTGTTTTTGTAGATATCTTGGAGTGCTCACAGATGCCCAACCCATGTAACTCACGTGCTTTTGAGATATGCGATGAACTAGATGGTGGATATAAGTGTATGTGTCAGGCTAGCACTTTCCGAGTTGATGGTGTGTGCACAAGTAAGTTGCAGGATCATTCTTTCCTCATTTAGGACAGGACTAATTAAAGTAGCCTTCTTTTTTAACTTGGTGATACTTGCGTTTTTCTTTTTGTTCCTGCACTTTTCCAATATATAATTGATCGACAAAAAGAATAAATGGAGACTTTGTTTAAAAAAAACCCAGGATTTTCTTGCTCATTTTTTCTTTATCAAATTTTGTTGCCATCAAACACCACAGTGTAACAAAATGGACAAAGTATAGTTGCTGATATGTTTGCTCTATCAGCTTGGACATCTGATATCCATTACGGGATCTGAATCAAATTATTGAGCCAAAGTACGAAATGTGGGCAGTCATTCTGAATGGATTAATTGACTATAATACTGAATATGTTCTTAACCCTAAGGGGGGGGGGGGTTAGAATCCAGCCCCCCTAGACATTTGCCGCGATATGTTTGAAGATCTTTTTTTTGCGCCGTAAGCTTTCAGGACTATATTGCCTAAGTATCCTTTGATACCAAATTCATAAAATTCTGACCAACGGATACAGCGCAGCATCGAAAATCGCCGCGCTGTGCGCAACCGAAGTGATAATTTCTCCCTGTGTATTGTACACAATGCAGAATTTTCAATTCCCAAATATGTAAATAATCCATTAGCGATAATTTAAAAAAAACGTTTAAAGTGTAAAGTTTCATATAGATATGAAACTTTACAGGGTTATTCTTTATAAGATACTCTATCTGTGTGCCAAGTTGCATATTTTCATCACTCCACGGCCGAGATCCTGGGGGGGGGGGGGGAGGGGGGGGGGGAGGGGGGGGGTGTGGATTCCATCCCCCGGCTGAAGGAGCGCCAAAATAACCCGGCCCTTTTAGGGTTAAAGCATGCAATGAAAACATGTTTATGTCGTTAGTCACATTTGGTTGTCACTACTCTGTATAAACTCAAGTGCTTTTTTTTTTAGGTTATTAACATTGTATAAAGCATTCAGTATCCTGACTTCCTGATCATGGTAGACCTAGTGTAATACATTTTCATCTTGATTTGATGTACCTATTTCTTTTCTGGCATCCACTTTGTCAAATAAACAGTGAACTTTGTGAGATGTTAGGAAAACCATGCATCGTGTCATATTGCCTGCTGAATAGTCTTTGTGTCTAACAACACTTTCTTTAATTCTTTATTCAGTGGCTACCACCCTGTTTTTGACTGTGGAATTTATCGACATCCAGGGCCTGGTCGTTGAGTACTATTTCGATGAGGTCAACAGTGCTGTTTATCAAGATGGACTTGCCAATGATGTGAGTTATTGCTACAACTAGTATTCCTGCAAATTTTACAAGACCTTGGCCTGTTGCATTACTATTGAAATGGAATTAAAATTTTTCTCGTATTATTTTACCATTGGTTAACTACGTTTCTTTCCCTTTTTGAACCTTAAGCAAAGACCAGGGGCAGAATTCTGAAAGCTCACGTAACTTTCCTTTTAACTCTCCAATAAAGTGCCCTAGTTAATAGACCTCCAAATTGGTATTCTGAAAGCTCACTTTGCGCTCAGTTATTAAAGTCTTGCGTTGTCGAAATTGCTCCTCCTCTTTTTAGTTCATTTCCACCAATCAAAAGCACCGTAACTAAGGAAAATAGCCTCTTGTCGAGACCCTGGCGCTGTTGAAATCCTTGGCGATATGGAGGCAAAATTTCTGGCTCGCTTCGCTCGCCAGAAAAACCGATGCGCCAAGGGCCTCTTGACACCCGACCTGAATTATATATTCATGAGGCACGATTTCCTACTGAATTATGCATGAAAACGTGAATAGTTAGATTACCGCGGCGATCGCCCAGCAAATTGGCCAATGAAATCTCAAAGATTTCTTACTTCAGTTCTGGACTAGTCTATTATTTTTTGGGGGGGATTACGTAAATCTCTTGCTCAAAATACATTCACAGACAAGCACATTATGAAGAATTCGATCTCTAGCTTACAAACCATGGTAATTTGAAATAAGACAAATGTACATATTTCTCAAGAGATCATCATATTATATTTACAAATAATGAAGAATGGGCAATAAAAGTCACCGTTCAACAATAGATGCATCTCCATCAAGTCTAACATAACACTGTTACAGTGTTATTAACAAATAACACTAACACAGTTAGTTTTTAGATCTTGACCGAGTCAAATTCAAAATTATACCTTCTAAAGTCACATCTTGTGACGAAGCGTCCCAAGATAGATGGCTTGAAGTCCACGTTTCTTGAGCGACTTCACCTGGTCTCTCATCAGAGACACCAAAGGGGAAATAATCAACAAAATGCTTCGTGAAGATGATAGACTAGAAGATGATGTAACCAAGGAGTTACCAGCAACTTCACTGCCCGGCAAGGCCCCGGGGGATCCGCCTGGCCCTCGCGAAGCAGCAGTCTCACTCTCCATCCCTGGCCCACGGAGGTAATCAGCACAGAGCGGTAGCGCGTGAAAAATAACACTTTTTCCATAGCCAGTAGGCAGATTCACAAAAACATCTTGTCCTTTAAGTGCAGATTTGATTGCATCAACTTGCAAATCTTTGAATCTGTCAATCTTCAACATTCTAGCGGCATATTCTAAGCTCTTACAAATATCGTCATCACTCGTCGTGGAAGAAACGTTGAACGCCATGTTGGGCTGCGATTAATTAATATGTAAGAAATAGCGTGCAGTCGAGTCATGAATATTTAACATTACGTCATGGTAGCTTGCGCTTATTGGATGATTTTCACCGACCAAAATTTGGTCGGAATATTCGTCAAAACAATGAAATACAAAAGAAATTCAGATCGGGTGTCAAGAGGCCCTCGGCGCAAGCGCCTCGATTTTTCTAGCTTGCTTCGCTCGCCACCAGAAATTTTGCCTCCATATCGCCAAGGATTCCAACAGCGCCAGGGCCTCGACAAGAGGCTCCGTAACTAAGGAAAATGGTCTGTACGCGCCCCAACTTTTACCAGAGCAAAATGTGTAGTGAACCACTGCCTGCGCGAGGCGCTGTAGAACGAAATAAGGCCTTTGATAATTTGACTCTCTTGATTTCAAACATCCTCCAAAGGTTTAAACTCAACATTGAAACTGCTCCATTGTATCAAAATGAATAGGATAAATCTCATTCAATCAAACATTCTCATCCTTGCAATTAAACGGCCATTATTTTACATAAAAAATACAATTAAAGCGTGCTACATGTATGTCCATTAAAAAATGGAATATCAGAGAGACCTATTAGGTCTTTAATCTTTTTTAAGGTAAATCCAGGGTAACAGAGTTTGCAGGATAGCCAAATCATTTTTACTCCTCATTTAGCTAAAGGGGGATCCCAGAAAAGATTGACATTCTATGTACTGTCTGTTTCTGTACCTCTTCAAAGAGGCTAATTAACCATAGAAAATAATTTTGATTGTGTCATACAGATTCCCTTTAGTTTGCTGTAGTAGGTACAGTGGAGTGCAGTTCCAACAAAAAATTAATTCTCCTTTTTTTTTGTTTTTGTTTGGCAGACTCTTGCTATTCTCCAGGCTTCATCCAATTTCTCTGACATCCTGGCGGTTTATGTGGAATCGATGAAACTGCTGGACAATGGCATAGTTGCTGAGGTTGTATTCCGTGTGGACACTCCTATCACCAGCAATGTGACCGAGAATGACCTGGCCAGGGTGTTTCAAAGTGGTCTCAGTGGAACCAGAGGGGACATCCTTGCTCCAGATAACAGGGTCTACGTCCAGACAGCAATCGATGTTGGTAAGTTCTGACCTCTTCCTTGTCTTCTATGTTGAAACTAACTTCTTTGTAGACCTCCTGTACTCTTGTAGCCCTAGATACACTTGCATAAAGGAATTCTAGGAGAGATAGATCTTTTGGTACAGTTTTTAAGATACATTTACAAAAGATATTTGTGTCATGAATATAGGCAGAATGATCATTCTCATTCTCTTCTTCTTCCTCCTCTCCTTCTTCCTCCTCTCTCTCCTTACAAGTTGCCTATCTATTGCGAATTTTGAGAAAAATGTTTTTGTTGAGATGTGTTGAAGTTTTCACTGCTCTTGTCTTTTTTGTTTGCAGATCCTAATGAATGCAAAGACACCAATATATGTCCAGATCTCTCAATGTGCATCAACACGGTTGGGAGTTACTCTTGTAAATGCCTTGAAGGATATGCCTTTACTGATAACAACAACGACACATGTGCTGGTAAGTCAATCTATCTTTAGTTGATATTTAAGTTTTTCAAATGCTGTAAGTTCTGATCCATCCAGGTAAAAGTTCAGATAGTAAACAAATAATTGAATCATTTAAATCAGCGTCCAGGATCAGACGTGAAACCGTTCTCGGAAATAATTTGTAAGTCCAGATGAAATGATTTAATTATTTGTTTACTATTTAAGTTTTTGTATATATGTTCTTGTTTTTTTAATGTGAAATATGTTTTGTTCTTTTTATGTGAATGCAGGGCTCTGTGGAAGAGCAGGTTCAGAAATGGACTTGAAATGATAATAATAATAATAATAATAGTAATGATAATAATGATAATGATAATGATAATGATAATGATAATGATAATGATAATAATAATAATAATAGTAATTATATTAATATTATAATACATATGATTTAAAATGTGCCAAATCCACTCTGTAGAGTGTCCTAGGTGCCGTGTAGAAGGGCATAAGAGAGTAAAAATACAAGAGAAGAATGTAATAATCAATGGGAAGCATTAAACAAGTAAGTTTTTAGACTGCTTTTGAATGAATCTGGAGAATTGCAACTTGTAATAAGTATAGGTAGATTATTCCATAGCGCAGGACTACCGTGGGCAAGAGCTCATTCCCCCCATGTTTTTACAGATTTTGGAACAACAAGAGAACCAGACATAAAGGTCTAACAGGAGTGTATTTACGAACTAGACTTACGTTATAATGAGGAGCAGAACTCTTGACACAATGGAAAACAAGAAGTAAAATTTTGAAAATAATGCGATCTCTGACTTGCAACCAGTGAAGTGATTTCAGAGTGGGGGTGATATGAGTGTGTTTCTTAGACAGGGTAACAATGCGTGCTGCAGCATTTTGGAGCTTTTGAAGTTTTGACAACTGGGTGTGTGGTAGATTGAATAAAAGTGCGTTCCCAAAATCAAGCCGAGAGGAAATCAGAGCGTGAATCAGAGACTACCCTGTTAAAATAAAAACCGAAATAAAATGATTCACATGTTTGGGGTTATTTTTTAACCATGCTGTAGCTCAGAACTGGTCTACTGATAATTACAAGTACAACATTAATGTTCATTTGTAATCTCTCCTTGTGTGAACAGATGTGGATGAGTGTGATCAGAACATCTGCAGCGAGTACTCTAATTGCACAAACAGTATTGGCAGCTTCATGTGCGATTGTTTCACGGGATTCACTGGGGATGGAATAATGTGCACTGGTAAGTTGATGATTTGATTTGATTAGATTTAATTTGATGATTTACTATCAGAATTCATGTGACATAACAATACAGCAGGTAAATGAACAGGACATGCATGTTTTGGTGCTGGAAAATAAAGGGTTGATCTAGATTTGCCCCGGTAACATAATATATGGAAGTGGATCCTATTACCAAACATTGATCAGAAAATCAACCATAGCAAATAAAAATATCAAATGAATATCTGTCAAACTTTAATGAATGCTTAAAGTCCTACAGAAAAAGAAGTTGGTAGAATTTTAAAAAGACAATGTAGATGTAATACGATATTCCCTTCCGAGCGAACTCCTTTCAAGTAACGCGGTGTTTTGGTCCCTTGAAAAGGATATTGTATTACCGAACATGTGCCCCCTTTGGGAAAAAGACGCACAAACCTGCCCTGATTTTGGGCCAACGATCGCACGTTCGACACGAATATGCTTTATCGAGGCTTGCCAATATATAAACAACGTACCATACTGCAGTATTATCACTCTCTCTCACTCATTAACGTAAGACTGGAACGGATCAGTCGTGAGGTCGTTGAAATCTGCAATTTTTAGGGTAAAGTTTCATTCAAAATAGAGATACTTTTTCAGAATAAGGGATTTTTCAACCAATTTTTGAATTGTTTTCATGGTTTCATGTAAAAATCAGATATTACTTAGTACGTTTTTGCCTCATTTTATGATCTTCTACCCTGTGTTCTCTGTGTCAAATAGTGTGGAGAACATACGCGTGGTCCCACACGTATGAAAGCCATTTTAAGAGCTTAACTGTACGTGTTTGGTAATACAATCCATGACTATACATAATTAATTCACGTTTCAACATTTCGAATAGTTATGTAGAAGATAATTTCTAAGGAACCATATTTGCAATTATCAGTATTTACAGGAAAAATGTTGCATTGTGAATAACCTGTAGAATCGCAGTAGTAATACATGTAATATGTATATTCACTTATTGGCTAATTATATTGTTCATAGTGTGTTCTATAGAAACATGAATTGATTTTGTACTCTGCTCCTATAGATAATGATGAATGTGAAGTGGCTGATATCTGCGGGAGTAACACTGTCTGTACCAACATACCTGGTAGCTACAATTGCTCATGTGCTATTGGATACTCTGGCTCACCTCCATCATGTCTTGGTTGGTTTCAGTCTTGTTTAATCCATTGTTGTAGAAGTTGTAATGAGAGCTGTGGTAATATTAAGCCTAATCAAGTTAGGAGAGGCATTTTTTAAAACTATTTTTCTACCTTAATGCGATAAATTTATGGTTTTAAACAATATGCATTTTGCGTTCCAGACGTGTCTTTTCGGTTACTGAATCTGAGAACATTGAGAATAGGATTCATATCTACATGTAGATAGCATTTTTATCCTTCTCATTACAAGATATCAAATTTCTTCATTCTTTGAACTTAATGCCTTGAGTGATACTATACTAGAAAGTGTGCATTAGAAATAGTTATTATTATCGTTGGCAACAGTAGCAGTATTTTGTTTTAAAGTTTTAATTACTATGTCTACCTATATAATTTCTTGCTCAGTAATTAAGATTCTGTTGCTATATACCATAATCTTTGTCTTTTTATGAGCAGTTTTGAAAGTTTTAATTACTATGCTCCCTAACAGTTACATATTGCATTGTAGCATTTCTTCCACTACAATAATTCTCCCATTTTATAACACAATTGCCAGTGAATTGTATAAGAGCATGAGCTTGTCAGGCCTCCACTGACTTTTAATGGTGCTCTGTTTTATTTTTTATATTTTGCATTGATTCATTTAATTATTCTTGTATATTTTATTTTGTAAGATCTTTCGTAATTTATGTATCTTTTAAGCTGAAGCGTGAATAAAAATGAAATTGTTAGCTGGCTTTTCTCTTCTTTTGAGACTGCAAATGGGTCCCTGATAAGAAGGTTTTCAGGAATCTGTGCTTATTTTATCCCGAAGAATACATTTACTAAGAAAGCAATTAACACTTGAAAACAATGAGGACATTTGTAGTACTGTATACGCCATATATTTCCCAGACATAAATTTTTGCGAATAGGACTAACCAGACTATTTCGCGAGTGGTTAAATTCGCGATCAAATACATTACTGGTAGAAGTATACAGTATACAGTATACAGTACTTGAAATGATACCAGGCAGAAGTGTGACCACAGGTATAACATCTGCAAAATGAGCTGTTGCACCTCTGTTTTGAATTTTATGTTTGATAATTTTTAATCACCAGATATTGATGAATGCACCGAGCAGACGGACGATTGCACCCAGAACTGTACCAATACTGACGGATCATATTCCTGTTCCTGTAATTTTGGTTATCTATTAGACGTAGATGGATTCACCTGTAATGGTATGTAAACTGCAAGTATGAAATATTTGAAAAAATGCAAAATTGAAAGAAAGCATAACCAACTTCAGAAAACTAAAAACAGAGTTTGTGTTCATAGAAAGTCAGAAATTTGAACTTTCTCTTAAAAATTGAGTGCTTAGATACTTGCTTTCAAACTTTTGATTATGACTTCTTCAAATAATGCTGTTGATTTTGATACATCTTTATGCGCTGTGTACCAAGGTTCAGATTTGCCAGAAATACTAAGTGTCCCCTGTGGGAGCCTCTGTGAAAAGGCTGTTGATATATTCTTTCGTGAAAAAATAACCCACTTATGGGGCGTTTAGAGGAATTTAGGAGAAGTGAAAGGAAAAGAAAGAGATGGAAATGGAATGAAATTAAATTAAACACTTACACAAGACTATTTTTGGTTTTTGTTTTCGGTGTTTGTACACCAAAAATGAAGTGAAATGGAAAGAGCAAAGAAGAAAAAGGAAGAAAGAGTTGTCGAGATCAGGAAAGTTCTGAGTAGGTCACAGAAGTTTGGAGAGAGTACATGTAGTTCTGAAAGAACTGTTTGTATTCCTCTGTAGAGTAGTTCTGAAAGAGAGTTCCCGAACTATGGTATTCTTTCGGTAAAGGAGTATATCTGTCTCGACGCGTTTCGAACAGTGTGCTCTGTTCATCGTCAGGAGATCAGGAGATTTTTACCGAAAACCTTCAATTGTGAATACTCACTCACCATGAAAACCTACAGAGAACATCTAAGTGTCCCCTGTTGACCATTCCTCCTTCATAAACACTACATCTCCCCTTTAATACAGATATTGATGAATGCGTAACGGCTAATGATTGTGGAAATAACTCCATGTGTAACAACACAGCCGGCAGCTACGAATGTTCGTGTAACAGTGGATACATGGGTTCACCTCCCAGCTCATTATGTGAAGGTTAGTTTCTATCAAATTTGACCCTTGGATTACTGAGTAGAAGAATTCTCAGGATTCTTGAACCTCTCGGTTACAACGTGACTTTGGTATAACACAGATTTTTAGAGAATCCAGCCTAAGATATATCATACTTCTAGTATTCAGGGGTTGCAACAGTACTTTTATTTATATGACATATCCAAGGAATTGAAAGGCAGCATGTTATCTTTGCTATCAAGACTGTGGGCCTAGCACCCTGGTCTTGTTTATTTTATTACTGTATATTATTTAATTTTTCTACATTGTAATCGATTCAGTGATAATAATGATAATATTAATAGTAATAATAGTAATAATAGTAATGATAATAATAATTATGATGATCATCATTGCCATTATCGTGATGATGGTGATAATAATGATAATAGTGACAATAATGATGATAATAACTATAATAATAATAATAATAATAGTGATAGTGATGATAGCAACAACAACAACAGCAGCAGCAATAGTAATGATGATATCTGTTATCTTTTTTTCGTCAGATATTGATGAATGTGACCTGCGGATTGATGACTGCTCCCAGAATTGTATCAACTTGGATGGCTCGTACAGGTGTCTCTGTAATTCTGGCTTCCTATTAGATGTAGATGGATTCACCTGCACTGGTATGTACATGCATTTCCCAAGCCAGAGGCGGCGGAACATCAGGCTAGAATGAAAGTGGGAGTGCCCCTTTTGTTTGGCGGAGAAAAAGTGCCCTCCCCCCTTCTGTTGTCCGAGCCCGATGTTCTGCCGGCTCTGTCCCAAACCCAAAGAGAATATGCAAATATATAATTGACTTTTTATCTGTCACCATTTCAAATCCTAGACTGCCACATTTTCTGCAATGTTGTTCCATACACATTGTATGTTGACAAAAGTCGACTGTGGAAGTCCACTGTTTGTTCCATTAGTCTACTAAAGCAGATAAAGAGTTAAAAACATTTGTTGGCCTCAGGCTCCATATTGGAAATCGAATGTATTAAAAATGACAGGATTCAGACATTTTGTAGCAGATTTCTTTTCTGACCATAGTGTCAGTGATTTGTCACAATAGCTAATTAGGAAAATAATTTCAGTCGAAAATGGAATGACCAGATACATGATAGGAATAACTTGATAGTCATTTCTCTAAATATCAAATACGACACAGGTTTTATTATCACATCTCTCAATTGTATACTAAATATCTTTTTAAATTGGTGGAATTTGAACAGGTAGCTATCTAAATCCTGCAATAGCTGATTTCAATGAAATAAAACTACTGATTTAACCCATTGCTTAATGGGAGCCATATGCCTCCTGTATTAAACCTATGGGAGTGAGGGAATGCAGTAATTACCGGGTCAATTATGTACATGTATGTAGTTGTCATGCGACTCATGGAATGATTAATTGTCCAGTTATCTTTAGTAGTAGTAGTAGTAGTATGTAGTAGTAGTAGTAGTAGTAGTAGTAGTAGTAGTAGTAGTAGTAGTAGTAGTAGTAGTAGTAGTAGTAGTAGTAGTAGTAGTAGTAGTAGTAGTAGTAGTAGTAGTAGTAGTAGTAGTAGTAGTAGTAGTAGTAGTAGTAGTAGTAGTAGTAGTAGTAGTAGTAGTAGTAGTAGTAGTAGTAGTAGTAGTAGTGGTAGTGGTAGTGGTAGTGGTAGTGGTAGTGGTAGTAGTAGTAGTAGTAGTAGTAGTACATGTAGTAGTGGTGGTGGTATTTATTCGACAATTCAAAGAAAAAAGCACAGGTACAATACAACATGGCAAGAGATAAGTACATTATAAGAATGCAGAAAGATCGTGTAAAAGGACATGTAAAAGGATTGTGAGCAACAAGTGGGTCAGGGTGCATAAAAGTGAAATACAGCACTGTTACCCTGAGGCATGTGTCCCCACACATGCTGCTCCCAGTACATGATAAAATATCTATACATAGAATATTGCACACGATAAAGAAAATTATCTCATTAAGAACCAGATAAATTAGATTAAATATCAAAAAGTGGATTTCAAAAATGCTTTGTAGAAAAGACTTGTATACACCCTGAACATTCAGAAGAAGTGTAATCCTAAGGACTGTTTCATGTGAGTTGCATGAGATTAACATAGCTGTTCAAGAACAAAATATCACGAATTGATGTTTGAGTATGATAAAAGTATAACTGGGCAATATATGCATCATTCTGATCAAGATTTAAAAAAAGGCAAGCATGCAAAGTACTTCCAAGAGTGTGTCGATATGGACTTGACATCATCGTATTGACTAGGATTCTTCTACTCTTCATTCTTGTCTTCTTCTAGTTGCTCCTGGAATGGAATGCAATGCTGCTATTGATCCCTGTACTGGAGGTGGGATGTGTTTAAATGCTACCGGCCTCATCAATTGTACCTGCCCTCGAGGCTTCTACAATGCCAATGATACTCATTGCCAAGGTAACCAAACATATTTTCATTCATTTCATTTATTTACATTATCTCTTTAAAAAACCTGTTAAAATCACTACACAATACATGAGAAGAAGTAGTTCTTATTTCCATGAATCAGCAGAGACAGTAATACAATGAGATCACAATATAAGTAAAAATTTGACTGCATGTTTTCCATCATATCAACAAGAGTTATGCAGCCAATCAGGGGAAATAATGATTAACAATTTGAGTGAAAGACAAGGTGGATCTGATTCTGATGGAGAAGGCTAGAGATACATGTAGATACATGTAGTTGTGGAACGGCGTAATTGCCGAATACTGCAAACTAAAGAGAGAGAAATGTAACTTATTAATCTGTCAACAACAGAAAATAAGGAGTAGGCTCATAGAATTGATTTTAGACTGTCCAATGAGGAGATGCAATACCGAATCAGTTGTATGTTTCACTAGATGATTTAACCCATGATTGATGTTTTCATTATCCAGACATTGATGAGTGTACTTCAACGACGGATAACTGTGACACATCGTTGGGTAGCTGTATTAACACCCAAGGTGGATACAACTGCTCCTGTACCGATGGGTACATGCTAGCACTCAATGAAAGAACATGCATAGGTAGGAAAATGAATCATTATCACTACGTTGTTGCTAAAAGTTGTAGTCAAATTGAGTAATGGGAGCCAGCTTATCTGTAGGATTTAGACCTTTCTTGTAACTAGGTGTTCTTGCTCAGAATAACATGTAGCATCTTAGATCTTCAAACAGTTTTATTTCACAACCTCTCACAAAGATATGTATACATGCAAGTCAAGCATGCCCCAATTTCTTCAGTGAAGAAATTTATGATTCACCTACATGTACGTACATGTAGTAAATTATACAGTTTGAGGCATCAGCTAACAAATGATTTTTTTTTTCTTCCTCAGATATTGACGAGTGTACAGACATGACAGATAACTGTGATGCAACAGTGGGTATCTGTATTAATACAGTAGGAGGATTCAACTGTTCTTGTTCAGATGGGTATATACTGGATACCGACCAAAGAACATGCATAGGTAGGAAGTGAAAACCTCGTTATTTTCTGTGATTTTCCTAGTTGCTCTTTGATTTTCATGATGTCAGTCAGTTAACCAAGTGCATATTAAGACTTCTTAACCCCTTCCCGCCCAGGAATATGAGTGTTGATCGATGTGTCTGGAATAAAAATGGCAATGTTTTTCTTCTCCAAACAGAAACAGGTATCCTCATTGTGAACGTTATTCCTATGGAGTGTAGTTTATACCCAATTTAAGGGTGAAAAAAGCCTGAAAAGTCAAAATTTAGAACCTGAAAGCTTATAATGATAATTTATAATAATAATGATAATTTAATGATAATAAGCCAGTTTGTAATTAGTACATGGTACAAATGACCCTGAAATGACCCCAATTTGGACTTGTGTAATATGTAAAATCATACTGGAGCGTGCGTCATGGTGCTGCGCACAAAATGACAGCGTATAGAGGTCATTTGTACTCAGTACAAATGACCTTTATCTGCACATGCGCAAATTGTAATTACAAAGTGGCTTATTATTTGAAAACTTGGTGGCACGGAAGGGTTGGGACAAGGGAGCAGCGTGCTCTACTTGCTCACAGATTTTAAGATAACTCCCTCATAACACTTCGCAAATAAATTAACTTGTCAGGCTTGTCATAGATTTGAACGAAAAACCTGTGTAGTGCGTTCATTCCTCCATTTTTTATTGTTTTTTATTTATTATTTATTATTTATTACTTTTTTCTTTTTTTCTTACCCAGACATTAATGAATGTGCTAATGGCAATAACCCATGCACATTGGCCAACGAGGAGTGTAGAAACACAGTCGGAAGCTACGAATGTGTGTGTGCTGCCGGCTTTTTCCGCACAAGTGGCTATTGTCTGAGTAAGTTTTGTAATGTTTTTACACAACATCTTTGTCGCTGGCTATCTGTTTCTCTTTCTGTCTGTCAATTCTCTTTTTCAATATATATTGCTTATCCGACATTTTATTAAATTAATCTATTTTATTCTGTAAATTTCATGCTTTGATATTTTCTAAGGGCCCACAATGTGTTAGCAATTTGAATTGGGTGATGGAAGTTTGAAAAAAAAAAAAAAGCTTTGTACTTTTGATTTTCAGATAATGTATGTAATACAATACATCTTAAAAAGAACTGATCTTTTATAATAATTTGCTTTATGATGATGTCACTTCTGGGTTTACATTTAGGTTGATTTAAAAATTGTTTCCTCTATCCTCTGTCTTTGTCTGTTTCTCTCTGTCCCTCTGGCTCTCTCTCTCTCTCTCTCTCTCTCTCTCTCTCTCTCTCTCTCTCTGTGTCTCTCTGTCTCTCACTCTTCCCCAAAATCTCTGTCTCAATTCCTTTTTATTTGGTCTTACTCTCTTCCCCTTATTTTCATTGAATCTGTGTCTGTCTTTTTCCTCTCTTTCTGTCTGTCCTGTCGGTACATGCAGTGGCGGATGGGGGGGGGGGGGGGGGTGCAATTCCGGCCTGTGCCTCCCCTGATAACCTTTTCTTTTTGTTTTTTGTGTGCCCCCCCCCCCCCCCTTTTTACAAAATCCTGGATCCTCCCCTGTACATGTATATCTCTCTCTCTCTCCGTCATATTGTCACACTACCGATGACCAATAAATGTTTTATTCTGTTTTATCCAGCCAACTCTACCATCAGTGGGTCCATCACCATCAATATGAAAAACAACGCACTTGCAGTATATACAGACTCGCTGGCAGATCCGACATCACTGGACTACATGGACTTACAAGCCCTTGTCTGTTCAGCGGTAAGTTCCTCATTGTGAAACTTACATTGTCATAGCAGTTAACCCATTACCTATGGGAATGGGATGGCTTCTGTATTAAGCCTATGGGAATGAGAGAATTCAGTAGTCAGTGGGTTAACATCCTGTGGCAAGACATTAATCTACATTTGTCACTCTTTACCCAGGTGAAGTAATGGTAGTATTTTTGGAAGAAATGCCTTGATTTCTTGAGCAACTTACAGCACTTTTGTTTAAATGTGGGATAATTTTTGATAATTCTGTTTCCTTGGGGTGAAATTGCATTGTCAATCCAGTCATTGTTGTTACACATTAAAGGGAGCCACCACTCGATATCCATGTACGTTTAATTTCATTCGCTTGCCCCTATTGCAAGACCGTGCATAACAACAATCTTGGAGCAGCGAACAAAGTTGCCGTCAAGGGTGGGGTAGTTTGTCAGTTGGGTTGTTCAGTTCGTCTTTCTTCGGTCGAATGCGTATCACTGCAATTGCGTGCTCGTTTACCGAAGATGTACGGAGATTCTTGAATATTACCCGAGTCGGGCCAAGCTGCAAAACACCACGATTGGCGACTTTTCAGTCCCTTTAATCTATTATTGAATGTTCTTTCCATGTTGTCCCCTCTGTTTTCAGTTCCTAAACACGATTGAAGGATGGGTGAATGTCAGCACACCGTACCCCAAGGCGACTTGTGAGATCACTGGCTTTGCTCCTGGTTCATTCTCTGAAATAATAGTTTCGTTTGCCCTCACTGTCTATGGGGAGAGCACGGATGAGGTTGCCAATATCACCTCTGTAGTTATGAACAATGGATTCTCTGGCACTCCCATGATTTGGACTGCGGAAGATGGCAGAACCGTCCAACTTGTATCTCTCTTCTTTAACGGTAAGAGAACTCTTCTGATAAACCTTACTATTTGGTAATGATATATACATCTAAGATGTTTCTAAGCCTTATGTTATCACAAGGGTCTTCAGGTTCAGGCGTGTCCTCGAACAGAATTATTGAAAATCACATTTGAGTTTCTTCTCTGTCCATTATTTTTTGGTTTCTCATTTGTTTACTATTGTTTAATGTTGAAATAAGGTAATATCTTTTTAAAAATCTGCAATTTTCTCAGAAAACTTCTATGGTAGCATATAATTATAGTCATATATTTAAAATGCTTGATTTAAGCTCAAAATTTTGATATACATTGACCACCATATACGTTTCCTGTTGTCGAGCAATTGGTGAATGAAAATGACAGTCTATCTATCTATCGGCACTGAAAGTTAATAAATATTTTGTGGAATACTGTACTCATGATCAAATATACCCATACCCTTAATGTTGTGATTTAGGACCTTGCCATAAAAGTTCTCAAAGTTCTCTAAAACTTCAGAGATATTTCAGTTGGATATGCAGATCAAAATACATACAATACATGTAATTTGTCTTTGATTAGAAATAGAGAATGTTTACGATGACTTTGTTTAATACCAGCGAAAATTTTGATTATCATTTCATTGTACTTTCCATGTTCATAATGATAATTTTCTTTATCATTCTTATTTCTAAACTCTCTAGGTGTTGACGAGTGCAGTTTAGCAACATCTTGTCCAGGAGTAAATGAAGGATGTACTGAATTAGACCTAGGCTTTGAGTGTTACTGCACTGATTCTTCTATCAGATTCCAGGGAGTCTGTCTGTGTAAGTGTCGTAGCTTATTTTCCTTGATTGAATTGGTGACATGACTATGAGAATAATAATGTAGGATTATAATAGAGTACCTGTAAGGAACGATGCTTTATAGATGCATGCACATGAAGTGGTAACATGGTACTGTATACGCCATATATTTCGCGGGGGTCTTATTTTCGCGAATTTCGCGAATCGCGAGTGGGTCGCGATTTTTAACAACAAGCCAAAATATTGCCAACATAAGAAGTCGGTTGAATTTGTTGTGTCCTGGTCAGAAATTCACCACTTCGCTTTGCAAAAGTACATCATCACGGCTGTTTGTAGATTTGAGAATTTTCCGACCGCGAATTCAACCACTCGCGAAATAGTCTGGTTAGTCCTATTCGCGAAAATTTATGGCCGCGAAATTTATGGCTTATGCAGTAATTCTACTCAGATGTTGTACATTTCTATTTGCATTTACATCTTTATTCCCCCTCTTTTTTTTGCAGAGTCTTACATATGTAGCATAAAGAAAAAAAACGATTCAAGATTCTAGATTGAGCTAATTGGTTCCTATTTGTGATGGAAAAAATATATCTCTTCTTGACTCAATATATTTTAGATCTTGTTTTGTATGTTTGCAGAATTCACTCCAAAACGACAAGGTTAGATAATGTCTGTATTTGTGCTCTTGACAGATTATACAAGACTGGCGGGAAGTTTCCGATACAATCGAATCAATGGTGACATTGTAACATACACGGATGCTCTAGCGGACCCCACGTCAGCCACATTCACCAATATGAGTGCCATCACCTGTGATGTGGTGAGTGATTTGGGAACATACATGTACATGTACCTGGCCAGTGTTCTGAAATTGCACTGTCTGTTCTGCTGGATCTCTGAAACAGCTACCAACCATTCCTATTTTGGAGGAATGATGCCTATTTTTTGCCTTCAGAGTAGTGATATGAACCATAGGTTATTCTCTTTTTCTGAAAACTTCTGTGTACCAGCATGCAGAAATACTCTGCATTCCTAATATTTGCCTGGAGAGATTAATATTTTTTTCCGTGGAAGGTTGGCAGGTATGCTCCAACATTTTGTTTAGAATATTTGACTGCTTTGAAGATGCCATTAAGCCATGGATGACTGAATTCTCTCAACCTCCTAAGAATAATACAGAATTCATGTGGTTCCCGTAGGCAACAGGATTTCAGGGCTTATTCAAGAGAATTTGGCCTGCCAAAGTTCCTTGTACTGTTGATAGATGCATACTAATTTTATTTCATAATTTACACATTATTATTTGGATCTATTCTTATTCCACTCTGAGTGGCTCATAGATATGTACTGGCCGTAAAACCACAATTTTTTTAACAAAAGAACGCCGCTGTGGCTAATCTGCATTTGGCTGCCTGCCCATCTAGCTGAATCACAGATGGGTGACAGGGGTTTCTTGATTGACCAGATGTAGATACAGTCTTTTGCTCAAAAGCCTCTATGCTACCCTATGCATCTTCAAAGCAGAGGCTGATATTCCTGCATCATCTGACTAATTTTTTATGCTTACATTTCCTTCCTGAACTCCAGTTCATGTACCAGATAGATCTGTGGGTGAATGTGAGCGTACCGTACACCTACATCACATGCAACATCACGGCTTTCAGACCGGGTAGTATCATCGTCGAATTCACTGTCGATATCTATGGCACCAGCCAAATGGAGGCGATGATGAGGGCCCAGCTGGCCAATGATAATGGATTCACAGGCTCTCCAAGTAACTGGACTGGCAGTTATTACACCATCTATGTGGACGAACTAATATATGACAGTAAGTGTTCTTATGTTGCTAAAACTGGTACAGTTGCCAAAGTTCAGGATAGTTTATAAGGCAACAAATTTTATTTTTAGCTTGCATACATGTAGTTAATAATTAACTTTCAAGATAAGATAATATCTTCAAATGTATAGAGGTACATATTTTGAGCTTATTTTAGGGGAATACACTTAAGATAAGATCTATATAAAGGTACATATTTAAAGCTTATTTCTGGTGAATACACTTTATTAGTATTTTTATTTCTCTTGATTTATTACTATGTAGCTTTTTACTATTATATTTGAAGTGCATGCTCACATAAATAATCTGATGTTCTTAGATAACATACATGTACAGGTATCAACCACACCTTATTCTTCATATTGGTAAGAATTCATTTGAGAAAAATCAAATTATTATACTGTTATTTTTTTTTCTCATTATCCAGACCTGTGTGATTCATCTACATGCGAGAATGGAGGAACATGCATGTATAATATCAGTACCAACATGACATCTTGTTCGTAAGTCACATCGCCAATACTTTGTAATGACAGACTTCTCAGCCTTTTTCTTCATATTTTCTTTATTCTTTTGTTCTGTTCCTATTCTCATCTCTTCTATTTTTTTTTTGTTCTTTTCTTCTCATCATTTTCCCTTCCTTTTACTGCTCTTCCTATACCTTTTCTTCTTCCGTATTATTCTCTTAAAAAAGAGATCACATAACATGGGATTGCTATAACCATCTTCTGCATGATATAAGTGCTGTATAAGAAACCATTATTATTTATTTTCTCTAGAATTTCAAGGAAATGAGATAAATCATAATAATGTAATACAGAGAAGAAATATCTAAGCTATAAGTACATTTAACATTTTTTCATCCTGCTTCCTCTTCATCAGTGTTCCTTGTATTTTTTTTTCTTCAAATGTAAACAATATTTTCATGCAACATCAGGAAATAGACTCTAAAAGAAATGACGAGATTGTTTGTTGCTTTGAGTGACGTTTGCATCAGAATGTGCGCTTTAGAAATTTATATTATTTTTTATTATTATTATTATCGCTTAACAGTGATTTATTGATTAGTAACGTTATGATCATGGATTTGTTTTTCTTTCCAGTTGTCCGCCTGGCTTTGGTGGAGCAGTTTGTGAAAACAAGGGTGAGTCGTTTTCTCTATTTAAACCCACTGCCTGCTTGAACCTGGTGGACCCTGTATAAAGCCCATAGGAATGCGAGAATTCAGTGGTCAGGGGGGTTAAAGGGCAATCCAACCTTGGTAATGAGATGATATGTGTGAAAGCAGAAAAATAAGAAAAACAGGATGGTGAAAGTTTGAAAGAAATCGGACAAGGACTAAGAAAGTTAGGGATGTTTGAAAAATGAGATCACTACATCTATGCGAATCTCAAATTGGCAATTTGGTGAGTCAATTGTGACATTTTTGTGGACAACTCTCCCATTTGTCATACACAAAAATATCATTAATTTGCGGTTTTCTTCGAGGCACTCTTACCCTCGGGGCAGTACCCAAAATATACTGGAGATAGCATATTGTTATAGGTCCTCATGAAGGAAAAGATCCTACTGAGTAATGCATTTTGAAAAAAAAGTGACATTTTAGTCATTTTGTGTGTTAGAGCAAATGGGGGAGTTGTCCACAGCTACATCACAGTGACATTACCTATTCGACCAATTTGAAATTCCCATATGCATAGTGATTACAACTTTCAAAAATTCATAACTTTCTTATTGTTTGTCCGATTTTGTTCAAACTTTCACCCATCTGCTTCTCTGATTTTTCCTCTTCTTTTTAAAGCAACTTGCTATTAAGGTTGGATTTCCCTTTAATGATGTGATTTCTAAGTGGCTATCGTTTTGGACTGAAATTCTAATCACATTCAAAATAATACCAAAGATTGTAGATATTCAGTCTGTGATAAACATGTGAAACTATTTCCAAAGTAGAAGTAGGTCAGCATAGATAAATGAAAAGAAGAAGGGAAGGATAATTATGACCTTTTTGCCTTAACCCATCCCTGCTGTGGGCCGCAAATCTAGCCCAAAATTTGCAGTGGTGTACCTTGCTCTTGGACAAAAAAAAAAATAGCTAAATTTTTCTCCTTGAAACTGAAACAGGTACATTTTTTGGGTGGAGTTTGTTCCCATGGAAGATACTTTAAGCTTAACTCATAAGTGAAACCCAACAGTGAAAAAGAAAATTTGACTTTATTTCATTTTTGATAATTATCCGTAAACTTAGTGGCACTAAAGGGGCTAAATAAACCATTTCATAATTACAATTTGCGCATGTACAGATAATGGTCATTTGTACCGAGTACAATTGACCTTTATACACTGTCATTTTGTACGCACCTGGATGGACGCACCAGTATGATTTTACATGTTAAATAAATGCGTACAAATTGGGGTCATTTCAGGGTCATTTGTACCATGAACCAATTACGCACTGGCTCATTTATATTTGTTGACCTGTATGTTTGTGTATACTATGGATGAAAATGTCAACAACTTCCAGAAGCTTCTACTAAAGTAGGTTTAGTGTTTTAAGATGGTTTTGCTATGAGAATGATATTTAAACACATTTGTCAATGATTTTCCCGGCACAAAGGACTCTGTAAAGAAAAGAATACCCTCTTTTTTTTTATCGGATCAGTGTGCCCCATGGAATATTTAACCAGATCAATGGGGGGATATTTTAATGCTTTGTTTATTATTTTTTAAATCAGTCATGTTTGTTGGTGTGAGTTTCATTAACTTGTGTTTTTAACTCAATATTTAATACTTTTTATTTTTTAGTTGCCTGTGATAGTTATACCTGCCTAAATGGAGGAGAATGCGAAGTGGATGTGTTGGGGAACCCATATTGCAAGTAAGAAGACTGATTTATTGTTCCATTGCCCCCCCAAAAAAAAACAAACACAAAAAAACAAAACAAAACAAACAAACAACAACAAGAAAAAAAAAGCCCCAACGAAATATACTGTTTTTCATGCTTTAAGAGTATTCATTTAATATCCCTTGCCATTGTACCATGTTTTTGATGTAGCAGTCCTTACATGTAAACATATGTACTTGTAGCTTAACCTTTTGTGAAAATCCACTATGTTCTCTCTGCCATAATTCTTATTTCTCTGAATTAGACATGGAATTTTTTATTTTAAGCCAAGTTTTGATTAACTTGACTTGCTTTCTACTTGTGATTAGAAGTGGCAGACTACTCCAAGTTTTGAGAAAATACTCTTTGTGATGGGCAACTTCAGTTTTACCATATTTCACTCTGCTATATTGTTAGAAATGAAAGAAGTGTCTATCTAGCTAGCCCCTGTGACGAATGAGGGGAGAGAAGTCAATAAAATATGAAACTACAGTCCTTATTGATGTTCATTGTTCCTGTAAGGATGATATTAATTTCACTTTTTCCAATGTTTCTCTCAATTTTAGCTGCACTTCAGAGTACACAGGAACATTCTGTGAAACACCAAGTAAGTCTCTGTCCATAAAAAAAAAAAAAAAAAAAAATATGTATGTATATATATATATATATATAATATATATATATATATATAATTCATTTTTTAAAGTAAAAGTACCTCCTTGAAATTGTAATTGCAATTAGATATGTTTAAGTCATTACTATTTACTGCATATTGATAAGTTGATAATCATAAGTTACAATGTAGATTTTAGAGGGGTACTTGGTATTTCTATAAAGAAGTGTTTGGTACTGTTATTCTACCGTGTTTCAGGGGCATTCACATGCACTTTATGTATGTGTCTTGGTTGTGTAACTAAGCAGTATTGGAGAACAGAATATAGGTACATGAACATGTGTGACCTTTACCCCTTTCTCTTTTCTTTATCACCTTGTATGTAATGTATACCCAACTCCTCATACATGTATAAGTATGTATGTATACAGTAGTATTATAAACAACCTGATTAATCACAAAGCAATAACGTACCCTAAAAAAAATAGACAAAAATCATTTAGTGTTAATTAATCTGCTAGATAATCCAAAAATTAGCTCATGAATTTTAGGCTCCTTATCAGTTGTGTCTGTGCATGCAAGTGTGTTGGAAAACACTTTTTTAACAACCGGTACTTTTTTTTTCCTGCTTGTTCATCGTGCAGTTTCCTGCGAGGATTTGGATTGCCAAAACAACAGCACCTGTGAGCTTGACGACAATGGTGTTGCCTTCTGCATGTGAGTTGAAATAAGAAGAAATGGTTTACTTACGGTTAGATGAGTCATTAACTTAACCCGTTGCCAACGGAAGCCAAGTGGTTCTTCATTATTAAAGCCTATGGGAATAAGAGAATTTAGAAGTCAACAGCTTAAATCTATATGTAGAAGATAAATTTTTTCCTAAATTTTTTTTTGATTGCTTAATCTTTGATGATATTTTTAAAATCAAGCAATGCATACATGTACACCTTTGAAAACATATTATGTATCTGCAGACTTCTTTTACTGAGATTCTGTTTGTTAGTGCCACATGTATGTCTCATGTGTAATATTGTAATATATTATCAAAATCAATGGATGTGCTTGTTTAGTGATAGTGAATTCATCTTCTTAATCAAATGATTCAACCCTTAAAGTGCAAAGGGGGCAGAATCCCCCCCCCCCTCGCCGCGATATGTTCAAGGATAGTTTTTTTTTGTGCCGCCATCTTTCAGGACTCTTTTTTTTTTTTTTTATAGAATCTTACACCTTTTGATACCAAATTTAGAAAATTTCGACCAAATGGTACCACGCAGCGTCAAAAAACACTGCATTGTACACATTGCAGCATTGTCAAATCCCGAATATGTGACTTATTCATTAACAACGATTCAGAAATCATTTGAGATATAGATATGAAACTTTACAGGCTTATCTTTTATGTGATACTCTATCTGTGTGCCAAGTTACAGAATTTTTTGTCAACCCATGGCCAAGATCCGGGGGGATTAAAGATTCCTCAAAGAGAAAGAAAAAATTACACAGCTCAAACCAAGACCCAAGTTTATAAAAAGATAACAAAACTGTGGTTACATGTATGGATGGGGACATATAACAGTTTATTCTGTAGGTTGAAAACAACTCGGTTACGGGGACATCGAGCCCAGCTATGGGGACATTCGGATGATGTATAACAATGCGAATGTACCCATGACCACATATATACAAATATATACATGTACTTTGTTTATAATATTCAAAAAATTGAAACGATAAATATAATAGTGTAAATGATTTTTTTTTTTCTAGTTGTCTGGATGGGTATGAAGGAAACAGATGCCAGCTAGAATCCACTCCTAGTCTCTCAGTGGGTGCCATTGTAGGTATCGTGTTGGGAGTTGTTGGTTTTATTCTCCTCATCGTCCTTCTCTGCTTCTGCTGCCTCCTCATCTTTGCCGCCCAGCGTCGACGGCAACACAAGAGGGAGCTCTTGGAAGGAGCAGACAACTGGGGTTATGGAGGACGACGCTACGCCCCCGCCACTGCCGTCCCCTCGGTGCCATCACGCGGGGCAGTGGTACGCAACGACCCAACGGAGTTCTCCACCGAGTCCTCGGACAATTTCTACTTCTACCAGAACACCAGAGGGCGACCTTTTGGTGCAGCTGCTGCTGCTGCTCCTTCTGCTAGACCGATGTTCAACTTCGATGATGATGATGATGATGACACTATCGATAGTAGGTTCTCAGGCATCATTAGGAACATGTGGAATATGGTGAGTAGCTGCAACTAATTCTCTTAAATGGAAAGTGCCACTTCATCCTTATACATTTTTTTGTATAGAAATGCCAGTTGAAGTAAAAGTCATCTTTTCAAAACAATGAACATGTTAAAGAAGGGAAGATTTTATTTTTTTACCTTCTACCTCTTTCTCAAAGTCCCTCTCTTTTAAACTGTATTTGCTAATAATTGAAAAAGAAAGAAGAAAATAGTATGCTAGTGAAAGAACTCCCCAATTTTAACTGCTCCTTTTATCTGTACCCTCATGTCACTCATCCTTTTTCTCTCATCTCCCAGCATTCCGATCAGAGACCAGAAGCTAGCTTTGACCCCAGAGAGCTTCCTTCAGCGAGTAGCTTCATGGCTGGCGGTATACCTCGTGCCTCTGTACAGCCTAGAAATCTCTACCCTGAATACAATTCAGGATTTGAGAGACCGTATGTGGCTGACGGTACAGAGAGCAATGCATATTCTGTAAGTATAACTAAACAACATAAGTCAGAACAACAGCATACAACATATTTATTAATGTGATCATCAGCCTGAGATCTAACCCCTGCAACCATTCTCTTGTCACCTGAGAAGAACAGACCACATCATCACCTTGCATGCTATTTAAAATGAAATGGACATGTCTCATTTTGGTAAAAATCTTTGGTAGTAACACTGCTCTTTAGGGGTGGATCCAGGATGTTGGAAAGGGGAGGGGGGGGGGGGGTGCACAATTCTGAAAAACTGTCTGACAAGCCAAATATAAAAGGGGGCACATTTTGGGGGTTGTGTACTGAAGGTTAACCAATTGGGTTTGAAAGGAAGAGGGGGGGGGGGAGGGGGAGGGTGATCATCCAGTTGTTCCCCTCCCCAGGATCTCCCAGTGCCTCACATCAACTTTCCTGCACCATTTATTTGATAACGCACTCCCTTTGTAAAGTGAATCTTTCACGTTTCCATTTCAGGAGTCGACTGAAGATTTCCGGACGTATCGAGGGAGAGGCAGGGATAAGTCTCGAAGTGCCATGGATGCATACAATTACTTCTAATCAAGCCATCTTCTCTGACTGCTTAGTAGTCTGGCTGAATCTGCTCAAGTCTTCCCTGAGGTTCATCAGTTCATGCAACAAATGAATTTTATATTTAATAGATTTTAAATCTTATAAAGCTGAATATTTATGGATGCAAGATATATTTCCTGATTTCTGAATCATGCTGTTCAAGGTGTCTCCCTTATGTATGTTTTGTTCATATGATATTAATAGGAGATGGAAAAGAATATATTGCTATACCAAAAACATTAGAGTAAGTAAAAAATTCTCTCTTCTGTATGCCAAGTACATTCTTCCGCTGTAGGGGGTATTGTTAGACTCCAAACATTTGAAACCAAAAGGACATCCTTAGAAAGATTGTCAGAACAACGAAGAAAAACCTTGGATTTTAGGTAGATATATTTCTGCCACTATGCACCTGATTGGCATGTACATGTAGTTTTATATATCATATGCCTGTGATGTTCCTTTACTATTTAAAATCATCATCACTTTTTTCTTCTTATTTTATGTGTAAAAAGAGATTTATTTTGCTAAGTATTGTATAGTACATGTAAGCAAGTTATAACAGTACTCTTTTATTTTTTATGTAAAAAAAACAACAAAACTGTTAGATATGATATTAAAAGTTTTAAGACTGCATTTGTGTAATGTCCCTCTTTTTTTTTAAACTGTAAAAATGTTAACTCTACAATCACATTAACTGTTTGATTTTTGTGCACTGCAAAATATTTCTCTGGTATATATCCATTTTCATTGTATGATACAAGGATGGTTTCATTCTTTTGTCAAAATGTGTGTTTATACTTGTAATGGATTTGAAATAGGAACAGACTTCAGCTAGTGTTCTTTATCAAGAATTATCAACTTTATAAACCCTTCTAAACTTATAAACCCCCATCTAACAGTTTGAATTGCATATTTTTTAAAACCCTTCCCTGATCCCTTCCCTTCTCCCCCCCCCCCCCCCCTCCATCTCTCTCTCTCTCTAAAATTGAGACTTACTATAGTATCCATACATGTACATGTAATTCCCTTGTAATTTGTGAATGCTAATAAAATGAAAAAAATAGTAGGGGCTAATCTGCCAAGGAACTTGCTTTGTCAAATAGACAATTGTCACCTAATTGTTTTTAATGTTATTTCCTGTTAGATGTTCAATTTATTTCCACTATGAGGTTACTCCGAAAATAGTCATTTTTTTTTCATCTTCTTCTGAATAACTTGTATTGATATAACAACTGGTTCTGGCTGTGTCTGCTACATTTTGAAGCACCGTGTATAGTGTGTGAGTATATGTCTAAGAACATGTATGTTAATATTAAAGGAATAGATATCATATCTATATATATATGTATATTTTATGTTTGTTTAGGTAGCTTACTGAAATGTGATAGCACGTGAAAACGCGAGAAAGACACATATCACAAAATTATTCAAAATCGTAATTCTAATCTGTAGAGGCAGAACCAAAATATAAGGATGATGAATTAGTATTTCACTCTTTGAACACTTTTAAGCAAAATAATATGAAAAATTTTATTGAGATAAGTCCGACTGTAAGTTCAGATGCACAGACAAAACTAGCTATTTTGGTTTTGTTGCGTCTTTCCCGCGTCTTTACGCGCCACTGCGTTTCGCTAACTTACCTTACAGGGTATTCTGTTTTTCAGCGTTTGAATTTGATAAAAATAGAAACAATATTTTACAATGGTGAGGGTTATAGATCAAGTGACAGTTATTTATTCATGTATTTATTATTTTTCAAATTAAGTCTTGGTTTCTAATTTCCTGTCATTGGCTTCTGTACTCAACCAAATATCTTCCATCATCTTTGTTCTTCCTTTACATCATCTTTGTTCTTCCTTTACATCATCTTTGTTCTTCCTTTACATCTATCTTTCTAGCCTATTTCACTCCACTGGTGAAAGAAGGCCTCCTCATCAATTCTTTTTTCTAAAAAGTTCCATCAAAATCGGTTAGGAAATGAGAAAGTTATGAAAGTTTGAAAAGTCTCGGTTTACTTTCTATGGCGATCCTCAAATTGACAATGATGCTTCAAAGTGACATGTTTAGTAGTACAACTCTCCATATGTTTTGTACACAAAATTTCATATTTTTCCCATTATCTCTTAGGTGCAGCTTGTCTCCTTAGCTCAAGATATATCATGGGAAAAATATTTGACACAACATATTTTGAGTTCACAAAAATACAAGCAGCATCTTTAGAGAAAATGGAGAAAAAAAATGAAATTTTGTGTACAAAACATATTCAGAGTTGTACTACTAAACCTGCCATTTTGAAGCAACATTGCCAATTTGAGGATCGCCATAGAAAGTGAATTGAGACTTTTCATACTTTCATAACTTTTTCATTTCGTAACCAATTTTGATTGAACTTTTTTTAAATTGCTTCTCTCTATCTGCTCTTTTCATTAAAATGGATATTTCCCCAGGGTTTCATTCTCCTTTAATTTCCTGAAATTCCTGTACTTCATCTCAAACTTCTGTTTTCTTCCTCAAATCCTGATTTCTGACTCTGTCCCTCTTAGTGATCCCACCCATAACTCTATCCATAGCCCTCTCTGTAACTCTGAGCATTCTCCTTTACATCATGAATGCAGTAAGGCTGTATGCTTGATGTGCCAAACGATATTCCAAAGATATAATTTCAGTTGTCATGCATTGTATTGTGAATATGATTGTACATGTAGCTGAGGCTTATAGATACTTCAATAAAACCCATTATGGAAGTGATCATCCCGATGTTAGTCGAGTAACTAAAAACAAAAATGCTGCTCTAACAAGTTTTAGAAATATTTTCGCTTTTTGTTCATTTCTTAACTTCTGTAATTAGAATGTTGATTTAACAAAAGAATGGAAATGTACATGATTGGTTGACATGTACAAATATTCCTTCTCCATTGTTTGCAAGTATATGATAGTTGACTGGAATTGTATTTTGTACTCCATAATCCTGCTTTATGTAGCCGAATTTCCCTTCTGAACATATTAATGCACCTTGCTATGTGATTATGTCAACACATGATTTTTAATAATTATTTGCCAATTTGTTCCTCGATTAGGGATGTCATTTTGATGGTCTGGAAATAATGTGAAAGGATATTAGCCTAACGATACATCTGCATTACTTCAAGTTAGAAGATAAGCAACTCTTTATTACAAACAAAATTTTTTTTTTTAATGCCACAGTCAGTAGGTCAATAGGTAATATGTGTAAAGTTTTGGTAAGAGTGGTGGGATTTGTTAGGGCCCCGTTTCATGAAACTTGTTATCAATAACAAGTTACAATAACTGTTATAAGCTACTGAAATCCTTGCATCTGATTGGCTGAGAGCAAATTTGTCATAGAAATTAGGCAGTCGTTATTGATAACAAGTTTTATGAAACAGGGCCCGGGTGTGCATTTATACCAATGACTAAATCCATCTTGATAGAGAATGTACTTTGCACAGATTTCAAACTTACAATACCTTGAACATTTTTTTTTAAATTGGAAATAAAAAGCACCCACTATAATGGCATGCTCTAATTAGGATATCAAAAGGAATTATCGTGTTTTATGCGCTGTATCAGATTCAGTAGGATACAGTATTTCATGACTTCAATTAAAAATGCAACAATGCAAAGTGGGGTTTTATAGATGGTCAATGCTATGCACTTTCCAGGCCTTGCATGGCATGGTATTGAGTCCTGTATAGGAAAATTGGCAATTGTCATAGACTTTAATTGAGAGTTTAGCAAAGCTCCTGAGGCTCTACTACATGATGTTCTAGGTACAGTAGCCTTCATCTATTATTAATGGCTACATCTCCTAATAATATACTCTACGCATTCAAGGTAGTGTTGGAAATTGATTTTCAAAGCCACGCAACAAGAAAGTGAAATTATTTGAGTATCTGAATTCTAAATAATGCATTTCCGGAATGGCATATGGAAAAAATATTATAATGGTAGATACATTATTTTTTTCCGTGTTATTATTATTCTTTTTTTCCTCATTATGATAAAATATATAATTATTATCATTGTGGTTTAATTATTTTAATTTATCTTTTTCTAGAGTGATAGAAAAATGATAAAGTGATAATTGTACCACAAAAAAAAAACAATCAAAATCAAATGTAGCTGTAGTTAGTGTTCTATTGTAGCAGTGCAACTTATAATTCTCCTTTTCCTTTTCATCAATATATATATATTGTTAATGGTATTATAGTTCTCATAATTCAGTAATTATACCTTCAATGCTTAAATAAAATATGGATCTGATTTTATAGTCAACACAGAACTTTATTAAGGATACATCGTTTTTATGAATATGGTCGGCTGAGAGGCAGAAGAGCGTTAACTCCTATTCTTTTACCTACAGTTAACACCCTTATGGCGCTCAGCAGGCGAGATGATGTCTGTCAATCTGTGTATTGTCTTGTTGACTAGAATCGATGCAATGTTACTACAATTTAAAAAAAAAATTAATCTGTGGACTTTCTCTTCACTGGTATATCAAATGCTTTTTTATACATGATATTTGTTATTGCTATGTAGTATTGTAACCAATTAATACATCTTTGATTTTATGTGATATTACGTTAGATGAAAGAAATATAGTTGGCATTTTATTAAAGCAGTTATTTCTCAAGGTCTTTTATTAGACTAATATTTAGGATGTTATAGGTTTTTTTTTTAATATGCCCATGACGTTGATCACAAATATTCGCAAATTTGTAAATTTTTAAATACAGACATACATTCATTCACATATTCACTAATTTGTAAGTACATAATTTTTTGGTTCAGGGGCCGGACTTAAAACCGTCTGTGTCTTGGTTCCTTATTTACAAGCATATAATGCTTTCTTTAACAGAAGCAGCTATTTTCAATCAAAATATTGCCAAATAGCAATGACATCGAAAGTCCAGAAAATACGATTATTGGCAATTGAGAGTTTCCCCTAAGTACCAAATTATTATCCCGTTTAATCAGAGAGAGAGAGAGAGAGTGATGGATAATGTGATAGAGACTGGGAAGTATAAAAGGGGAAAAGACAGAGAGAGGCAGAAGGCGTGGGAAAGGGCGAGAGGGAGAGAAAAGGAAAGGAAAGAAAAGAGAGAGGGACATAAAAATGCTTGTATAATTCAATATTGTGACTGGTACTAGATAATTTCTCTTTAAAAACAAAAGGAGCTTCGTTCAGGCTGACAAGCTCATTGTGAATGACATGGATGGTCTAATAACTACTCTAAGGGGTCGAATCTCATATGGGATGACTATTTCGAGACGGGCTCCTGTCTTATTAGAATCAATATTAAAAATCAAATGCATCAAATAACAATATCCAAACATCAGTCCTTTGATATCACCTTGTTTTATTCAGTGTTCCTTAGAATTCACTTTAGAAAGTATTTTGCATTTCTTCAGAGGAATTTCAGGGAGCAACATTCTACGGAGGAGATTGTTTGTGTATGACGTTTAGTATTTTGTAATCAGTTCTTGCGTGTGGTCTTCTGTTCCATTTATAAATAAATACTCGGGGGGGGGGGGTGTCTCATTGAGACCTGTACATCATCCGCGTACACGAAAGCGGATAAACAGTACTTTTTCAGCATTAGGCGCGTTTAGGGTATCAAAAAAAAAAAAAAAAGAAGAAAAAGGGTATCAAATTCAGAGGTGATAAGAAGAAAAATCAGACATGTCAGACGGGTTCCCCTATTTAGGATATCAAAACTACTCCTACTGCAACCTCCGTTTAGGGTGCTTTTCAGAAAGTGATTTACCTGATTTACGCGGATGATGTACAAGTCTCAATGAGACATCCCCCCCCCCCCCGGGGGGGGGGGGGTAAATAATTTGTTAATTAATGGTGACATCAGAATCCTTTCCTTGGTCCCACAAGATGTACTGCTGCAGTAATAATTCCTCATATTATTATAACATGTTAAGTTCTTGGGGGGTAATATTCCTCGAGAGAAGACACGGACATCTCTGTGCGTGTAAGCATGACTGAGGCAAGGTGTGCACTGAAGTTGCCCGCACCCCCTTTTCCCAAGTGGATAGTCCATCAGAGACTTTGATGGAAAATTATACTGTAGAGGCAAACATGTGCCTCATATTTCTGGGACAATATTTTGTTGGCACGTTTGAGTGGGCAGCTGCACCCCCCCCCCCCCCCTCTGGCTCATTGGTCTCATTGATTTCATGTATGTGGTAAAGAATGGGGGGGGGGGGAATGGTGGTTCCGCGGTGACACCTTTACACCGAGTTAGCTGAAATCACGATCTTCATCCTGTGACGTGACGGAACAAGTCGTCTCCTTCACTTGCGTTTGTGCTACCCCCTGGTTAGAGGGTGACATTTGGCTCTCCATAATTCGGTGGCCTAAATCTACACACTTAGGCGCCTTTCGAGAATACAGGCCGATTTACCATTATATTAAGGTAATTTTCAGGCTGTTATATAAAGATTATAAAAGAGGTAAGAACACGACAGGTGTTTCTGATGCTGTTACTGATGCGGATTTATACATTATTGGCTATAAATCGCCGATGTTTCCTTCTGATGTAATGACGAAGAGGAGCTTCAAACTAACGTTTAAAAGAACTAAACCCAACTAATATTCGTCTACTTCATCCTTTCCTATATCATTCTTTATAATAACATGTTCAATAACAAATAATGATAAAGTAACTGCACTCAAACTTTACTGACAATATTAATCTTCAGTGCATATGCACAACGCAGCCAGAGGCCATTGCTGACCCCACGGAGCAAGAATTTTTTTTGTTTTTCAGTAATCTTTTATTGATTCCATATGATATCAAAACACTACATAACAATCAACACACACACATACACACCCACACACACACACACACACACACACACACACGCACACCCACACGCACACACACACACACACACACACACACACACACACACGCATACCCGCACATACACACACACGCGCGCACGCGCACACACACACACACATATATATATATATATTATCTTTAAATTAACATAAATCAGTAGTAAGTAATTAATAAAATCAAGTATATATGTTATACTTCAAAACTACTATCACTTCTACAAAAAAAAAAAAGCATAACATAATTATTGTACATGTATACAAACAACTTTAAAAAAAAAAATGGAATCTATGTAATAGAGTTCTAACCACTTAGTGGTTCTATCCCTTATCTACCCCCCCCCCCCCCCCCCCCCGGTGGACGATGGGCTCCGGGCTCTTCCTTGTTGGTTATCATTTAGGTTTTCCCATTTGGAAAAATGGATAGTAAGGGTTCCCCTAATTGATGCCAATCTCCTCTCCTCTAACCTATCTCCTACAATATTATTTTTGATTTCATTAAATGAAGGGGGTTTCTTATGCTCTTTGTTTTTAAAAATCAAATATTTTACAAGAATTAGAATATGATTTAACAATTGGTGTTTTCCTTTATTTCTTTCCTCCCTCCCAAACAGAATTTCTTTCCATCTACAATTCCGTATATCGATATAATTTAAAAATCTCGTACATGATTCCCAGATTAATTGTGCATATTAGCAAGAATAAAATAAATGTTTATATGTTTCTTCTCACAAAAAGAACATAAGTCACTTGAAACAAAACCAAACCGGAAAAGATGATGATTTGTATATATAATGCCATGTATAAGTTTAAATTGGAACTCTCTTAGCCGACTATTTATTGTACACTGTCTTAACTTTAAAAATATGTTTTCTATTTCCTTGTAAGAAAAACCATAATTTCTTTCCATTCTTTCAAAAATCAGTGGTTCAAAACCTTCTTTCTTTATTAGTTGTAAATATATTTGTTTCGATCTCAAGTTAGATATATTAGTTATTGTCCCATCCAAAATGAAATCAGTTTCAGAGTTATTATTTTCTTCCATTCTAAAATTCCTTTTCCATCCCAAAGGTATAAAAGGTATAAAACGCGTAAAAGTGCTTTAATCTGTCAATGTCATTTTCTTCTAAACCTAATTCTGCAAAATATCTATCAGATTTTAATTTGCCATCGCTTCCTAAAATATATTTTAGTTTGTAAACTCCTTTTTTGTGCATCTTCTCATCGTATATACAATTTCCTTTAAATCGAATAAGCTTATTATTGAAAATTCCCACATCACCAATGTACCGGTTGTTACTGACACTTCTTATATGTCTCGTATTCACCCATTCTTCTAATATATCCATATAAAATTGTTGAGCTGTCACTTTTAATAATGCTGGTAAATAATCACATGAAAATATGAATTCTCCACCTATGTTTCTAGTTACAAAGATAAAGTACTGTTTCGATTTTATATCTTCACCCTTATTTAGAAGTTTTTTAACCCACATATAACTCTCTGTGATTTCATTTGTGCAGGAAAATTCGTCATTTTTAACCCTCCTTGCTTATAGTCTAAAAACATTGTATTTCTATTTATTTTATCTTTCTTTCTTTTCCAAATAAAATCAAATACTAACTTATCAAACGAATCATAAACCCATCTTGGAAATGGAATGAGTGACGATCGGTATATAACTTTATAATATATGTGCACTTTAAGTAGTTGAATCATTCCCATTAAGGTTAAATCTCTTTGCTTCCAAAAATTTAAAAGTGATTTTATTTTACTCAATATGTCCTTATAATTCATATTTTCTTTCACATGTTCATCTAAGGAGAAAAACACCCCTAGAATCTTCACAAAGTCAACTATTTCGCAAAAAGAAAAATTAAAGTCTAAACATTGAGATAGACCTAATCTTAATATTTTAGTCTTATCCCTATTTATTTTTAGTCCCGATAGTTTTTCAGAGTCTGCAAATAACACCCTTAGCCTATTTATTGATTTTACATTTCGTGCAAAAATAGTCATATCGTCCGCATAAAGATCTAATTTCATTTCCTTATCTCCAAAATTAATTCCTTCCACCGAAAAGAATACGGTGATCTCATCGATCCCTATCACGTGACCACGTGACATCTTTGACATCGGTGTTAAAAAACAAAGGAGAGGAAAACAACGTCCTCCTACATTGCCTAGCGAAAATCATCCAATCACCGATGGAAAACATCGTAAATGGAGATCGATGATGGAAAATCGCCATGATTAGTGGAGGTGCCGTGGTCTAGTGGTTTAAGGCGCTTGACTGGAGATGCGAGGATCGGGCGTTCGATCCCCGGCTCGGCATTTATGCCCTTGAGCAAGGCATTTTATCTACATTGCTCTCTTATCGTACATCAAATAAATGAAGTGCTATAGGCATATTGATACCAGCGTGTGCATGTGTGTTATTAAAAAAAAAAAAAAAGAAAAGAAAAAAAAGATAAAACCAACAACATTAACAACAACACAGAGCCATCCATACACATAGTTTGGCCAACTCGGTTTCAGTTGGACACAACATGGCGTATATTCCTTTGTTACATGCTTGCCTAACAAAGCAACATGCCACCATATTGTTACCCACTGGAGCAGAGTTGGCATAACTCTATGTATGGATGGCACTGCATACACATATCGAAGAGCGCCATCAGAAATTCAAGTAACAATTAAACGTATAATTTTATACACCAACCGAAGCTGGCGTATGAACAGCGGCGCCAAAGGACGAATGTTTACACAGGTAGCGATTTTGTGACCATTAGCAAATACACCGAATTCGAATTCCAAGACCCAGCATCTTTCATTGCTCGTCAACATATGCTCGGGGACCATTTCCAGAATATTTCCTTCAACGTTTTTCATCAAAGGAGATGGAGATTGGCTAATTATGAGGTAAGGTAATTTAAGACATAAGCAATGCAATGCGAAATACTCATATTCATAATGACTTGTTTTGTCATTTTGATAATAAGCGACATCGTTGGGTTTCAGTGACAATTATAAGTATGCATTTCTTTCGTATAGTTTATTGAAAAGGTAATACACATTATTACACTTTTCAGTTATTTCTTGGCAATGTATTTGTAATAACGGACGAATACAACTAAAGCACAATTCATTTGTTAAACGGTTATATTTTAATCACTGACTCGGTTCCGTTTCATTACGAGACAGATTTCGGTCATCAATTCCAAATTACCCACTGATACTGCACAAGTTTATCTGAAGATTACCAAACATCGTGTACTTATGTGTTACGAGAGGCGAGAGAAACTCTATCTAATACTTATGCAAGACAAATCGCATTATTAACATGTACAAGCAGCAGATTTCTGCATTGTGTGCACACAACAATGGGTAGATCTACTGGAGTGCCGCATACCTCTCCGCATTGAAGGTGAAAATATGGCGACACTGACGACAATGACGACGTACACAGGCAGTGATTGCTTTTGCATTGTATTACGTAACAACATGCCCTGCACTGATTCAATTCTAAGGATTCGTACAGAAAGGTTACTATGCGACCGCTGTAACACCCTGTCCTTTTGTAAAAATCGACCTCTGTATTTCGGGAGGATGGATGAAAGTGACATGGACATCTCCGAAAGACTTGGTTAATCATAATTATTTCATGTTCCATAGTCTTACCGCTAGTATTGGTAAAAATCACTTATACATGTACAAGCTTATCTGAAGATAACCTTGTACTCCAGACTAGCTTTTATGGGTGAATAGGCTTCAATAGCTTTTGTGTGTATCAGCAGGCCTTTTTCCAGTCTAGACAATTCATACATGAGAGGAAAATCATTATATAAAATTTCACTTTCAATTCTGAACAGTGGCGGCACCAAGGTGGGGGGGGGGCATGGGGGGGGGGGCATTTGCCCCCCAGTCAGAAGCTTTGCCCCCCAGTTGCCCCCCCAATAATTTTCGGAGTGAAAAAAAATAAAAGGGTGGAAAATGAAAAAGAAAAGAAAAGGAAAGAAAAAAAGTGAAAAAGGAATGGAGAAAAGAAGGAAAAAGAAAGAAAACGGAAACTTGGAAAGCAGTGGCGGCAGCAAGGTGGGGGGGGGGGCATGGGGCAAATTTGTTCGCTCAGCTCGTGTAAATATCCTCATATTTGGGTAGTTTTATAGTCGAATAATTTCTGTACATTTCCACTATAATAGTGTCAAAATTTTTGCTCGCTCGCTTCGCTCGCAATACAGGCCTATAACTCCCACCACATAATCAGGCCGCGAGATGATCAAATGTCCTCACATTGGGGTAGTTTTATAGCCAAATAATCATTTCTGTACATTTTCACCACAAAAAGTTTCAAAATTTTTGCCCGTTCGCAATGTATAACTACCACCTTATTATCGGGCAGCAAGATGCTCAAATGTCCTCATATCTGGGTAGTTTCATAGCTGAATATAATTTCTGTACATTTTCACGACAAAAAGTGTTCGCAATAAATAACTACCACCTCATAATCGGGCAGCAAGATGCTCAAATGTCCTCATGCATATTGGGGTAGTTTTATAGCCGAATATGTAATTTCTGTACATTTCTACTACGAAAAATGTCAAAATTTTTGCTCGCTCGCTTCGCTCGCTCGCAGTATATAACTAACACCTCTTTATAATCGGCCAGTTCAGCTAGATGCTCAAAATGTCCTCATATTGGGTAGGTTTATAGCCGAATATTCTGTACATTTTCACTACAAAAAGTGTCAAAATTTTTTTTGTCCGCCCTTGCCCCCCCCAACATTTTCTTTTGCCCCCCCATTTGCCCCCCCCCCCACTTTAAAAATCCTGGTGCCGCCACTGATTCTGAATCCCCAAATTTGTGGCACAGTAAGAGTTGAAGAGTCCCTGAATCAGGTAATCTAGCAAATTTAAGAAAATTAAATCTTGCTTAGAGCAATTTTGTTGTCTGTTTGTGACTGCTGCAACAGTGAATGTTGGACACAGTTCCACATAGGCAAGGGCCTATGAGTAGGTAAAAATATCAAATGTAAGAAGCGAACAATAATATTCAGCCCTTTGGCGAAGGGAGTTCTTGTATTTAAATCCTCAAATCAGAAAAAATAACGGGTACGATTGCTTCTTGAATGCAAGTCTGCTTCAATACATTAGTCTATTTGACAGTCCTATTTAGCCTGTATTGAACCTAGAAAAATTGCAGTCACGTATCATCGCTCATATAGAATACTACGTAGATTGGTGGACACAATGACACATTCTGCGTAAGTTGTCTTTTGCAACTGAATAATGCTTCAAATGGGCCATTTAGACTATAAACTATGCAAATTGCCAAAAGTTGATTTTTGCGGCAACAAAGCTGAAATTGTTCGGTGACCACATGGCATCACAAATCAACCAAAAAAACAACAACAAACAAAACAAACAAACAACCCCCCCCCAAAAAAAAAAAAAACACTTAAACGGAAAGACTTTTTCTAGGTTCATAAATTGTAAAGTCGACTACATACTGAGGTGAGAATTTCATGTGTGCATGGTTTGCCCTTAATCTTACGTTATACACTTTTTAAAGTCCTATGTCGCAAAGTACCAATAACAAGTAATTTTGCCAATTTTCTGTGAAAAAAAAGAGAAGCAAACACATTGTGGTAACGGCAATGCGAAGTGCCATTTCTGTTTTTTGTTGTTGTTGTTGTTTTTTTTGTTAGGACAATTCCCCTTTTTGATTTATTCCAGCAACGCGATAAGCTTGATTATAAATCATCATTCACTTTTCACTTGCGCTATAAAGTACCCCTTTTGCGTTTCGCCCCAACGAGAGGCGCGGGGCACTTTTTAAAAACTGGATTTACACATGCATCAAAGGTAAGCTTTAAAATAATAAAGACGTTCTATTTGATAGCATGCAGCAGTAGTAGCAGCTGCAGCAGTACTCTAAAATGTTTTCTTTTTTCTATATAGGAACACACGGATGAATAGGGGAATGATAGGAAAAATTGTAAGTAATATTTAGTAATAATTAGGCAGGCCCATTTTCCCTGCCTAATTGTGTACAAAACATATGGAGAGTTGTACTACTAAACCTATGACTTTGAAGCAACATTGCCAATTTGAGGATCACCATAGAAAGTAAATTGAGACTTTTCAAACTTGCATAACTTTCTCATTTCGTAACCGATTTTGATGGAACTTTTTAAAATTGATTCTCTCTATCCTCTCTTTTTATTAAAATTGATTTTTCCCCAGGGTTTCATTCTTCTTTAAGATGTTGCTGATCAAAATCTCGATGCTATTTTTTTTAGACACCACGTATAACAAAGAAAGAGAATTTCTTTATATCGGGTCTACTCATTTTTACAGTTACTTTAAAAATTTAAATACACAATCGTTCATTCATAATTAGCAGTTTCGATGAAGACATGAACTCCACAGGCCAATTTTACTGGCACTGTGGAAGCCACATACAGTGCATACATGAAGTTTGTCAACATAACACACACAGGTTGCTGAGGCATGCTTGGCAGCTCTCTTGCTCTCAGCAGCCTGCACGACGGCGCCACTTTTCAGTGGTAATAAAAGCTAAAATTCTCAATAATGAATTTACTACTAATGGACACAGTGGACCACTGAAATGTCCATGCTATAGATAACAGCTCGCTCAGGTGTGTCTTTTTCTATTCTGCAATACAAAAAGTGTAGCTCTATACCAGTGTTGGGTCCAAGACCAGAGGGTCCGAGATCAAGATCAAGATCAGACAGTCCGAGATCCAGATCAAGATCAAGATCCGCAGCTCAAGATCGAGATTAGAACATCTGAGATCAAGATCAGATATGTCCGAGATCAAGATCAAGATCGAGGTTACTGATGCCGATCTCGAGACTGGTCTCGAGATTAAGATCGATCTCGAGCTACCCAACACTGAGTCGTGTTTTCGCCGATTGGTGAACGATTTTAAAAGCTTTTTCGTTTGATAATTTACGTAATAACAATGTTGATCTCGAGCGATCTCGAGCGAAAATTCCGAGAACAGAAGCTCCGAGATAAAGATCAAGATCAAGACCAACACCTTCGAGATCAAGAACAAGATCGAGGTTACTGATGCCGATCTCGAGGTACCCAACACTGCTCTATACAATAAGTTTTAACATGCTAATTTTAATTTTCATCCGAGTTAACTTTTCGATTATTTTTCTCCTAGTCTTTCAATCTCTCCCTCTCTCTCTCTCTCTTTCTGTCTCTACCCCCTTCTCTGTATTTCTTTCTGTATTGATCTCTTTGAACACTTTCTCTGATTTTTTTCTCTTTCTGTTTCTCCCTCACTAACTTGATGATTTTTTGTTCTCTTCAATCTTCACAGCCACGTCTCTCTGATGGCAAAACCTAAGTAAAGCTGGAAGACGTTACATTTCCGCATCCTGAATCCTTCTGTTTCGACAATGGCTGTAAAGTCAATAGGACGGTCCCATGCCACAGTAGCTGCCTTCACCGCCTTTCTAATGCTAGGATTGTTCATGGCATACCAGACGTCTATTGAATCTACACGAGGAATGCGTTACGTAGAGGTATCCAGTGCTAACACCACAAAGTGCTCTTGTGAACAAGATGAAGAAAGTGCCATTCGAATTCTCGAAAAGCACTTCAGTGATGTTACCGCGGCCCCTATCAGGACCAAAGCACCTGTTACCAGTAGTCTCATGTATCTTCAAGCGGGAAAAAAGCCTGTCTGTAAGGATGGTGCTATTGACCATGGTTGCTATTGTATGCAAGGCACTAATGTTTATCCACCACAAAACAAGCTTTTAAGCCAATACATTCGGAGGAAGCGTGGGTGCAAGAAACGCAGGCCAGACATCATCATCCCAGGCACAATGAAAAGTGGTACTACCGCTTTGAAGGCGTACCTCGAAATCCACCCGGCTATTACATTTCCTAGGAAAGAATTGAAATTTGCAAACCATCACTCTGTAGATGAATTTGACCAATACAGGAGTGTCATGCCGTATTCGACACCAGATCAGATTGCCATAGAGAAAACCGCCGGATACTTCAACATGATACCGGTCGTTGAAAAAATTGGGAGGGTGATGCCTGATACAAAATTTATCATTATCTTGCGAGAGCCGATACATCGTGCAATGTCAAACTACATGCACATGTTGGCTATTAACGCATCGCGTCCAGGAACTATAACCGTTAAGGAGTATTCTTCAGCTCCACAGTATGAGATAAAATCCACCTTTCGGGAGTCGGTACTTTTTCCGAACGGTAGTCTGAAAACGGCTAACCGTCTCCTCGATACAAGTAACTATGTGAAGTATCTGACAAAATGGTACAACATTTTCCCGCGAAGGCAAATCCTTGTCTTGGACGGTGAGGAGTTTTCGAAGGACCCCCTCCCAGGTCTCCATAAAGTCGAGGATTTTCTTGAAATCGATCGCTTCTTTGACGAGGGGAAGTTTTTCTTCAACGAAACGAAAGGGTTCATCTGCCTACGAGACCCTTTTGAGATGTGTATGCAAAGTAATAAGGGGAGACCACATGAAACGATCAGTGATGACTTGATGGAAAAACTGCAGGATCACTTTAGACCCTATAACAGAAAACTTGTGAAGGTTCTTGAACGAGAACTCAGCTGGACGAATTCTTACTGAATTACAGATTATTAAAAACAGAGGGGTCGTTTCAAGGATATTGAAAGACTGTGATCCTAATCCCAGTCACTTTATGAAAACAATTTGACAGTTTCTGTTGTTGTCTGGGTTTAGAGCATTGTGACTTTACCAAGCATGCCAAGGCTGTCAAATATTAACCAATTTCTTGATTATGACTGCCAGAAGAATTCTATTATTTCAAAGGGATGCAATTCATTGTCGCCACTCGCCACTCGCCACTCGTATAGTCTTGATACCCATGGCATATTGCAGTGATTTTCCTATTTGTTCTTAAGAAGTTGATCATTACATTTCTTTTTAATTGTTATGATTGTAGTGAGAGTGCAGTGATTTCCCGAATTGTTTTTTCAAACGTGGAAAATTCCTTGTTTTCGCTGTACTGAGTGCAATGTTCTGGAAATTATACAGAGAGCCCTCGTGCTGTACTGGTATCCCCTACACCCTAGCCAGAAGTGTTTAATTCATGGATAGCAAGATACTCACTTTTATAAATATCTGCATTATAATAATACACCAGAAACCAGTGAGGACGTCAGCACGAATTTTCCACAAAAGCTGTAACTTTGGAACAGTTGACACCCGATGCAATGACCGAGTGCGTTTGGACTCTTTCGAAGGTAAAGAGGGTTGATAATTATACCAGTGCCTGAACATTATGATATAATTTGTTTGTTAAATAGTGAAGAGGATCCTTAATTCATAAATCACCTCTTCCCAAATTCCATAAAGATGAATTAATGACAACTGACAAGTTTGCTCTCAACTAATCATTTGTTTATAGCCTGGGAGACTACACTGTATAATAATGAAATGACCAATAGACACCAAATTGCAACTCAAGAAGACTATTATACTCAAAATTATGTTATGAAAATTTTGATTGAATTGAATAAAACCTTTGAGTTATCATAATGAGATGGTAAGGAAATGTTTTCTCTTTACAAACAGGGCATTTTTTTTTGGGGGGGGGGCAAAGAATTGTCAAAGGGCACTTTGTGGTTTTCGTTTCAAGGGGTCTGACAACCCCATCCCGATGGACAATTTTGTCAGTTTTTATATCTTTGGAATGTACATCCACAGTTCTTCCTTCTGACAAAATTTGGTCCTTTGGCTTTAAGGGGAAAGATTTAACCAAATTTTTAGGGGCCGTCTGACACCCCATCCCGACGGAAACTTTTGTCAAGTTTTTTGTGTTTTGTAATACTACTCCCTACTGACAAAGTCTGGTGCAATGGGAAGATGAGGTGAAATCGACCCGACTTTCGGGTCTCTTCAGGGGGCTCTGGGGGCTAAACCCGACGGCTATGGTCAGGCTGACAACCTTTTTTGTCAATGACTATAGGCTGAGTTACTTCGCGGGTGAAATGGGGTGACTATTTCGGGACGGGCTCTTGGCCTATTAGGATCTATGTCATCATTTCATAAATTATTCTAATGGTTGGAAGAATTAACTGAAATCTTGAATTCAATCTATGATATTCGACTGGGATATACATTTGCTCAACGTTTACTATTTTTAATGTATTTACATACTGGATTTCAAAATAACAGTGCTCCTTCAGATGTTGTTTATTGCTTAAAAGAATGACACTATATTTCTATAACAGCAATTTTGTTTCGTTTTGTTTTATGAATATAATTATGGTGATCCGACATACGGTATGCTCCGGAGACATTTGCTCCTGCTTTTTTTTATTTCGTCAAAGATCTGGGCCCCATGTCATAAAAATTCTTATGAATAACAAGTTACAATAATTGTCATAAGCTACTGAAATCCTTCAATCTGATTGGCCGAGAGCTAATTTGTCATAGAAATGAGGCAGTTGTTATTGCCAACAAGTTTTATGACACGGGGCCCAGCTGAAGATATTTTTTGTTTTTGTTTTTGTTGTTGTTTGATTGGGTTTTATGTTAGGTTCAGGATGAGGGTAAGGTATAGTTTTGGTTCAAGGGTTGAAGTTTGGGATTTGTTGTTAACCCTTTCAAGATAGCAAGTATTTAAGGGCTAAATTGATCACATTTTGTTCTTCACATTGGCAACAATAATATTTTTCTTTTGGTGCTACATGGTTCTAATAAGGTTTAATGTCTTTGAAAACAATATGGTTAGACATATGTCGAAAAGTTGAGAAAATTGCCAATTTTTTTGATAAACAATGATTTTGATCCTCTCAATGTCTTGCCAATTCAAGGATTTCAAACTTATTCTCGTTTTTAAAATTCCTAGCATCAAACGCAATATGGTCATGCAACAAAAATGGACATAGTGTGTGCAGGAAATTTTGCTCTTTCTTCTCGTGCATCTGGTGTATATTTTAGAGCTATAAATCAGAAGTTATTGAGCGAAACAATAAAAATATGGTCAGACCTGAAAGATAACAACAACAACAACAACAAAATAATAATAATCGTTCCCCAAGCTCTCCCCTGTTGTTATGTAGAGAATGCATCAGAAATCGTTGATACAGGTCCCACCTCAGTGATTTATGCTATTAAATAACCCTCCTTGAATGATTTTATACTGTTGTTGATATCGCTCGACGAGCGACATTTTGCTTTTTGACAGACCTCAACGAAAATATTTGTGAGCCAATCATTCCCCTCTTGTGATGTAATGTCAGATGAGCTATAAACATGATAAAGCCATGCACTGGGCAGTCCATTGTGACAGAACGATTATAATTTATAGTTGCTGAAATCGCCCAGGGGAGCGTTTCATGAAGCGTTTTGTCGGTGATTTTTACCGACAAATTTGCTCTCAGCCAATCAGATGCAAGGATTTCAGTAGCTTATAACAGTAAAAATCACTGACAAAACTCTTGATGAAATGCTCCCCTGGTGGAACCACTCATCGTTAGCGTTATATTATACAGTGAGTCCCAGAAAAAAGTTAACAGTTCCAAAAAGTCCCCCCAGATAAATGTTTCAAAATATTTTAAGAAGATTTTCATACTTGTGGACAGCTTAGAGTCACTTCTATCAAATGACACCAAAATATCTAACAATATTCCGCGCTTGATTGACCAAAAGCCAATATTGTGAAAGGATGCAAAATCCAGACTTGACAAGAATTGATATTGGCTGATATTGGCTCTGGCTGGTATCAGCCAAGCTGAGAATCAATGAGGTAATAGAAATATCCATTTTCTGATCAATAAATGACAGTTTATGAAATGACAAGCTTTGTTCTCTGTATCCTTATACATTCCATCAACATGTCAGCCATAACGGACAAACAAACATTTATCAAGTTTGGATTTTGCACCCTTTCACAAAAGTGGCTTTTACTCAATCAAGCGTAAGATATTGTGAGATATTTTGATGTCATTTGATAGAAGAGAATTCTAAGCTGTCCACAGGTATGAAAATTTCCTGAAAATATTTTGAAATACTTAATTGGGGAGACTTTTTTCAACTGTCAATTCTAAAACGTTTCTCATCTTTGTTGATACCAGCCAGAACAAATACCAATTCTTGTCAAGTCTGAATTTTGCACCCTTTCAAAAAAAGTGGCTTTTGATCACTCAGGTGTAATGAATAGTCAGATTTTTTAGTGATATTGGATAGGAGAGACCCTAATCTATCTACAAGAATGGAAATTTATTGAAAATATTCTGAAATATTTATTTTTGGAGACTTTTTCCAACTGTTAACTTTTTTGGGACGCATTGTATATGCATACAGTTTAGGTCTGACCGACCCTTTAGAAATCGAAGGCGGAGCAATTGTCGCTGGGGCATGTTTCTTATAATGGAATATTTGACAGAACATCCATGCTATAAAATGGCGTATTTTTCCACATCGTGTATAGGAATCATTAGCATATCGGATAGAGTGTTGAAATGGAGCATTAGAAGAGTTCACCCGTCCTTTTATGCATAATTACGTTAAGAATTTGTAACATCAATGTCTGATTGTAAGATTTTCCCTCTTTATCAATATATCCATCATGGGAAGGTAAGATGAACTTTATTTGAAAGGTAAGCCTTGTGATGTAACAATGCAACATTCAGTACAATGTTGAAAATATGGAAAGGGTCTAAAAAAACATGTATGTAAGAACAAACTAAGAACAAACATAACAAACTAATCAGGCTAACTAACAAGAATGTTATGTTGAAATATTTCCAGCTAATGTCGAATGATGAAGAAAAGATTTTTTATTCCGGCCATTTCTTTTCGACATCCGCATCATTGCTTTATAGGTGTATTAGCTCTGAATATATTTTGATGTCATAGGAAGTGTGATAACTTTATTTATATACTTTAAGAATGTATACCTACATGTATACAGGGTGGCCCAAAAAGAACGCAACACATGAGATCTGCAATTTTAAAGATATCATTGATATAATGTCATTGGTTTTTGTTTTGTTGGGTAGAAAATCCTTTCCCGAGTAAAATGACACCAAGATCATCAAAGCGGGGGATGTGCGTGATAGTCGAGACCGTAATCAGTTCAGTCCCAGTAGTCATTGAGACATTGAGGGGTCCTCAAGTTTCTAGTCACACGGTGCTAATTACGAGATGTCCATATTTACTAAAACCCAGGACTTTTGTAATACTTCTGTTCTTTTAATTTATCATTTTTCATGACAGACATGTCAATTTTATGTCTTCCTATGTACGCTGCTGATTGGTGCATTCAGCATTTCACCCTTGCATTAGGCCCCTGCAGGTCCCCGCAGCTGTGGCTGGCAGTCGTGATCCCATATCAGTAACATTAGCTGCGATCACCTTCGCTAAACTTTTTTTTTTTTTTTTTTTTACTTTCTTTCTGATATTTATTACATTGTAAAGTTGAACATTCGCCACATGACATGCATTAAAATGAACATAAGAAAACCGTTCTGTGATAACTCCTTGAGAAAACGAAGTCCAGAGTTTCAGAGCGATACGACATCGATGACTTCTTCCTCATCGTTGACATCCAGCCGACGTGACTGACGGTTCCTTGTGGGACGGACCTTCAGTGACGACATCGTAGCATGAACGGGTTTTTTTTGTTGTTGTAAAATAACCATTTCTGGTCTTCTTTATTTCTCTGCTTCTTCATATAGTATACATACATTTTTTTCTTCTTCATTTTTTTTTTTTTTTACATTCTCATTTTTTGTTTAACATTCCAGTCATTTGTTTCCATTTTTCTATAATTATATTCGGTTTTCTGGTTGAATTCTTTTCTATTTCTAGACGGTAAATCATCAAATAATGCAAACTATTCAAAAGCCTCTTTTTTGTTATTTTCCTTTTCAACATCTTTCCGACAAAACCTTTGTAAATAGCAAAAAGTGCATAATTCAAAATTATATCAACATCCTTTTTCTTCTTTGACCCAAATTCGTTACCATACAATACATGAATCGGCTTAAACTGAAAACTAGACATGAAGTATTTTTGAATATTCTTTTCAACTTCTTTCCAAAACATAGTAGTAACTTCTTTACAAAGAAAAAACATGTGCATACAGTCACCTGTATATTTACAGGTATAACATAGATCATTGTCGTTAAACCTTCCATTTAAACAAATTAGTTGGTATCGCCAAAATATTGTACATGAATTTAAAATTAAAATCGATTAACAAATTGTCCCTTATACCTTTTAACTTAAAATGCCAAACATCTGACCATACAGGTGTAAATTGGACTCCTGAAGTATTACGCCAAAATTCCTCAGCTCTAGACTCTTCAGTTTTTGTTTTGATTAACTCATAATATATTCTTTTCACTGATAACTGTCTTATTGGAATTGTCACATCAACCAATACTATATCATTATATATAAAAGCTCTGGATTTAAAATACTTATACTTTCTGTGTTCTATATTCCCATCTGTATCTACCAAAATGTTTCTGAGTGATTGAATTGCCCTTCGAATACGTGCATATTGACTGAACCACCTTCCATCTTTAAAAAATATCTTCAGCTCTAACTCATTAACTGGTAGAAATCCTTTACCATCCATTAAATCTCCTACAAACAATATGTCAGAGTTTATCCAATTCCTATAGAATAGCATTTTTCCTTTATACACTACATCTTTATTCAGCCAAATCATTTCTTTTCGAAAATTATTAAAAGTTCCAACTCGGGGGTTCCTTAAATAGGAGTAGTCTTTTAACGAGAAAAATGTCACAATTATGTTATAATAGAAATCAGGAATCTTATTTTTCAGAAAACTCGTATCTTTCATATTATATTTACAATTCATGATAACCTTTATACCACCAAGTTGTCCAAACCAATAGTCAAACATACCGTTGCAACTTGCATTCAAATCATTACTTAAATATTTACAAAACCAATTCATGTTTAACGACGCAATCTTCGTTTGAATATCTAACATATTTAAACCCCCTTCTTTTATTTTATTTACTACATTTGACCTTTTAACCTTAGCAGGTCTACCTCTCCAAAGGAAGTCAAAGAATATTTTATCAAGTTCCTTAATTATTTCTTTTGGACACGACAAAACTTGTGCAGTATAAATAATTTTGGACATTATCAAAGATTTTAGAATTATTATTTTCCCTTTCAATGTGAGATTTCTCTGTTTCCATAAGTTTAACATTTGTTTTATTTTAAACATTTTCTCTTTGGACCAATTCATATCAAGTCTCATCCCTTTATTTTTACAGAAATAAATACCCAATGATTTAATGTACACCTCTTCCCATAGCATACTTCCAATATTATCTGTTGGAGTATTTATCCCCAACCAGAGAGTTTTTGTCTTGTTTTCATTTAATTGTATGCCAGAATACAATTCAAAATTTTTAATAACTTCAATAGCTGTATTACCCGACTTAACTGTATGAACAAATAAAGTCATGTCATCTGCAAGCTGCAGTATTTTAAATGTTTTCTCTAATTTTTTTCGCTAAACTTGAAATAAAAAGGTCAACCCTGTCAGCCCCAAAACATGGTCCTGAGATTAAATATACGTCAGTTTCATAACATTTCAATATTACCAAATCAAAATAAAAACCTCAGAGATCACACAGTCATTTAAAAAAAATTCTCGCTAAAAGAGTCATTTTCAGGAACTTTTAAAAAAATTGATCGTATTTTTCGCGCGAAGAAAAGATGACCACAAACTTGTTTTGAAAAATCAGTTAGCTAATGAATATTCAATAGCAAAAAAGCCAATCACAAAAACTGTCTCATGAAAAAGCCCCCTCTACCGGCCGTGTACAAACTGATTGGCAAAAAAGTGTGTCAGCGGTGTCAGAAAAAAGTGGGTCACCAAATTAAAACACCCCTATTTTTGTGAGGCAGTGTCGTTTTCAAAATTGGCTACTCAGTTTGCAACCGTTGTCATGCTTGAAGCAGCTGTGTTGCAAAATGCGTGACTGCTCTCGTTTTGAAAACGAATACAACATGAATGTAACGGAGATTGTGTGGGAAACCGCCATGTGCAAATTTCTTGCTGCTTCATGTATGTCAACCGTTGCAAAAGTGGCAAATTTTGAAAACGACGTTGCCTCACTAATTGCGGTAGAATGAAAACGTCTTACCCATAAGTCCTGATCATGGTGTCATTTTGCTCGGAAATTGTTTTTTTCTTTCTACCTAATAAAACAAAATTCAGTGACACAGTGTCAATGATGTCGTTGAAATTGCAGATCTCAGGTGTTGCGTTCTTTTTGAACTACCCTGTATAGTCATCTGTTGAGAGCTAGAAGGGCGTTAACTCTGTGTTGAAGTATATGAGTTAACGTCCTTTTGGCTCCAAACAGACGGTACTAATTTTTGACTTTCTAAATTTGAATGTCAATGGCCTTCGTTTTATTCTATACAATTTCAGATTTCTGATCGAATTTTAAACGAATTAGCGTTTGTTTCTCTAAATCTGGATTATCAGTACATTTATGTGGAGGAAGAAAAAGTGGAAGAAGAAGAAGAAGAAGAAGAAGAAGAAGAAGAAGAAGAAGAAGAAGAAGAAGAAGAAGAAGAAGAAGAAGAAGAAGAAGAAGAAGAAGAAGAAGAAGAAGAAGAAGAAGAAGAAGAAGAAGAAGAAGAAGAAGAAGAAGAAGAAGAAGAAGAAGAAGAAGAAGAAGAAGAAGAAGAAGAAGAAGAAGAAGAAGAAGAAGAAGAAGAAGAAGAAGAAGAAGAAGAAGAAGAAGAAGAAGAAGAAGAAGAATTGCAGAAAGAGAAAGAGAGAGGGTATAATATTAAAATTGATGAAACATAATATCAAAAGTAGTGATAGTAATAATAAATAATGCTCTAAAATTAAGTAATATCATTCACACGCTGTGGGGTATACTAATCGTAATATTTCCAGTAAGAACCATATGAACTATAGTTCCAAGATATAATATTTCTTGCTTGATTAATAGTAAATTGACAAATGAAAATGGTTGGTTCTTCAAATTGATGAGATAATATGTATTAAGTACTGATTTGAAAGATTCAGTGGTGAGAGTTGTTTAAATTTGGCATGGAAGGCCGTTCCATATCTTTGCTGCAGGCACTTGAAATGAAAAGATAGAGAGAGAGAGCGAGACAGAGAGAGAGGGAGAGATAGAGGAGAGAGAGAGAGAGAGAGAGAGAGAGAGAGATAAGAAACTGAATTAATCACACGATAATGAATATATCCTTTCAATAGGAAGGTTAATCAACAGGGGTGAATCCAAGATTTTTAACAGGGGTTGGTGCGCAATTCCGAAACAAATCTGTGACAAGCACCCCCCCCCCCCCCCCCTCCCCCCAAAAAAGTTTTCACATTCCGTTGGTTGTAATATACTCAAAAAGCCTCTGAAAAGAAAATAAGAGAAAAAGATGATCACAATTTTATTTTGGGGCTTAAAATTTGAGTGGGGGTGGGTGAGGGGGGGGGGGTCACATATTCGGGGATATGTACTGAAAGTATGCCTGTGGGGTTTTAAAGGAAGACGGACTGGTTTCCCCCTCTAAATCCGCCAATGTAAATCGATAGAATATGAAAGTAATAATTATCCACAAAAAATTATGACAGCACTTCAGAATGGCATAAATATTTCAATATTTCACAAATATTTATTTATCTCAATGTTTCAGAAGTATTCCTTCACAAAAAATTATTTAAAACTTTCATGAACACCTGATGAATATGACTTTATTTCACAAAATGATATTTAAGTGACAATACAGACCAATAAGTTTGAAAAAGATACACAAATACCACTGTCAGGAGAGAATACAATACATAAAAACGCAATATACATAATACACCCATTCGCACGTGACACGATAACAAATATTAAGACGATAAGAAGTACATGTATATAAATTGCCGAGAAGTATACGATGGTCGTTAAATATTGCACATCAAATGATGTTTCGAGACCAAGCAATTATGTTAAAATATAGAGAAAAACAAAGAAACAATCTATGAAACAGCTCAAAATCATATGTTTTCCCAAATAGGAAAGGTTGAGTTCTGGTCAAAGGTGACGAAAAAATTTCTGGGCCTTCTCATTCTTTTTATTATTATGTGGGTAAATATCACATTAGCAATGTCACATGAAGATGATTGCTCTTGAAATGCCTCCATATTCCAAAAAAAGACTAGAAACTTTGGACCAAAGTTTCATACCAGATATGAGTGTGTGTAGTCCTATATACCCATTTTTGTGCTGTGTCCTTACTTGTATTTGGTATTAAGTAAGACTGAGTCGATTCGTTGATATTTTGACGATTCCAAAATCTCCAAATACACATTTATCATGAATATTCTCACGTGCTACATAATCAACCGTTCTCAATAACTTCCAGACAGTTTCTTTCACATTTACCAGATCTCAGCTTTATCTTTGAATATACAAGTAACTTTCCGGGGGTAACCTCGCTAGTCATAAGGACCCCTATTCATAAGGACCACTTATTCATAAGGACCGCTATCCATAACGTGTGACTAAATGAATAGCGGTTTTGTATGAATAGCGGTCCTTCTACATAGCGAGCAAACCATAGACAAATTACCTCGCTTATTCATAAGGACTTCCACTATTCATAACTATGCATAAGGACCGCTATTCATAACGCGTGTTAAGTGAATAGCGGTTTTCTATGAATAGCGGTCCTTATGAATAGCGAGTGGACCCCACTTTCCGGGCCAAAGGTGAACGACGACATAACCATGAGCTCAGGGGCGGATCCAGGATTTTTCAAAAGAGGGGGCACATTGCCGTAAAACTACACAATAAAGGGGCATTTTTTTTTCATTATGTACTTCAGGTATGACAGTTGGGTTTCAAAAGGGGGGGGGGGGCACGGGCCGGTTTCCCCCCTATGCAGATCCACCACTGCATGAGCTGACGAAGGACGTATGAAACGGAGGAGGGCGAGGGGTGAGGGGCGGGTGGGGGAGTTATATATTTTCAGTATTTGTATTTCAGTCAATATTTTCAGCATTTTTGAAATAGAAATGATGAAAATATGGACTGAAATAAAAGGGTCAGAGATATTCGTAACACCAAAATATGATGCTACTCGGATACGTTAAATCAACTAAAATTCTGTGGGGATTTGTCCCACAGCATGGAATTGTATAGATGTATCCCACTGGAAGAATAACGATAATAACAACTATTTTATTTATAAATTAAATGTGGGCCGGATTATCTTCTCTTTTTTTCGTGGGGGAGGGGGGGGGGCAAAACATCAAGGTTGTTGATAATACTGAGCATAAATGCAATTACAATTGCTTGAAATAAATTGCTTGAAATATTAAAAATTCAGCCATACTAGAGAATTCATTTTTGAATGCATTTTGTAAACGAAAAAAAAAAAAAATGAACGTATTTAACCCCCCCCCAAAAAAAAATGTTTGAAAAATATACATATATTTTACGAGGTGTTTGCTTTCATTAGTAATCATAATGTTCCAAACATTAAGGATTTTTTTTTATAGCCAGTCTTTAATATTAACTTTATTTGCAGGTATGTGAATATTTATCTTTTGTGGCTGGTAAGGTGCCTTTATATTAAAACATTCATTTCAACCTACCAAATCTATTTTTTGTCGACACAACATACAATCATAGTTGTGACATGCTAGAGGATTAAAAAATGCTATGTACTCTATTTACTATAACTATAACTATAACTACAACTACAACTATTACTATTACTATAGCTATAACAATAACTAGTATAATTATTACTATAACTATTTACACTAAATCCTCTGTCATGACCATGGAAACGTCCTGTTTAGCAAGTTTTCTAACTCCATATTATAAGGCCTGAAGAATTCGCTTAATTTATTCATCACAAAATCTTCCACTTCTGGATGAGGTCTTCCCTTATTGTTCGACATACAAGTGTTGAGAGGTTTTTTCAAACAATAGAAATGTTTTTGTTCATCAAAGTAGAAGTGGTCCTCTGTGAAATACGTCCTGATACCGAGGAAAGATTCCACCCGGTGCATGATGAGAGTTGGATCCTTCACGAACTCCTCTCCGTCGAGAACTAGGAACTGGTCCAAGGGAAAGTACTGCAACCACTGGCGAAAGTATTTGACATAGATCCCCGAGTCGACGAGTGAATTGTCGGCCTTGACGGAGCCGTTTTGAAAGAGGACTGACTCCCTGAAAGTCTCAGAAGCTTCATACCTGACTGTACGGCCATGTTTTGGTTCTTTATGAAGCAACCTTGCACCACCAGTGCGCGTTTCTTCAACGTACCTCATGTGGACGTAGTCAGAGATGGCACGCTTGACGGGATCCCGGATGATGACGATGAGCTTGACATAGGGAAGGGCCCTTTTCAGACGCTTGGCAACAACGAGGCGAATAAAATATCCCGGTGTTTTCTCCATGGGTAGCTGGTGCGGTGTCGAGTATGGCATTAAGGAGCGGTAGTCATCCAATGTGACGAGTTGGTGGTTGTTGACGAACTTCAGCTCTCGCTCCGCGAACGCGACATCTGGATGAAAGCTCAGGAAGTTCTTGAGCGTTGTCGTGCCGCTCTTCTTGGTTCCGATGACGATTGCGGAGGGTGCCCTTTTTGAGCAGTTGAGTCGACGTAGTTCCGAAGACTTCCTGAGCATAAACTGAGGTGGTTTGTTCTGGGCAACCTGATAGCAGCCATGATCTATTGTTAATCGTTCGCATGAGACATTAGCAACCGTAACATGTTTGGAAAGGATTGTATCTCGTCCTCTACCCTTGTTCGTTAATTGTAATTCATTTCTTCTTGAATACAGTGTAGCATGTGAATCACTGGCCAGCAGAAAGAATGTCGTTGCGAAAAGAAATGAAACGCAAGCGAGAAGTATGCCATTTTTAGAGAAGGGCCGAATAGACGCTGAGGTAATGAGGACAATAGCGTCTTTCTTCATTTTGCGTGTCGTTCTTCAAAGAGGAAACAAAGAACGATAAAACAGCATAGACACTGTGGTTTTGCCCCTCTTTGCAATAGTGCTGATTACAACCTTTGAAAAAGAATTTGCAGATTCATTTCTCAAAACGTCTTTTGTCAGAAGCTCTTATGATGAAGCTCGGCAGCTTAGTCCGATGTTATCATTCCTCATTGAGCTGTTAATAAGTTCTTCAGGAAATGAATACTCAAACCACATTACTGAAATCAAATGGATGCCAAATTAAAAAAAAAAATCGCCGCCAACAGCATTTCATTTCCAATTAAATATTCACGGTCCTTAAAACGGGAGCTCGATGATTAAACGCGTGTACGTGTTTTGTAGTCATCTCTGAATTGTGCTACCTTCCAAGTCGGTTAATTTGATATTTAGTTCATATGTGACGAACGCCCTCAGATTTTCCTTGTCAGCAAATCATTTTCTTTCCGGATGCCTCGTTACCAAATGCAGGATGTTCATGATAAGACTGTTACTCTCGGTCGTTTCCAAACATATCTAGAAAGATAAAAGGAAAAAAAAAAAAAAGAATGATACATTATTACACGACTGATGAACTTTCAAAAATATATTTCATCATATTCCCACTTTCCGTTTTTACAATGGTCGGTATAGAGTATCCAGAACTTAACATCAAGAGAGGCAAAACGTTCAGGTTTATGACAAATCATTGAGTTCAGCGAAGAAACCATCATTAAAAGGCCCTCGTGTTCTTCAAAAAAGTGTGTGTGTGTGTGTGTGTGTGTGTGTGTGTGTGTGTGTGTGTAGGGGGAGGCCGGAGGGGTGCTAAAAGGGTCCATATTCGGAAGCACTAAAAGGAAAACTGGAAAGGATGGTTTCAAAGCTTTCAAGCCCAAAGGTCTAAAAACACTTATATAAACAAAGTTAACGCTATAGACAGGGAGGAATGAACTGAAACAAAGCATTTAATACACGCGACCTTCATGCTAGCCCTAATTTCCAGAATACAAAACAGTCTTCAATGATTATATTTCTTGTAATGTAACACTGGCAGGTTGAAGTGCTTGACTGTACTGTGTAATATAAACTATAAACAAAAATTTTCTGTACATGAAGCTGCACTATAGATATCCTCGTCATATACTTCATTCTATACCGGGTGTCCCCAAAAAAGAGGAAGGAGGATTTTCAGTACTTTACCTTCGAAAAGTATATATATATATATATATATTTACATCACTGGGTAAAGCAACTTCTACCGAAGAGAATAATATCAAGATCATTGAATTTGGTAAAGTAATCTTGATTATATGCCCGTTTCTGAAAATAGAGTCATTTTCAAATTTCGCATGTTTTTTGCGACCGATGAGAGTGGAAATGTGTCAGGAATGCCCTATCATAATGCACGTACAATAATTAGCGTCGTTTCCACTTTTTCCGAGCTACAGCTCACTAAAACCCCATTCCCGATACGATCTTACACTCATCGGTCTCAAAAATCGAGCGAAATTTGAAAATGACTGCGTTTTAAGAAACGGGCATAGAATCAAAATTACTTTACCAAATTCAATGATCTTGGTATCATTCTCTTTGGTAGAAGATGCTTTACCCAATGATGTAAAAAAATATACATACTTTTTGAAGGCAAAGTACTGAAAATCCGCCGTTCCCCTTTTTTTGGAAATAAATATTTCGTTCAGTGGGTCATTGTAGTTGCGTGCAAGAAATAAAACATTTTCCGAAACAGTCAACACAATATCGACTCACAGCTTGAACTTACCCCCAGACCCGAACACAGGAAATTCGTAATACTTCCTCCATCAAATATATTGTGGCACGCACTTTTTGCGAGACCCCTCTCTCCCCCCCCCCCCCTTCTTATCCAGCCACATACGAGGGTTCATATATAGCTAGCCTTTTCTACTCGATCTTTTCTTTAAAAAATATGGACTCTCCTCCCCTCTCAGTCCAGACAGTCATTGTTTGTTTGTTCTCTCTCTCTTTTCTTCTCCATTATCCTCCTTTCCTTGCTCTTCTCTCTCTCTTCTCTCTCTCTTCTCTCTCTCTCTCTCTCTCTCTCTCTCTCTCTCTCTTCTCTCTCTCTTCTCTCTCTCTCTCTCTATTTCTTTTTTCTTCCCCTTCTCTCTCTTTCTCTCTCTTTCTCCTACTCCCCCTTTCCCGCGCTCTTTCTCTCTCTCTTTCTCTCTTCTCTCTGCCTTTCTTTCTTTCTCTTTCTCTCTTTCTCCACTGTCTCCCTTGTGTGAAGATGTCATATTCGCAGATGCATCTCATAGTTGCCCCCTGTCCTTTCAAATTGATGTCCAAGACCGGTCAAATCAAATCAAATTCGGCTCTCTACGTGAAATCACCCAAAATTGGGTTCCAATGTCACAAAAATCACGTATAAATCAAAAGAAGATGTACACAGTTGGGCGCAAATTGCAGTGACAGCCACTAAATTTGGTTCATTTTTCATCGGATATGCCATTTTTAATGCTTTCACATTTTAAGGGATAAAGAAGAAAGGGAGAAAGAAAGAAGGAGTGAGAGAGAGAGAGAGAGAGAGAGAAAGAGAGAAATAAAGAGACAGTGGAATAGAGAGAGAGAGAGAGAGAGAGAGATGGGAAGAGAGAAATGAAAACAAATGAGAGAGATAGTAGAAAGTCGTCAGCAAAAACGAAAATATCACACACTAATCCCTTATATCCACTTATAGTGTTAAGGAAAATTAAACGGATTAGTATTTTGTAGCAAACTTCATAACTGTAAGCTTAGAATAATGTATTAATGAATGAATCATCGAAGCAAACTTGACAATACGCATTTCAATTACTAGAGCAAGTGTGATGAATAAATAACCTATTCTTTTCTATCACGTAAACTAAATCTTTATTGTTAGATCATGGATTTGCTCAAGAATTTCCACAGATTATTAATACAACTGTTATATTCGATTAGTCATTTTTTTCGAATCAGATGAATTCAATTCAATATTTTTGGTTCTTTTTTTTTCTGATTGATTGATTTGTTTATGTTTGCGACTTGCCTATTATTGCTCTACTACTACAAAAAAGAAATTAAGTATTCTATCGTCTTTATCAGTCTGCGGCTTTTTTCTTCGTTCATTTTGCTGTTGAGCAAAATATTGCTATAATCTACCATTCAAACCAAGAATCTATTTTAAACTTAGTGTTAGAAATATTCTTGTAAATTTAGTTTGTTCTTTTGGTTGTGACAGAAACTAAATTGTGTTTAATGAGGAAGCCAATGTCATTAAGCTAGTGACATTTAAAATTGATTTGATATGAGATCATCTCTCTTGTTTCTGGGTGTTTGTTTGTTTGTTGTTTTTTTCCAAGAGAGCAACCTTTCTTTTAACTGTTTCAGTTATTTATAGCTATATGTCTGTATATAAAGGTGTAATTTTATATTACTATGTAATTCGTTAACGTAGGTGATTGATGGTATTCAAAACCAGTTATTTCCCAACCCCCCCCCCCCAAAAAAAAAAAAAAAAAAAAAAAAATCTTATTCTCTTCAAGTGAGTTCATACATAGCAATATCGATGCCAGTTGGAGAAAAACTTGAAAATGACTATGCAGTACAAATACCGGTAAATTTATCTCAAAGAACTATGGTATTGTGTGTCAATATTGAGTCGAACTCATTTCATTCAACAATATTGTAAACAGATGAGTCTCGTCATAAAGGGACCATGACAAATAGTTCTAGATACTGTCGCTTGCTCGTTTATTCATGTACGAGTAATGAAATTTAGAGTGACTGTTTGGGTGACGTCACAGTTATCTAAAAATGTCTGTTATGCTTTTTTTGTTTTGCTTAATTCCCCCCCCCCCCAAAAAAAACTTCTCTTGTTTACAGAATGGAGTCGTAAAACGGTGGTAATCATTACAGTTTAATTCATTTTATCTATATGTCATATTTTATCTATCTATCTTTCTATCTATGAATCTACCTAACGATCTAACAATCTACATGTCAATCAAAATGAAGATTAGTTCTGCGACAGAGACTTCAGGTATAAAGACCAATTAAAGAGAAAAAACTTAACCGCTGCCATAAGTGTTACGGTATGATCTATCTGTCTATCTATCTATCTATCTATGTATCTATCTCTATCAAACCATTTATGTCTATTGATCTATCATATTGGGCCAGTTTCTCTTCCTATTTACATGTTGGGCCTAGGCCCCTATATAATTTATTTTCTGTATCTGTGATTCTGTATCTTTTTACCCATTTCCCCCATTTTCTTTATTAATGCTACATTACGTTAGATTGATTCGGTCTTAATTTTCATGTTAATGAATATCAGATATTATTTACTTCTTTCTTTATCTGTTTAGTAAATCTGAACGTCGTTTGAAGGAAAACCTCCATGTTAGCATAGGGAAAGAGGTATTGCTTCCTTCCCTTAACTTGAGGCGAAAGCCCAGCCTGGTATTTAGTTGATTTGAATAAAATTAGGAAAACAAAAAGAGAGAAACAGATTAGTGAAAGTGTGAGCGAAATCCGACAAAATGAGGGAGGACCTCGCAAGATACGTCATAGAGTTGCCAATTTGTATTTGATTGATTAGAACTTCAAAAAAATTAATAATTTTCTTATTTCTTATCGGATTTTGCTCAAACTTTCATTGATATGTTTCTTTAATTTTTCTCCTTTTCTCCATTTAAAACCAACTTGGTATCAGGGTGGACGTAGCATAATGAATGGTCGCCTTGTATATCCAAGGAACTCCTTGGTATATCCATAATAAACACGTTTAACCAAACTCCTTGGTTTAACCATCGTTTATCCATAATTTGACCTCGTTGCAGTATGGTAAACAAATATCCACGTTTTATGACGATATCAAAATGAAATTTATAGCTTCTCTGTGGTATTTTTGTCAGAAGTTAGGGAATCAGAAATATCATGCATAGGGAAGAAGAGCGAATGCCAAACAGGAGATGATGTAGAAATAGTTAGGGTAAAGAGACTGAGGGAGGAGGATTGGCGTAGGACAGAAGAACGCGAGAGAGATTGAAAGATAGAGAGATATAGGGCTGAACGGTAGGGGTACTCCCTCTGTATGAAATAATTAACCATGGCCATGCTACTCCTCTAAACTGAAGTCTCTCTCCCCCCCCCCCCCCTCTCTCTCCTCCTTTTCACAGCCCTTTACCCCTTCGTGGTCTAGTAGATACATCACCGGACTGTGGCTCAAATGGTTCGCGGTTCGAGTCCCGCTGCGGCACTAGTGTCCTTTGGCGAGACATTAATCTACATTTGCCACTCTCCATCCAGGTATAGTAAATGGGTAGCTGGCAGGAATGCTTTCAGTGCCTTAGGCATCTTAGGGCAGCTGGGCTAAAGCCAGTGTAATAATAGTACTTTGTAGGCGCGTTGAGCATCCCCTGGGATGGATATGTGCGCAGTATAAGTGTCGCTATTATTATTATTATTATTTTTTATTTATTTATTATTATCATTATCATTATTATTATTTATTTATTTATTTATCATTATAATTATTATTATTATTATTGTTATTATTATTAATATCATTATCATTATTATTATAATTATCATTATTATTATTATTATTATTATTATTATTATTATTATTATTATCATCATCATCGTTATCATTATTAACGTCTCCACCATACTCTCTCTCTCTCTCTCTCTCTCTCTCTCAACGTCCTTCCCTCTCCAGGATAACACTCACTCCTTTCCTTTCTTCTGCTTCCTATCTCCACTTTTATCTTTTACTGTCTAAAGACTTCTTTCTTTCCACCTCTTCCTCTTTATTATTTCTTTTCCATGGAAGTAATATTTTTACGAAGAATGTTTTTGTGGATTATAATTATGCAAGTCCCTTTCCCTTCACCAAAGTCACGCCCTCTCTCTATTTTCCGTGGTATCCTCCGATCACTTACTGATTGAAGTCATCAGATGATGTATTGATGGTATCTTCAGAGGAAGGGAGTTTTAAGTAGTTGGTGAAGATTGATACAGGGCCTTGTCATTCCATCCGCCTCCCTCCTACTCCTCATCCTTGCAATTTTGAGGTAGGAGGTATTGCCTTTTTATTGCCCACCTACACTTTTTGAAAAACTATTTTCACCTTTTTCTTCACTTTTCTTCAACCTTTTCTTTTTGATCCCCTTTCCTTATTCTTACTCCTTCACAAACTGACAAACCACACTTGAACTTTTACTTTTAGGCCTATCCTATTTTATTCCCCCTTTCTTTGATTCAGTTTCTTACCAGTTATTCAACATTATGATTTCCTTCGTGACTCTTTCCACACTCCTTGGTACTACTTTTCATTTCAGTTTCGTATTTTCCAAATCTCACCCTTTCTCATTCCTCTAATAACTTCTGTCCACGTTCTGCTGCTGCTGCTACTACTACTACTACTACTACCACCACCACCACCACCACCACCACCACCACCACCACTACTACTACTACTACTACTACTACTACTACTACTACTACTACTACTACTACTACTACTACTACTACTACTACTACTACTACTACTCCTACTACTCCTTCTCCTCCTCCTCCTCCTCCTCCTCCTCCTCCTCCTCCTCCTCCTCCTCCTCCTCCTCCTCCTCCTCCTCCTCCTCCTCCTCCTACTACTACTACTACTACTATTACTACTGCTATTACTACTACTTCTCCTACTAATACTCCTACTACTACTAGTAGTCAACCAGGGAAGTTACACTTCCCTGGGTCAACGACTACTTCTCCTTCTCCTCATCCTCATCCTCCTTCTTCTTCTACTTCTTTTCCTCACTTTCTCCTTCTTTACTTCTCATTCTCCTTTTGTATTATCATTATTCCCCCCCCCCCTTTTCTTGGGGGGGGGGGGGACGGGGGATTATAATACTACTCCTCCACCCCTAGATGGCTCAACATTCCCTCTCCCTTTTTCATTTTTTCTGGGATGGTACGAAAGTTGAAAGGTCGTGTCACAGATGCCCTCATTCTTAAATGTCTACAACATCATATATATATATATTTCTAAAATCTGATATCATATATTCAGCCGCGGTTTGAGACTTAAATCCCCAAGACAGAGCAAATGATCCCAAACGTCTGGAGATTCGCTTCTCTCGTTTCACTATCATTGTCAATAGTAGAGAATAGTTGTCATTTTGATCCGTTTATTGACGTTGGTGCTGAAAGATGACGTAATATGATAGGGGTGGATCTTGCACGCTTCTACATTAATGGACTACGACTAAAGTTTGTATTTACATTAGTTGAACTTGATTTCGTTGAAATTCCTTCTTCATGTTTTTTGTAATGCCTGTAACTCTTAGTACCTATGTGATGTATCTTAATTCTTAATAACAACTACACGTAGATCTATATATCAGTTGTGTTACCGTAAAAGCTCAATGGTATTGTCAGATGTATCAATGTCTCTGTTTCAAGAAAGTAAAACGCAACCAAAAATGTATCTTACTTCATATATCTATCTCAAGTATTCAGGTATTTGTTTATCAAGGTAATTATTCAATCAGAGATCCGTAACAACAGTAAGACCTGAATAAGATTAAAAGGAAACCACATTAGTACAATTTTCATAAATTACGTCTTCACAACTTAAAAAAAATCTACAAAATATATGGGAATAATTCGCAAGATGCTGAAAGAAAATAAAACAATAATTCGGTTTTATCTTATCTCGTATAGTCGGTTTCTCCCTAAATTCTCCACTGATGATAGCTACAAACTAACCAAGACGAGTTTCTATTGATCTATTCACAACTGGGAAGGTAGAAAAATATAGTTTTGTTGAGAGAATGGGAGTTTATTCACAGGGTATATTTAATACACGGGGGACTTTTCCCTCGTGTCGCTGGATATGGATACACTGGGAAAAATAGAAGTTCAGTGCATTGTTAAATTATATGGAGCTAAATATTGCAGCTTCATGGTTCAACGTTTTAACTGTGGGGACGGTGGATTGAGTGGGGGTCATCAGCACAGGAATGTTGACCACTACTCACATGACCAACATCCAATCCAGTCTAATAACAGGAATAAAGAATCAATAGGATTAATTTCATTTTTTTGTTGTTGTTTTGTTTTATACCCCAACCAGCATGAAAGTGGAGAGGGGTGGGGTTAAGAGTATGTGAGGGGTAACTACTCCCAGAATACAATGAAATAAGACCTTCAATCATCATTTATAGGCGTACGCATTTTGGCCGCTGCGGCTTTTGCCTTCAGTTAATGATTGTGGCTATTTTTTTTTTTTACACCAAGGCAATCCAATTTCCTCGGGATGTGTTTCATGCTTTCTAAAATCAACATGACCTGAAAGCCAGGTCAAAATCACAATAATATGACGAGGTCAATGAAAGGTCATTTGAAGTCATATACACTGATCACTGCTGATGACACTGACCGGTTTCGACCGTGGACAGGGTAGTCTACATTAATTTTGCACGGGACGACCATGGACTTCACCACTATATACATGTAGGTATCATTGGAACTGGTATTACACGATGGAAAAATGGGAGCATTCTGTTCTGAATAAAACCCTGACCCTCCCATCCGCATGATATGAATCTTCATCATTAAATGATCATTGAATGGCAACCCCCCCCCCCCAAAAAAAAAAAAAAAAAAAAAAAAACACACACACGTTCGAATACAAGATTTGAAATAGCTTTTGTTATCAATGATATCTTTAAGTATCTAATTCGACATGTTTTCCCCTGCGGAGAAATTTGCTCCGGGCTACATGTATATTTCGTTAAAAAATATAGGGCTTCTAGTTTAGGTTTACATGGTTTAGGGTAGAGGTTAGGCCTACACAGTATTAGGAATTCGGTTAGCAATTAGAAACTGACCGCGGATCAATTATCATCCAGGTATCTCCTTTTCTTCTTCTTCTCTTTCGCCTTTTTCTTTTCTATAGTCCACATTCTGAGCTTTGCTCTAATTGTACGTTTAGTGATTCTGATACTTCTATTCTGTTTCGGGAGCCTAATCATTTACAAGATATGTTTTTTTTTAATTTTGGCTCCTCACATTTTACATTTTCTTCTTTTTTTGCCAGTCATTCCTATATCTCTCGAAACTTTCTACCTATTTACCGTAAAGTGTACTTGATTTGAATTCTTTACCCGTACGTTTTGAAATTGACTCTTATGCCTGTAAAATCTGATTATTTTTTTAAAATGTAAAAATGGAACAAATAAACTTCAAACGTCAGTCATATTTTCCCCTCATATTCAAATAACTGCGGATAAATATACTAAGAAGGGGATGCAATTTTTTTCATTTATTTTTTATTTAATGTCTTCTTTATAAAAAGCAGGGTAGTCCCATTCAAGCCGCAAGGCCTGCTTTCCAAGGGAGCCCTGCTGTAACAAAATACATATAATACAAATAGCATACATTACAAACATACAAAATCATACAATAATACATTTCATGAAAATGAGAAATTTATGTAAAAAGAGAAAGGGAGAGAGAGGGGGGGGGGGTAAGGAAAAAAATACATGTATCCAACTTGCAAAGAAAAGGAAATCAATTGACCATTTGGATGTCGCGAACATTACGTTTAAAAAGGGGTAGTGAGGCGGAGCATTTGGTAAGTACAGGTAGAGAGTTGAATAGTTTTGCTGCTATGTATGAAAAAGACTGCTTTTTATACTCGGTTCTGGGTTTGGCTAGATACAATTGGTGCATTGTGACTAATCTTGTAGGATATGGATTAGCTCTCTGGGGTATAAATTGTCTTAAATAACCGGGAGCAAGACCATTCAAAATTTTATACATAAGTACATGGTAATTATATTCCAATCTATGTTTGACAGATTGTAATTTTAAAGAACCAAGCATAATTTGCACTGGCGTAAAATAATCTGCATCTAATACTAAACGGCAATATTTGTTTTGACACCTCTGTAATCTCATTAAATTTTTCTTTGTCAGTGATCCCCAAACAGTGGAACAATAATCGATATGAGGAAGAATTAGAGTAAAATATAAGTATTTAAGTACACGTTTTGTCAAGCAATGCTTAATCCTTCGCATACATATAAGGGAGTTCATAATCTTTTTGACAACATCATTAACCTGGGACGACCAATCTAAGTTCTGGTTTACAAGAACACCAAGATATTTAAACTTAGTTACATTTTCTACCAGTTTATCATGCATTCTGATCTGTAATTTGACTGGATTCTTCTTTCTTCGACCTGAAAATAACATTACTTTAGTTTTGTCTGTGTTAACAACCAATCCATTTTCATTTAACCATTTACATAAAACTTGTACGTCATTTTGTAACTGGGTTTGGACTGCCTGTACTCCATACCCTGAGGAGAAAACGGACGTGGTACCCCTGAAATGACTGGGAGAAAATCGCTTTTCATACCTTTGTATGACACACATTGCTTTCTTCCTAACAAGTAAGATTCAAACCATGATAATTCTATACCATCTATGCCAAAATAACTTAGTTTCTTTATAAGAAGATCATGGGGAATAATATCGAACGCCTTTCTCAGGTCTAAGAAAACAGCACCAATAAATCGATCTTTATCAAGGTTATCGTACAGCATCTCACAAATCTCAGTTAAACATGTTGAGGTAGAATGTTTACTCCTAAAACCAGACTGCCGATCACTCATTAATTCTTCTTTATTAAGGTATGTCATCAATTGAGAATGTACTGCTCTTTCCAACACTTTGGAAACAATTGATAGAAGGGAGATAGGACGAAAGTTGCTTAGTTCGTGACTTGTTTTTGTTTTGGGAATAGGGACAACTTTAGCCATCTTAAAATCATAGGGGAGACGCCCAGATTGTATTGATTGATTGAAAATACGAACAATAGGAATGGCAACCAATTGAGCACTAAGTTTCAATAATCTTGGGTGGAGGTCATCAAGACCTACAGATTTCGAACAATCAAGGCTATGTAATTCTTTTTAAACAAATTCAAAGGTGATCTTTTCAAAAACGAAACGTGAGTGTACTTTACTTAGTCTTTTAATAGCATTATCACCATTGTCTTTTACTTCACCAGGGTCTCTTGCTCCGTGGATAGATTCAGAGACTTTACTGAACATTGTGTTAAACTCCGTTGCTATTTTTAAAGGATCGGATACAATTTCATCATTAATTACTAAATGTGAAGATGGGTTACATTTATTATCTGGTAAAAACCCTTTTACAATATTCCATGTTTCTTTCATGTCATTGCATTCCTCTATTTTATTACGACAATAAGCCTTTTCGTTTTTCCGAAGGTTTATAATTGCGAAATAAAAATTTCCCACACACGGGGGTTCATAATTTCGCAAAATTGAATAGGGTTCATGATTACAAACATTTCTATTATTTTCAGAATTACGAACCCAATTTTATCTTCGGAATTATCGACCCTATTTCATTTTCGGAAATACGAACCTTCGGAAAAGGGAACCATTGGTATTATAAACCTTCGGAAAAACGACATGGTAACCTCAAAGAGATCCTGTCATACCAAATCCCAAATGTGGTAGGTCGATCCTTCCAGTTTTATGGTGCTAGAGTAGAGTTGGGCCTACATGTTTGGCCTGTGGTATAGCAAAGGAGATGACTAGGAACGGACAGACCAGACCGCGACCAGGCCAGGGAGTCTGATAGGCATGCGGCATGTGGTGGAGTACGTCCAGAACTCTAGTCAAGGCGGGAATATAATTGACCGTGACATCCTAGCAGTTAGGGGGATTGACTTCACAAACAACACTGAATGAAAGATACATTAAAGGGAACCGCGATGACTTACCCGATTTAAAAGAAAAAGCTTGACGTGTGTTAAATGTACACTGCAATGGCATGTTCATACAGGTTACATAAAAAATAATTATCACACACATTTTTAAAAGAACCGTGACGCTTCGGAATGGGGGAGAGGGTGGGGTCATATTGACGATCGGGGGGGGGGGGTATATTGCGAAATGATAGACAATGGGTGTGCAATTTCTTCTTCTTTTTTTAAATGGTAGCTTTTGAAGTAAAATTTCAAGGGAATGTCAGACTCATTTCAAATTATAGTTTCACCAAGATTTCAAAATTCAACTACTTGGAATGCCTTCGCATTATATCTATTCAAAACGAATGACGCATTGTCAATAAACGTCAAATGATTTATATAAATCCCTTCATAGTGGATCACGAGGATACTTTGTTTTCATCTTCTCATTTTCACGATAGCTTAGAATAGTAATCCTGGTATATAGACAGCGTGTTCCGTTTTGGAAAGCCATGTCCGTATCAATTATCTCCCCATATCCCAATAACACTAAACAGATCGCTATTTTTCCTCACAGAGGACAGTGACGCAGACCGCTTTCCTGCATGCTCACCCACTGTAGTGCCATGCGAACTTTCATTTCGGCAATCTTTAAATACTCGTTGTACACAAAGCGTCATTTCGACTCCGTTATTACCTCCGCTAATCCAACCTACTAACGCCGGCTTATACGAGGCGTCATTTCAATTACGTCAGTACCTGCGCTAATCGAATCTGCGAAGGCAATTAACCCATAAGCCAGTTATTAAAGGTATTATTTGCTCTGTTCAGCTTCCAATTACTTTTTTTCAACGATATTGCTCTTTCATACGCGTAAAAGACCGTACAAGTCACTGACGCAGTCTTTACGTCAGTAAATGACGCCTAGTGTGAGCCCGGCTCTAAAGAAACTAGTCCATGCGCCAGTAATTCAGCGCAATGTTTGCACTGTTCATTTGGCGCTAACTTTTGTTGTACGATGCCACTGTCACATAACAGCGCTGACGCAGTCCTACGCTTCGGGTGCAACAGGTATGATTAACAAAGGAGACAAAACTATTTGTTTGAAAGTTTAGGAATAAAATTTCAATAAACATGGAGGGACTAGAAGGATAGGAAACGGGTGGTGCTGGTCAGGATGTGCAGATAGAAGAAAGAAACTTACTCGGACATTCACTTTTCTATGGGCATGTCTCTGAAATCTCTCTTTTCTTACATTGATCATGATGTACCCTTTAAATTATCTATAAATAGATTACCTGCTATCAAAAATGATATCAATTTATCGTTACAACTATAAGATATATAGGCCACTAGTGTATGTACTTAACCAGCTTCAGTGGCGTAGCGTGTGACCAGCAAATGAGGGGCAGCCGTGCCATGAAGGAGGGTGTAGGGCACCGGTCTTACTAGGTGGATCAAATGGGAGAGAAGAGGAGGCAATGGGGCGAGGGGAGGTCCCTCCCCATTTTCGTCATTCCATGGATGGATGGAGGGGGCGTGTGATGAAGGGGTAATGGGGGTGGGGGTGTGCCCCCGTATATAGCTACTGACTAGCTCAGTATATAGGCCTAATGTTTGAATACATTGTCATTGGGGTCTTACAGGGCAACTTATTTGGTTTTGACAGCTTATTATACTGTCTTGTTCAAGTTGGACTTCGTGAAGGCCAGTATGTAGTCAAGAACGTTTCCTCTTCCTGTTCATCACAGTACATTCAACTCAGGGGAATAAAGTGGTCTGTCTTGGTCGGAAGCTCTCAACTTCCCAGTTGTCAACACCATGGATATACTTCAGCTTCTTATACCCTGTCCACCCTGTCCACCATATATGTATGGCCAATGGATGACAAACAATATCAGGGAGTACTTTGAAGCAGAATAGGTAGAGGTAGACAAAGAGTGGACCTTGGGAGAGAAAGAGAGAGGGACAAAGAAGGCCGTGGGATGATAGCTTACAGGCAAAAAGTGTCTGCACTATAAGACTACCATAGGCCATGTACTATAGCTGCTCCTCATATGACACGACCAGTAGGTAGCTGGGCTAGGCTTCTCCCAATACAAAATGATTTTTCTGATAAATTGTCAAATTAGGGTCTGTGCTTGCAGAAGAGTGGGATGATGTGACAACCCCATCACAATTTCTCTCCGCAAATCTCTAGTTTAGTTTTACAACCTTTGTGGACACATGTATAACAGTTAATGGCCCTCTTCCCCTATTTTTGTAACGTCTGTAGGAAAAGAGAGGGAGCGAGAGAAAAAAAAGGAGGAAAGGAGAAAGGGGAGAGAGACTGAAAGCGAGATGGGAGAGAGCATGGAAACGGGGCTAAAAATGAATAAGTTTTCTTAATTCAAAGAGTACAAAAACGAGGAGAATATCCTTTATGACATAAAGGCCATACTCATGGTTCTTCAACTATATCACTTTTCTCTGTAACAGTTATTTGCTTTAGCTACTTTTTTTTTAAAGCAAGTACTTGTCGAGTGTAGGATTTAAATGATTATCAAGGGCGAAAAAATAAACAAACAAAAACAAACCAACGGGATTATTGACGGTGTAACTGCAATGTTTAATAACCCAGATCAAATATTGCCGAGATGCACTTTTCTCTGATACACAAAGGAGAAAATGAAAACTGTTGACAACATCAAAATTTGATTTTTTTTTTTCTGTTAACTACCTCATGAAATGATAGGTGAAAAGATAACTGTGAAAGGTTGTGAGAAAAAAAGACGTTGGAACGTGCCTCTGATTTTTCATGTCGCTCCAAATGAGATATCACAGCAAGTGTCAAGAACAAAAATATCATGGTTTCAAGGTATAGATAACAAACAATAATGTCATGGATAAGTTTGAATCATATTAAACTTTGTCCTTGGTAATGTCATAGCCATGTAGCCCTAGAGCCGACAAGATAGCTTCTCTACAGTAGTTCTTAATACTGGTGGATTAAGGGGGCGGGGTACAACCAGCCCGTGCCCCCTTTAAACCCAATCTGGAACTCCTTACGTACACAAAAAGAAAGTCTTTTTTTTTTTTTTTTTTTTTGCTTGTCAGGGATTTTTCAGGACTGGAGCCCCCTTTTTTCTATACAGAATGCTGGATCCGCCTCTCGACTTTGTATCCAAAACTTCACGTACAGCATTTCTAGCTGTAAAACACACCACACTAAGAGCCAATTCCCCATATTCTGCGAAAACTAGAAAAGAGCAATTTTTTTACAATAATCATGAAATGGTTCCTTTATGTAAGATTTCTGACACACGTCTATCACGAAATCTCTTATATACGAATAAAATAATGTATTCGGCAAGCATTTTCTTTATTTTGACACGGGTACGGTGTATTTATGTAGCCGTCTGAGACGAACGCTGTGTTCTGTTGTGTTATTGAGGTGACAAAATATCTTCCTGATTTGGGAGATCGTACCCTACGTGAACGTGTCACTCAAAACAGTTCCAGGACCCCAATATCACACCTCTTTCGTTTATATGCCCTTTTGTAGCGGATGTGAAGGAAGGTCGATAACAACTTCGCACCTGCACGACCCCCTCTGCCCACATTTTCCCCTCAAATCTGTTTGTTTTTCATGTTCTGGGGGCTGTTAAACCAGACAAAACGAAATAAATTATTAAACAAATCACAATCTCCATAAATATAACACGTTCGTATTTCCAACTGAACAATGATACGAATACAGTCCTGTCTCAGTCTCAGTATGTCTAAATCTTACCAAGAAAATGAAGGGAAAAAAAAAGTTCCTACGAAAATGTGCATACGTTCAGGCTCTGAAAACATTACTTAGCATTCGCTTTGTGAATACTTTCTTTCTGCATATAGTGCCCAAAAGTGTCGAGATAAAGGAATTAGTAGCGTTAAGAAAAAAAAAACAACAACAACAACAAAAACCAAAAACAAACAAACAAACAAAAACAAAAACAAAAAAAAAAAAAAAAAAAAAAAAACTCAACAAATCAATGTAAGTCTATATACCTGAATTGCAATTTGTTGTAGAACCTACTCCGCTACGGAATGTTACCCAGCTGTCAAAGAAGACTTTTAATGGACATCACAGCGCTTGCTTTCACGCCAACAATCAGCTTGTCGAAATATGAAAAGAAACCGAGGCGAATATAATCATGTAAACGCAGTAGTAATTTTCACAGCAAATAGTTTCAAAGTGAAAGCCAGATTTTAAAAGTGTTTCATATTACTATCTTTTGTCGAGGACTCGAGGTTGCTAGCTCCTCAGAGGCGGATCCGGGGAGAGGGGTAGGGGGGGGGGGGGGGAGGTAAACGGTCGATCTACTGATAAGAATAAAAGCTGACAAAAGTTTCTAGGCTAAAGCTCATTATTCGGGGAATAATTTATTAGTGCTCCTAATTAACCTGAGACAGTCTGGAAAGGTAAGAAAGGGAGTCCAAAAATGATGTACGTGAGAAAATTCTTGTCGGGAAAAGTCAGCCCCTCTCCCCGTCAGACAATCCTGGATACGCCCCCGGGGGATTTATGTAATTCATTATTTATAATCAAAGGAAGTGTTGTGTGCTATTTCCCTGATAATCATTTTATCACTGAAAGTTTGATATGGAATAGTATAGTAAAGATTGCAGACAGTCAAGTGTACTATTATGTACTACGGTTGAAAACCTACGGATTGGTCTGGTCGAACGGATAACGGAAATAGTTTGTCGGATCCTGGTGCCCTTCAGTATAAACAACGGTATACAAAACAGATCTGGGGAGCGTTTCATCAAGCGTTTTGTCAGTGATTTTTACCGATAAATTTGCTCTCAGCCAATCAGATGCAAGGATTTCAGTAGCTTATAACAGTTGTCGATAAAAATCACTGACAAAACACTTGATGAAACGCTCCCCTGGATCCCACAAAACCACACTCACAGACAATGACAGAGAAAATAATTTATATGTTTAGGGGTTATAGCGTGAATTGTTTTTATATCTCTGACCTCCATATGAATATCAATAGGAAATTCTCACACTAAACATGTGTAAATTTACCAGAAACGTTTACAACGATTAATTATTTTTTTTTAAAGAAATTTACTTTTTACTTTAATGTTAGTGTGTGACACAATTTTTCTTTACAACGATTAATTATATTTTTTAAAGAAATTAACTTTTACTTTAATGTTAGTGTGTGACACAATTTTTGTGTCTGGTTCTAGCATGAGAAGATATAGAATTAAAAGAATTAATACCTGTTTCTGCTGAACAACTGTCAACCATTCAAACTTTCAAATATAATATTAAACATGATTACAGGTCATAATGTATATGTCATGTAGATTGTGCTAAAGTCAATTTATATTCATTACCCTGGAATATGTCATCTTTGTTTAAGCGATGCCCTTCCTTTTAATCATATAGTTGATGATGTGGACTTTCATTTCACTCTTTTTACCTTCTTTCAAGAAGATCATTCTCAATTTTATAATAGAAGATATGATAATTTACATTTCGATGTGTTTTCAATGAATGAAGTCGAATGTTCCCAGTTAGAGGACCAAATTTCCGATTGTAAATACTATTTCAATGACACTTTCAATGCTAAAATGAGTAGTAAAGGATTAGAATCTCAGTTTCCATTGTTCCACTTGAATGTTAGAAGTCTCATATCTAAGTTTTCACTTGTTCAAGATTATATACACACCCTCCAACACGATTTTACAATTTATGCATTTACAGAAACTTGGTTTAAGGAAGAACCGCATTCATTCTATAATTTGCCGAATTACAAACTTATTCAAAAACATAGAACAGGTCGTGTAGGAGGGGGTGTATGTATGTATGTCAGGGAGAATGTCACCTTCAAGCCAAGGCCCGATTTAGATTTTTGTACTTCATCAATAGACACTGTTTTTATTGAAATTGTCCAGGAAGGCGGGAAGAACGTGATTGTTGGAACTGTATACAAGTCTCCTGATACTTGTGGTGCAGAGTTCAATGACCACCTTGATGAATGTCTTTGCAAAATTGTGAAAGAGAATAAACATGTTACATTGCTGGGGACTTTAACTTCGACTTACTTAATAATGCTGTTCATTCTGATACTAGTGCATTCATCGATACAATGTACTCCTCATCTTTTGTTCCACTAATCTCAAAACCCACTCGAGTAACGATTCGCTCATCTACTTGCATTGATAACATCTTTACGAATGTTTTGAATAAGTCAATCCTGCCAGGTATCTTGTATTCAGACCTTTCTGACCATTTTCCAATTTTTCAAGTAACAAACTGTTTACCACCAAATTACCACACCCATTTCAATAGACTCAATGTGAGTCAAGCTAAAACACAAGTAGATTTTGATTCATTGTGTGCTGATTTAGCATTGTATGACTGGTCCATTATAAAAAACGAATCCGATGTCAATGTTGCCTATGATATCTTTATCAAGGATTTAAAGGAGATGATTGTAAAGCATTCGAAAACAATATCTGGAATGGATAAACGTAGAGCATCAAGAAAGCCCTGGATTACGAAAGGGATCATTAAGTCTATTGGTACGAAGGAACGTATGTATAGAAAGTATTTAAAAAGGAAAACCCTCTCCATGAAGAAAAGATACAAGTCTTTTAGGAATAGGCTCAATCCCATAATACGAGTCTCTAAAAAGAATTACTTTGCTGAAAAGCTTGAATCCAATCGCCATGATTTAAAGAACACTTGGAAATTTTTGAACAACCTACTCGGTAAGAATAAATCGAAGTTACCTTCCTTTTTTCGTAAAGACGGTGAAAGGCTTACCAAGCCCAAAGAAATTGCTAATACATTCAACTCCTTTTTTGTTAAGGCTGGTTGTTTTGACAGTACACAGTGTGGTGCTTCTTTTTGTGACTATTTAAAAACAAGAGCAACCCATTCTTTTTTTCTTTCACCAACAGATGGAAATGAGATTTTGAAAATAGCTTCTTCCCTGAAAAATAAACACTCATGTGGAGTTGATAATATTTCATCGTTTGTCATAAAGAAAATTATCTTTTTTATTGTTGAACCTTTATCACATGTATTTAATTTGTCATTCGCGTCGGGAATTTTTCCAGATTCAATGAAGGTTTCAAAAGTCATACCAGTTTTTAAAAAAAGGTGATTCTCACGATGTATCTAATTATCGCCCGATATCACTGTTATCCAATTTTTCAAAGATCTTAGAAAGACTAATGTACAATGATCGTTTATATTCCTTTCAACAAAAATATTCTATTATTATTCCTGAACAGTTTGGATTTAGGAAATGTTTTTCAACTGAAACAGCTTTACTTTTTGCCTCCGAACTTTTGTATAAACTTCATGAAAAGAATGAAATAGCTTTAGGGGTGTATGTAGATCTTAGTAAAGCATTTGACTGTTTGGATCACCAATTATTACTGAAAAAGCTAGACTTTTATGGAATCCGGGGCATTCCTTTAGAATGGTTTCAAAGTTATTTGTTGAATAGAACTCAGTTTGTAAAATACAATGAAACTGATTCTGAATTGTTACCCATCGAGAAAGGCGTTCCTCAGGGCAGCATCTTAGGCCCGCTATTATTTTTGCTTTTTGTAAATGATGTAGTTGAATCCTCAAGGAAATTGCACTATGTTTTGTATGCCGATGACACGAACATATTTTATTCTGGTAAAAATTTGGATGATTTAATTTTTGAAGCTAATATTGAACTCCAAAAGGTTGCAAATTGGTTTTCTGCAAATAAACTTAAAATTAATCAAACCAAAACAAAATTTATGTTATTTAACTTTAGGAGAAAAAATATTGACAGAATGGAAGAGGCTACTCTGAATTTAGATGGTAACATTATTGATCAAGTGGAATTTGCAAACTTTTTAGGAGTTGTTATTGACAACAAGCTCACGTGGGAAAAACACATTGAATTGATTTCTAAGAAGATTCGCACTAATACTGGAGTCATGAGTAAACTAAAAAGTGTTCTTCCTTTTGAATCCATGCTTACACTGTATCATTCACTTGTATATCCGTACCTTTTGTATTGTAATTTAGTCTGGGGAAGAACGTTTGATAAATTGTTGAAACCTCTTTTTACTCTTCAAAAAAACGAGCTGTAAGGTTGTGTTGTGGCGCTCCCTTTAGAGCGCACACTTCTGCACTTTTTATTCCTTGAAATTGCTTAAATTACCAGATATTCTTCTCCAAAATACATTGCTTTTCTTGTTCAAATTCAAAAATAATATGTTACCAATCACATTCTTTGACAGTTTCCGTTTCAGATATACATTCACTCAATACCAGGCGAAAAGATGACCAACGCTTTTTTGATTAGTAAATCTATCAGATATCAAGGGCCACTCAAATGAAATTCATTACAACATAATTTAAAGGGTGAAAGAAGGTTCAATATTTTTAAAAGAGATGTAAAAAGATCTATACTTGCCACTTATCATGCCTGACTCAGTGCAATTTTATATATTTTATACGCATTTTGTCACCACATCAATTGTTTTATTTGTTTGAATTTTTGGTTATATTATTTGTTCTATGTGTATTTATGTATATTTTTATGTGTATTTATTATTTCTATTGTTCTATTGTTTTGTAATTTTTGTATTGTAATAAGGGGTTGCTTTTTTACAAGTTTTTAACTTTTTTTAGCAATCCTGGCATATCTTTTATCATTGTATTTATTTTTTTTAAACAAAATGTACTTTTATTTTGCCTAATAAATGTGAATTGAATTGAATTGAATAGAACAGGCAAAAATAAATAATTCGGGATGTTTTTGTGAAAACAAGTTTTATGAAAACAGAATTCAAGAAACAGATATGATCAAAAGGTTTCATTTTCTAAAAAATGTCAGGAGTATGAACGGAAAAGATCTTTAGAACCGGAAAAGATTCTTCTTCTTCTTATATTTACAATCCACTTTTTTAAAAGTACAAGTGTATTGACCACAGAGAATCGTCTTCCCTTACCTGCCGTATTCTAATTACTGATTAACACACGCTGAAGCAACATACGGTATTATTTAGATTATGGGATACTTCTGGGCCATTCTTGGATAGCTATAAATAATATGATCAATTAACTCCGGAAGGCGCCTCCTCAAATCTCTTAATTGAATACCTAATTAAGTGGCGTTAAGTATAAATACTTCCCATTCTCAAAAACATCATGTACGTAATTTGAAACATTATTGCTCTCACTTGGAGGTTAATTATTCTTTGACCGGGGGGGGGGGGGGGGGGGGGGACATGCATGTGTCCTAATTCTCTGTCACGTAAACAGTCTTTTTTTAAAAAGATTGAAATACGGCTGAAACGTTGCCCCAGAGCCTTGATATGCGACTGGACGGACTGGTTGTTGTTGTCTGCGAGGGAAGATTCAAATTTGAGATTTCGTGCTTTGTTTTGGTCTTTAGCATGTTTAGGCAAACACTTTTGGGACCATTTTCTGTTAGAGACTACTCATACAGGACCAATAACTCTAGCCAAAGAGGGTGATTGAGTACAAAGGTCCAAAATACCAAAGTGCAGTCAATCCAGTCATACGTCTGTCAAATACCAGCTGACCCTTCTGACGAATGGCATCTCCATAAAACCGCTAAAAGCTTCGGTCAATCTCATCTCGATTGTAAACATAGATAAAGCGTCAAGCGTGTCATCCTTAACATTCCAAAGTTAACGCACATCTCATGAAGATTATCCACAAGTTTTCCAGAGATAGAGCATGGGCAGACTTTGAAGTTAATTTGTGTTTTTGTATATATGATATATCATGTTTTGTTTACATTTATATTCACATCGCATTGACACAAATGGAAGTCAAATTTCTATACTATGTAAACAGTAAAAAATCTTAAATCTGCCATAAGAGACTGCTCTGAATATGATCAGACGAAAACAAATCAATCATTTTAGTCCCATTTCTATACTTCGTACGGACAGTTAAAAAACCCTTAAACTTCCACCGAAGATTTCTCTGAATTTTACAGACTGAAACAAATAAATCATGAGACTCTCAACACGTGAAAACAGCCCATTTGACAAGCACACACGCACATACACACCCACATACACTTCACACCCCCTACCTGGAGCACTTTAACATCAGTTAAAGTGCTCCATGATTTTATATTTGATGAATTACAATAATTTGACAATTTATCATTTCGTGTTTGTTTTTGAAAAATGATTGTTACATATACTTGTTATTTATGATTCATTGTCAAAAATAATTTTGTATTTTATTTGATATATGTTACCGAAAAATATTGTAGAATGCAGAAGAAAAATAAATCAAATCAAATCAAAAGTTACTAAAATGAAAGCGAATACCCCGTACAGTGTATTTGAAATTGATTTTTTTATCATACTTTCTACAGAAGGTCTCACACAACCGTAAATGAAATACAATCATATTCGTGACTACTACAAGGCCGTATAAGCATTGCAATTGCTAATTTCACATACATGACATAGTATTTGCTGTGAAAAGATGTACCAGAATATACAGTGAGAGAAACCAAGGGAAATAACTGTATAGACTACAACCAGGGCCCAAATTCATAAAACATCACAAGGCCTATTGCCGTCAACTAATAAATTCTTAGTTCCCTGACTCAGGGGCGGATCCAGCAGGGAAGTGTATCTGGATCCAGGATCGCTTTAAAAAGAGTGGGGGGGGGGGGGGGGCAAATTGTTGGGTTGTATACTCAAGGTATGTCAACTGGGGTTAAATGGGGGAGGGGTACGAGCCAGTTGTGTGCCCCTTCAATCCGACACTGAGTTTTCTGGTGTCAAGTGTGTGCGCGTGTGTGTGAGAGAGAGGGAGATCTCGAGAGAGAGAGAGAAATGGGGGCGAGAACACAACTTATCAACAGCTTACCACAGTGATTAATATATTGTATTTATCTACAATATACTGATATAGAAACCTAATGAAATTTGGGCTCATGAAAACTTTACAATTCATTGACATTCATCATGGAGATTGTACCCTCGTGGTTCAACTACACAGACAATGACCATCTTCATATCAATCTAAAGTTTCCTGTTAGAATAGCCACTTCCTTTGCGATATATCCTAGGAGGCCTACTTTTGCGATGTAGGGATGATGTTATAGGATCACCTGTTTACATAATGTTGAAACTACAGTTCAAATAACTGACAAAGACATGACGCAATAGGATGTGCATTTAATTAAATATCTTTGTTGCTAAGATTGTCACGAATGATAACTCCATTGTACGAAGTGTAAAGAATAGCACTTGACAGTTTTTGATTTGGCATTGAAGGAATTCAGATGTTATCAATGTATAATGCAGAGTATTGTATTTTTCGGGTCTAGTTCTGTTTCATAATTATCTTCAAATAAAAAAAAAAAGTTATTTCTTGATTGCCTAATAATTGTCTCTGTGAAGCAGGCTGAAAACTGGACTCTGTATAGCTCAATCAATATACAGGAATCTATAAGGTGAACACGATACAATACGCATCCCTTGTCCGATGAGAAACAGGGAAGAGCTAATTCTGTTTGCTCCGTTTACTTGTCAATAATAAAAGTAATAGTAACTACGGCCAGCAGTTACTATGGCCTTTTCAATATAGGCAAGGGCTTATCATAACAAAATCCCTTTATCCCGCAAGTGCCCCCAGACGGAAGTCCAGACAAACTTCGGTATCTAGACCCATATATTTGGCCTAGTTTGCAGGCACAAACCCTGGTCAGTCGTAAAAGAGTGTCTGCACTATAAGACTACCATAGGCCATGTACTATAGCTGCTCCTCACACGACCAGTAGGTAGCTGGGCTAGGCTTCTCTCAAGACACAATGATATTCTGATAAAGTGTCAAATTAGGGTCTGCGCTTGCAGACTATATTTGGCCTATGATCAAATTTTACGAAGCAATGCCATACAAAAAATCTATAGTGAAAGAAAGCAGACGAAAAAGGATCCTCTCAGATATTGCCAAGAAAAAATGAATTCTACATTCCCCTCCAGATTTTTTGAAAAATGAGGATGAGGAGGTGGGGTGGGGGTGGAGGTTCAATGTTGTTCCGAGTTTAATACATGATTCGCAGCTCTTTGGTTCATCAGTTTTTAAGGGGGGGGGGGGAAGAGAAAAATCTACCCATAACCCCCTTATTTTACTATCTAAATCTATCGGTAAGTGCCCAAGTATAAATGAAAAACCTTGAACACTATATGGAAGATGTCTGGAAGCAAAACTAAGCCTGATGATATACGTCACCATCTTGTGTCTATCCTTAGCTCAGTGAATACACAGGTGACTTGACAGCTGATTGTAAAGATCAAATATTAAATTTAGCTCTAATCAACAAGCTTCCCATATCACCTCCTGTTGCCATATATCAAACTTTATTGGGGTTACAAGTAGGATGCACTTTCTTAAAAAAAAAAAAAAAAAAAAAAAAAAACAACCGTGGATCAGTGACATAATCCTTCTATTTTTCCTTCTTTCTTTCTTTCTTTCTTCCTTTCTTTCTTTCCCTCTTTCTTACCCCTCCCACTTTCTTCTTTTTTATTATTAATGACCCTTTCCCCCTCAGGTAAAATAACCACCAACATCACTTTTTGGTATATGTGTGTTCCGGTACACTAAAAACTGAGAAGCGTAATTTATACTTCAGGATCAGATAATTACTTTTGAGTGAGAGAAGACTAATAAAAAAATATAAGGTGGTCTAGACAAATATTTTCAATACCGTCGATATTGTTCCGAAAGTCTAACCATAACAATACCCAGCCTGTAAAATATTTTTTTTTATTTTCCCCATAACTTTACATCTGTATTTAGAGTAATAGAAGTCAATTAAATATATCTCTAATCCTTCATAAGAATGAATTCGATTGATTTTTATTTCAAATCGGTTTGAGAGATTATACGACCTCATAATTACGGGTATATTGCTTTTATAATGAAGAATAATTGCTTCGATTACATATTTTACCACCCGGTTGGCTGCATGGGGAATCATAGTTACTAAAACAATTTCCATATTTTGATTGGGCTTCCTCAGCCAATTCAAAGTAGATACGAGTAACTAGGCATGATTTCCTCCAGAGTCAAACTTGGCTTTTGTTTCAGTGGCACGCAATTCGTCCCCTAAATAATGATGCCCATTAATAAGTCAATTTCCGACATCGACTTCAGTCAAAATATATCTCAGCTCGAAGCCAACTAGAGCAAGAGTTCTGACACGATAGCGTGTGGCTTATTATTTGTTCCAAATCAATATAATTAACAAGGAGATGTGATTCATGTTCAGTGTTATAGTTGACACGATTTTGAAGACCTCCCCGATTATCTCTCACTTCTTATCTCCCTTTTATCTGCAATATCCCTTCCTCTCTCATCCCCCCCCCCCTCTCTCCCTCTTCCTCCCCTCTCCCTTTGTCTTTAGTTTGATAGTGTCTGTTATATGCAGGAGACAATATATTAGCCTGTGGTTTTACATGTGTTTCCTCTAGCATTACATAGAATTTGTGTGCAATTTTAGTATCCATGTGCCTCCATTCTGCATGTGGTGAAAATATCAACACCTGAAAGCCCAAAATAATCATGTATTTTAAGGCTGTTAAGTCTCTGATACACGCAAACTAAAATGCCCACCATTTTCTAAAGAGTTCATTCGTTAAAAAAAAACTACCTACAACTTACAAGCTAGCTTTCATTCAATAACACAATAGAAAAACATAAAAGCAAACAAACAGAAAGAAAACTTTCATCCAAAAGCAGTCTTATCCATTCTGTGGATGATACAAACATACGTTAGCTTAAACACTAGCTCGACGTGATTCACATACCTACATTATTCTCATTTTTAGAGAACAACCACGAAGGTACTAATATATCTTTTATATACTTATAAACCCTCTCCCCCTTTATGTTTTGTTTTAAAACCTTTCTTCCTGAAAAGATTTCCACAGGACGGGGGTATGGCACTGGTAAGTTGAAAAGGTCACAGCCAAATTCTATAGATAGATATTCTATAAGATAGTCAATATTAAATAGCAACTTTGGTTTAATGATAGTGTCGATTGGGGTGCTAAAATTACTTACTCAACCATAACATATGACATAAAACAAATTTGTCAATAATGAAAGTATAAGCCCCTGTTAGCATCGTATATGCAATAAGTTTGGTCACAAGCCTTTGCCTCTTCATTGTTTCAACAACAAGATTGGTTTTGAGTTTTTGCATACAATATGCGCTAATATTAGAATGTAGTGCAGTTGTGTTAGGAACCAGTATTAGCTCAGGAGAGGGCGGAGGGGGTGGGTTCCGGATGGGGCATGTGAAAGGGGCGGGCAGGCGGATAGAGGAAATTAGAATAAGCAGCGACCCGACATACATGGAGTTAAGCAGCCGGATCCTAAGTTCATCCTATAAATAGCAACTATTTTGCTCAAGCTAAAAGCTCGTTTTATTCAACAAGATCCACAATATAACATGTCATCCCAGGCTTACTTCCATCTTGTCCATAAATTTCTTCTCTGTGTTCAGGAAGGTACGCCACAATAACGACATGAAAACAGAAAACCGTTGTAAGACGAAGAATTCAATTTCACGGGACCGTCATATAATTTAAGCATTTTAATTGCAAATAAGGAGGCGTGATGGCAATTGGTACAGAGTAGTTGTCACTTAAACTTAATCGAGAGGTGCCAGGTTCGAAACTATGTCGACGAGTTATAGTGGCTAGTATACCCTTTGGAAAAACATTAGTCCCGGTAATCAAGTCCCTCCGATAAGATTTTTAACTTAAGACGGCAGTCCCGTGATTGCTTTATTTACAAGAATAAACGTGTCTTCCTAAAAACCAGGTGATAAAAATACCATCATCATCATCATCAAACGTTCATGATCGCTGCAAGGTGATGCAAAAAAAAAATTTTTTTACTCTAAGTATGATATATTGAGATAGAAAAAATACATGAAGACGAGCAAGGCAGGTTCACGCGACCATAACTTTCCCTATTCACATTCAGTCTCACTATATCATAGACTTTATAGCAATACAGCATAGCTTGCGAACGAGCAACTTTGAGACGTGTATAACATTTTCTCTGCAATAAATATCACACCATCATCACAGAACGTAAATACAATCGTTATACTTCCTGAAAATATAATTGTAAAGTTTAGCCGGCCCAGTTGCCCAAACATGCCAGCTGGAAAGTCAAAATCGTGAACAACTTTCGTTCAACACTTTTCAGTTAAGTTTGTCCCCGTGGAAATAAATGAGAAACGACCTCAATTTCTTTTGATAAATTTAAATAAACGACCTTTACTTTCTTTCCTTCCCCCTCTCTTTTTCAATTTAAGAAGTTTGTTTTTGTTTTTTTCAACAGCCTAATAGATATGGTTGCTAACAAATGCCTAGCGTTGAAACGCCACGGTAGATAATTGCACATAAATATTCAAACTATTTCACCTGTGTTAGGGGAAATAGTCATTATGATGATGAGATATGCCTAAAATATATATAATGCTATGTGTGCAGTGCTAGTGAGAATGAAATTTACCTCATTTCATAGCATCCTTGTCCGTATCCACCAGCACGATTAGAAGGAAGCCTTCAGAATTCCATTGTAATATTTCCAAGGGGCACCTCAGCTCTGGGCACGCGCCAAAACAAGATATCCTGATTTTCCTGCCTATGAAAAGTCCTTGAGAATCACAAATGAACGAGCTGCACTTCACCGAGTATTGTGTTCTCAGTTTTCACAGAAAACTATATCACATCGATGATTATATCCCATTTATTTTCTTCTTAGCAGAGTTTCTGACAAGCGCTATGACCATAACGTTGAAGGAATGCTGGATATCGGACGAAAACTGGCAGGCGATAATACGTATCCAACTGGTAGTGGTAGGCTTCAAGAGTAAAGCATGTTTATAGGAAAAGCTGGAAATTAAAAACAAACACGTCTGAGTCTTTCAATATGAAGAGATTCCTCGGGCACTGTTTGAAATGATGGATGCCTCTGCACAAGATGCACCTGACTGTCCGTATAATGTTGACGTCGGTTCACGGGGCGGACACATTGGTGAAGAAATTACCCCCCTCTTGTCCTGGTACGTAAAGTACTAGCACTAGCAGTTCGTGATGTGAAGAAGAAAGTGCTGGCTGAGGGGAATACAGAAGAGAATCAAGCGAGTTACAGGCACTTCCCACTACTTTCCTGTGAAATGCTTGATAGCTTCTCTCAGCGCACTTGGGTCGAATGTACGTTGGCTTTGAAAATGCGACGGTCGCGCGTCCCCAACAAAATACTATGCGCACGCTTTGGATTTACGGGTCTCGTGCGGTGACAATTGACTCGAACTTGTGAAATCAAGGGATGCTGAGGTGCAGGGGTAATGGGGTCGGAGCAGGGGCGTCGCTAGAGGGGTATGATGGAGTGGTTGCCACTCCCTATAGTTTTTTGTCCGAGAATGATAAATATCAAGTTGCTGCCCACAATTAAACCATTGTGGCCAAATTGATCACTTATTAAAAAGGAAATTCTTGAATATCTCAGCCCTTTTTGTTTCCTTGTGGGTAGTCGTTAGAACCTCCTCTAAGAGAGAGAGAGAGAGAGAGAGAGAGAGAGAGAGAGAGAGAGAGAGAGAGGGGGGGGGGGTGGCTTGAGAACATGTGAAAATGAATACACTATCGCTCTTCCTAGCAAGTTTCTTTCACCTTGATTTTCACTTAATAATTCATATCGCTTATCCGTTCATGAGTATGAAATCGAAAGAATATATAGTTAAGTCAGGTTTAATTACATGAAAGTTCGTTTTCACGAACAAAGAGGCAAAGAGCACTCAGTCTGATTTGTGATATAGGTGTCCATTTCTAAATCTTAAAAAATCACTTTCTCTTACTTCGTTTGGTTATTAAACGATGAGCAAACGCGAAGTGAAACTCTATACATGTATTTAAAACAATAATAATGTTTAAAGAATTCTTGCTAAAATTCTACTGTCTGACGGAATATCATTTTAAATTTTCTCTTGAAGTCTAGATATCGCTCATCATCATTTACCTTTCACATAATTGCCACGATATATCGGCATTCGAATTGAGGTGGAGAGTTCGTGCCCTGTCACGGAATTCCATTGATCCAATGAACCCTAATCAAATTTGTGCACCCATGATAATATGCTGCCATTTATCCTAATGACATGTTCAATGCCAATATGGATTGCCAATTTGCGGGCGTGTAACGTTGCTAGGTTGGGAATTTCAGGCACTTTGATGGCATTACCTTCTACAAATGCATAATGATGTATTGCATGCTTTTGTTGCCGGCGTATATTTATGCTATAATAATCATTATATTATGATTATGATTGTGGCTATATATATCAGCTCAATTGCTATAATGATTTGATTAAAAAATAGATATGAATAGCATGTTGGCACTTTTATGGGATATTGCTAGAGCATGAACATGACTAAAATAAAGCCTTTTCTCAATTTTTCTGATCTAGCAGACATATTTTCCTGAAAAAAAGTAAGTGTAACATATTTTCATATTATTGTCCAGGCATGAAAGCATGTCTCTTCAATCCCAAATTATTGGGAAACATAAAAGAGAATATTTTTGAATAATGAATAACGGAAGGGATAAACGGTCCATTTATGACGTTATGGCCGAATTGCTATATCAATGTTCATTAGTCATCCCCAAATAAAGCCTGATTCAATGGTGTGGTATTTTTTTGTATAGATAAACAACAGATGGGAAGAAAATATCGTCCTAGTGAGTAGGAGGAGTGAAGATAAAACTATTTATCTGACTTTCTGGTGACAACATCTCCCCGTAATTCTTTGACACAGTTGTGTAGGCGATGCGGTCGGTGCTTATAAAAGGTTACCATGGAAACAAGATGCCCAAACGCGCTTCTCAATTTGCCATGAAAGTGAACTATCAAAGGACAGTTACACTATTAAAGATATCGCTAAATGTCTATCCGCGATTCGTCAAATTCACAACCCAATTATGTATCTCTAACCGGAAACCACAAAAATAATTTGACTCTTGACCCGACCGCTTTGGTCCCATTTTCATCAGAAACACATGTGAGGCGTTTTCTTCCTGGGCTAGGTATGATTCCGCTATTAAAAAACAGAAAGAAGGTGTTACTTGTCAGAAGAAGAGATTTATCACAAGGAACATCATTCTCTAACTATTTTTGCAGAGCGTTTGAGACAGAACAACTTCGCATAACAACTTAAAAGTACTTCAAGATTTAAAAAAAAATACATATGGAAAAAGAAAAGTCATGTCCAAAAAGATTATGGAAATAAAAATTTAACGGGTCATGGAATTTCTTTGGAACTGATATGGACCTTCAAACAGACAATGCAGGATGACTAAAATAGGGTATAGTTTTCGCCCCTTTGTCCCCCTGGTTGCCCTATTTCTGCAGTAAAGCCCTTAAGCTTTACGAATTCCAGTTATCATTAAAAGATGACTCATGTAAAGTGTACACACACTGGCATCACTGTTTGGCATCGGAAGGATCGCATATATTTTTATGCGATGTCCATGGGCGACATTAGGCTTTAAAGGGGAAGTCCATCCGGACTTCAACTAAAGGGGAAGTCCATCCGGACTTAAAAGAGAGCGTGACAGGTCATCGGAATTTTGAGAAAAAGAGGAAAGTTGTGATTTCTCAATGTTTTGAAGATCACTTCACAAATCAGCAAATTTCTCAAAGAGAGAAATATATATATATATATATATATATATATATACATAACGATAACTTTTTTTCGACGACATGAACGACAAGAGACCCTGGTGAAGTAATAGATAATGGTTACAATGCTATTAAAAGACTAAGTAAAATACACGTTTTTTTTTTCGTTTTTGAAAAGATTACCTTTGATTTTGTTTTAAAAAGAATTACACAACCTTGATTGTTCGAAATCCGTAGGGCTTGATGACCTCCATCCAAGATTATTGGAAGTTAGTGCTTAATTGGTTGCCATTCCTATATATCCCAAAAGGAAAAACCATTGCAACTGGACCAGTTGAACCAGGTAACTCTGGAAATGGAAACATCGGTATAACTGGTCTAACTGGTCCAGTTAAAATTGAACTGGTCAGTGGTCAAAAACCAGTTGGAAATTTCCACTGGCATTTTTAACTGTTCTTGTAACAGGAATGTTCAACTGGCCTTGTAACAGGAATCTTCAACTGGTATTTCCAACTGGTGTTTCCAACTGATCTTACTGGTGCTTTTCAAACTGGTGTGTGTTAGGGTTTTTACAGACGTTATCAATCAGATACGATTATTTACGTCTGGGGACCGACCTTTAACGTCTCCATTCGACAGACGTGACTCAGTCTCGAACCTGGGTCCGCTGAATCAGTTTATAACTTCCACTGTTAGCTGGATTACAGGCGCACGCCACAACGCCTAGTTTCCAACTGGTCTTATATACCGGTGTTTCCGACTGGTCTTACTGATATTTTCCAGGTACAACTGGAAGCTTCCGTTTGGTTTCTTATATAGCATGATCAGTGTATTATACTTATGATGATGGTTAGTGAATTACTCTTGCTGTTGTTAATTTGAAATATGTAATGCAAAATCATACCTTTTTAATGTGAAATATTTCACACAAATATCTAGAATAAACATTCAGTCAAAGAAATAAGATTGTATTTGTATTTCACTTTAAATGTTGATTTCTTTAGAAAAAAATAGCAAATATGCAAATGAGGTAAAACCGGTTGATCAACTGGTCTAATTGGTCAAAAACCAGTTGGAAATTCTAATTGAAACAACTGGATTCTAACTGGACCAATTAAAATCAACTGGAAACAAGTTAAAAATTTCTTACTGGTCTACCTGGTTTTTTCTTCTGAGATTGTTCGTATGTTCAATCAATCAATACAATCTGGGCGTCTCCCCTATAATTTTAAGATGGCTAAAGTAGTCCCTGTTCCCAAAACAAAAACAAACACGATAAAAACTATTTTCGAAAAATCAACTCAAGGCAATTTCAATAGCCCTGTCTGTCATCTTTAGAAATGTGCGAACATTACAATGGAGTATTACGTAATCCGATTTCTATGGGCAGTACAATAGGCCTTTCAAATTGCCCTTGAGTTTATTTTTCCAAAGAGTTTTTATCGTGTTAACAACAACAACAACAACAACAACAAAAGAAAGTCTCGAACTAAGCAACTTTCATCCTATCTCCCTTCTGTCAATTGTTTCAAAAGTGCTGGTAAGAGCAGTCCATTCTCAATAGATGGGATACCTTAATAATGAAGAATTTTTTTTTTCTTAGTCAGTGATCCCCAAACAGTGGAACAATATGAGGAAGAATAGGAGCAAAATATAAATGTATAAGAAAATAACATTACTTTAGTTTTGTCTGTGTTAACAACCAATCCATTTTCATTTAACCATTTACATAAAACTTGTACGTCATTTTGTAACTGGGTTTGGACTGCCTGTACTCCATACCCTGAGGAGAAAACGGACGTGTCGTCTGCATACAAAGAAATTTTAGTATTAGAATGAAAAGGTAAATTACATATATCATTAATGTACATACAGAATAATAGCGGGCCCAATATTGAACCCTGAGGTACCCCTGAAATGACTGGGAGAAAATCGCTTTTCATACCTTTGTATGACACACATTGCTTTCTTCCTAACAAGTAAGATTCAAACCATGATAATTCTATACCATCTATGCCAAAATAACTTAGTTTCTTTGTAGGAAGATCATGGGGAATAATATCGAACGCCTTTCTCAGGTCTAAGAAAACAGCACCAATAAATCGACCTTTATCAAGGTTATCGTACAGCATCTCACAAATCTCAGTTAAACATGTTGAGGTGGAATGTTTACTCCTAAAACCAGACTGCCGATCACTCATTAATTCTTCTTTATTAAGGTATGCCATCAATTCAGAATGTACTGCTCTTTCCAACACTTTGGAAACAATTGATAGAAGGGAGATAGGACGAAAGTTGCTTAGTTCGTGACTTGTTTTTGTTTTGGGAATAGGGACAACTTTAGCCATCTTAAAATCATAGGGGAGACGCCCAGATTGTATTGATTGATTGAAAATACGAACAATAGGAATGGCAACCAACTGAGCACTAAGTTTCAATAATCTTGGGTGGAGGTCATCAAGACCTACAGATTTCGAACAATCAAGGTTATGTAATTCTTTTTTAACAAATTTAAAGGTGATCTTTTCAAAAACGAAACGTGAGTGTACTTTACTTAGTCTTTTAATAGCATTATCACCATTGTCTTTTACTTCACCAGGGTCTCTTGCTCCGTGAATAGATTCATAGACTTTGCTGAACATTGCCCAGGTAACAACGTTGTGAAAATTTTTTCCCAATGTTGCTTCAACGTTGGCCAGCAACGTTGCAGCCACGATAGAAGTGCACGCGCATACATTGTCAGTCCAACGAAATTTACAACGCTGATCAACGCTGTCTGCCAACGTTGGTCCCACGTTTGGTGGCACATCCATTACAACGTTGCTTCAACGTTGGCAGGCAACGTTGCAGCATCGATAGTTTGTGAACTTCACAATGATGTTCCGATCACGTTTTCGTTGACCGTTAGATGGAATGTTGCCGAGACGATGGCTGCGATCAATGTCGCCGTCGTTAATTTCCACGTCGAGCTTGTCACGGCATAGGCTCCTTATCACGTCGTCGGTGTTCTCATTTTTGTCGTCGCTCTCGGGTATACCAGCAAATACCAGGCAGTTCCTCCGTGTATGATTTTATATGTTTGCAATGTATATTATTTATTGTAATTTGTTGCAGCAGGACTCCCTTGGAAAGCAGGCCTTGCGGCTTGAAATGGGACTACCCTGCTCTCTATAAAGAAGACATTGAATAAAAAAAATAAAATAAAAAAAATAACTCAACAATTAAATTTGTTTCTCTTGTTCTAGTTGATTGTTGTTCTGATTAACCTGTACACATATGCTGACTGAATTCAATAAAACATTTAAATTAAAAAAAATCGTCAAATTCATTATCTCCTCTGGGAGATACTCTCCATCCGTTTTGTACAAAAGACTTAATAATTTTCTATTTTCTACAAACAGAATGTATCTCAAACCTTACCTGAAATGTATAATTCGACGTATGTTTTTATGGGTTATCCTCTATGACTTTTATATATGAATATGAAAGAGTGTATTTATTCAATACTCCTTTTACGAAAGTATCAAAAAAGATATTAACAAATTAAATGAAGAGTAGCTCACAAAGAATAAACAGAGTTGCAATTTATGTATAGGGAGGGTTATAACTTTTACTTATTACTTTCCCGTTTTTCTGGTTCTTGTACATTTTTTGGTGTTATTCAAATAAACTTCATATTAAATAAAACACAGTTCAGGTATTATGAATTTAAATTATTATGACACACCAGGTAAAGAGAAAGAGAATTATTCTTCACACAACCCTTTTTAATTTTTTATTTCGGTTTATAAGTAGCTCTAGCCTTAAGGAATTACTTTTCGTCTGAATACCTTAAATGCTAAGGAGTGCCTTTACACAAGTTGAGAACTTGACCTTGCTTAACAAACAGTGGCGGGCAAATTTGACCTGTCTGGTTACCACCTCCCTCTGTTCACTGTGTGAGACTAATTACTTGGAAATTGATCAGGAAAGGTGATCAAGGGCTTGAAAAAATATGCTCAAATTTTTTGAGAGGTTCCCCCCCTCTCTCTCTCCCTCCTCCTCTCGCTCTTCCCTCCACATCTCCCCCCCCCCTCTCTCTCTCTCTCTCTCTCTCTCTCTCCAAGAGCTTCTATAATGAGGCTAACTTAAAGATTCAATGGTTAATTCCCAATTGTCCCCATTCCTTCAAAATGTGAACTAAGTCCATTAGGTAGTTTGCAATCATATTGTTCTTAATCAGCATTGTAAAAGTGCAATTATCGGTGATTAACCGCTAGACAAAGCATAGGCTTCTCGATGTTCGGAAATAGACCTATGACGAAGCTGCAAAAAACAGACATCTTTCACAGAATCTTACGATCAAGTCCTAAGGTACAATCAAGCACAAGTCCCCGAGAAATAGCCAAGCAAGATCCACCTTACAGCGAGTCGCAGCTGAAACGTTCATCATGATTGGGCCACTTGGGAGAATCGCGATGAGTCGTAGCCCGCGATTAGTCACAGTGCTTTATGCAACGGGGGACATGTAGTGCAATATGAGAACAGTGTGTTACGTAACATTATGAAAGCGAAACTGGTCTATTGGACGGTGTTAATCGACTAAGGAAGTTAACCTGTTATCACCTTTCACCTCTTTTGGAAGTTTTCTTCAATATGTCCCCTAATCAAGTAAGTAAAGGATATAATTATATGGAAATTCAAGACAGGTCGCTCGGGTACCATTCACTTTCGGGACATTGCACACCCCTATCTAGTCTCATTCCCAGTGAACTTGAATTTCTCAAGTAGCAATAATAATAACAATGATGATGATGATGATGATGATGATGATGATAATAATAATAATAATATATACATTTATTTATTCATTCTTATATATATGAATATACAATATTCTTTGGAAACCAATTTTTCGGTCTGATTTAGACTTGTAAATTCATATGTCCTTCCACATCCTGTATATGTTCTAAAAATGACAAAAATCTCATATGTAAGATATGTACGATATGTAAAAACATCAATATAAAAAGTCTTTCAACGATTAAATCCGAAAATTGAAATGAGAGCAGAGATCATAATATGGTTTCAATAACTATGATAACTGTTGATGATTCCAGAATGTCACGTTTCCTTCTTATCGCTTCCTCAATTCTCACTTGATTAGATACAATCTACACACAGCAATAAACAACTACAGAAAATGTTCACTTTTGGTATCGAAAAGGAAATGGAACTTGTTGAATATGGTCTCATATTATTCCATGAGTATAAAGAAATGTATTTTCCAGGTATTTTGATGTCTCAAGGATGATTTTAGATAAATCTTATATTACTAAAACTATTAGTATCTTCCTCTTCATCAGTTGAAATCAAAGTTGTTTGCTAAAAGAACAGGCATGCAAGCAAATAACGTGAAGAAAAAGAAAAATGGAAAATGTGGTTTTACATTAATTTGAAATCAATTTTTATCAGTTGTAAACATTTTGACTTGTATTCAAGACCTAAATGTTCGACTCTGACTCTTTATCACTAAAACTTGAGGCCATGGTGATGAATATATTTTTTGGAAAACCGATTTTCATAAATTACACAATTTCACTTTAGACTCATGCGGCTTGTCAGAGCATGACCTATATAAACTCAATCCATTTAATATACTTATAGTCGTTTCGTTTCCTTTGAAAACAGATTTTCTTTTTTGAAACTACAGAAATATCACCGTTCCCTCCCATTCTCTCTCTCTCTCTTTCATTCTCCAAGGGGAGCGTTTCATCAAGCATTTTGTCAGTGATTTTTACTGATAAATTTGCTCTCAGCCAATCAGATGCAAGGATTTCAGTAGCTTATAACACTTGTCGGAAAAAATATCCGACAAATCCTTTCATGGAACGCTCCCCTGATCTCTGCCTCTCTCCATCTCTCAGACTTTTTATACTTTTATTTTCCTCTTGAGGATATTTTGTGTAAAGAATACAGCCAGGAAATCCGTGGTTTTATGCCAATTGTTTAAAAGGGAAAGTGGGTTTTCAAATAGATTAGTTTTCCGGCCATTAACGAGTGCTTACCATAATAATTTTTCTAGGCCAACAATCCCGATTAAGGTTATAAATAATAAAAATAACAGCCTACATATTTTTCAAGTGGCTGCAGTTCTGTGTAATTGTTGTTGCTGTTCAAGAATTACAGATGAATTACTCGGATGTTCGAATTGGTTGATAGAAAAATTACGTGATGAAAGTGGTCTAGCCACTGAGGGGGTCACTGTCATGGGGGGGGGGGGCAAGGGTTTTACTGAGTGAATATAAAAATGGGCTCCGAATTGGGATGAGGGTGTTTTCCCTTACTCCCTTTCTCTCTCTGTCTCTACCACCATATGCCTGTCTGTCTGTCTCTGTCTGTCTCTTTCTCTCTCTCTTTATCCCCCTATCCGACTTGGGGGATGCAAGTGCCCCCATTGCCCCGGTAGCTACGCCATTGCGTTGTGATCCTCCTTGGCCTTTCATTCCCTAGGGTGGCATACCTGCTCTAAATGTCATGTCGAGGGTTCTTGTAATAGACAATGGGAACAATTTAGAAGGCGGGCGGGGGGGGGGGGTTCTTACCCTTTCATCTATGCTATAAATAAGAACATTTGGTTTTAAAAATGTCTGGCTCACCAAAAAAAAAAAAAAAAAAAAAGTAAAAGTGACGTGACTGTTACTCCCCCATAATGAATTACCCACCTGTAAATACAAGAGAACCTATTGTACGAAAACCTCTTTAGCTCAAGAAGGCAAATAAACTGGAAGAATTTTCAGACGTGTTCATCTTTACAAACCTTAGTGAACGTGAAAAAAATTGATTTGAGCCTACCATCGATGTAAAGGTACAGGATCTTTAACATCGCACTTTTTTGTTTCTAAATCCATCTTCCCTGGAATTTGACCATCGTATACATGGTCTAAGGAATGGTAAAATACATTTTGGGGAGCTATAACGAAAAGATCATTTAAAATGTCATGGACATTAAAAAAAAAAAAAAAAAATAGAAGCAACCTCGGGTGAAATTGTCATCTAAAGAAATTACATTTACATTGGTCATGTTGGTTTCATTGCATTTCGGCAAGCAGAGATCATGAAGACGAAAAAAAAAATGAAATTTCCCTCTTAAAAATCATTTGCGTAAATTTCCTCGCTGTTTTTAATACCATTTTGATGTCCATGAAGATTTTTGATCAATACAATCGGTTTCATTTTCCCTTAAAATGGTGAAATAACATCTTTAAGGAAACACAAATTCTCATTTGCGCTGGAAAATGTATTTTCGGCCAGATAAACTTATGCATAGGTTCTAAAATTGATTTTGTTTGTGCTGTTTGTTATCGAGACTGCAACAGCACCCTTCCAATAATTTAGGAGGAAATAAAAGTACTGATAAATCGACGAAATGCGTGCTAACAAATCGATGTTTAGACATATGGGAGTGCTTTCAGGAGACAAACTAACTCAAGGCCTTGTTTGGTCACTCTTATTCCTTTCCTCCCACTGGCCTTGGAGTTCAAGTCAAAGCTCAAAGCTTAAATTTCACTTTCCTTGTTTTCTTTAGCAGTCTTCAAAACATATTAATAGCATCAGCAATGGACCGTGACAATTTTTGTCCGCGTACTTTTCCCCTTATTTTTACAGGAAAGATTTGTCTTCTATGGGGTTAACGCCCGCAGCACATGTATATTGCCATGTGTTCATTTCCCTTTTTCATTATTCAAACGCGGTTAAAAAAAAAAATCAAACCAAATGCGTACGAGCACAAGAGCACAATTGTACCTCGGGGCTGACGTCTCTTGCCTGAATATCAACCTTTCTTTCTCTATTTTTGACACTTTCTTCCATTAAAATGTTATTTCTTTTCAAATATACAAAAGAATATATTAAGATACAAATAGACCACCCCGTGCCTGAATAATGTGGGCTGCTGGGGGGGGGGGGGAGTAGCCCCAAGCTTTCCTCCTGATACGCTTTTAGGTTACCAGTGTATTAGACCTCTCTTAAATATTGTGAAAGTTTTTCCTCCTTGATTCGCTTAGGGTTGTGGTATTTTTCTTTTCGATTTTTCCTTGACATAATCTAAACTTTGAAGATTTTTTCCTCAAGTAATACTCGTGATTTCGATCAATAGATCTAAATCTGTTGTTAGGTATTATTTTAATTTTCTGATCAATCCGTTGAAGTAATTTAGCCAATAAGCCAGTAGTTCAACGCATTGTGGTATCCACTGTTTGTACCATGCTTTTTAATTTTTAATGCCACTCTCGCAGGGCGTGTCAAAGGCCACGTCAATCGCTGACGCACCATTCCGTCAGCAAAATGACGCAACGTGTGCAACTGACATGCAATGAAACGGAAATCACCGCAGTGTCACATGGTCTGCAAGCTTTCTTGATGAATCGTCAAAGTCTATGGCTCCCTTGTTATGTACTGTATTCCTCGTCTCCCTCATTCTGTTTCTTTTTTAATGTTTTATTAAGATCATCTCTCATAATACATGATATAATTTCAAAGACTGTTTTTGTTTTTATTCTTAAGGGAATCTACAATATTACAAGCCTATAGCCTCTCACTAGATTCCCTCATATTTCACACCAAACTAGTTTACATCCCAACTTTAAAATAATGGAAATATTGATCTGTGTATGTTTACTTGCATTTTTTTTCTTCTTCTTTTGTTGAAAGTATTGAAAGATATGTTCCTATATTATTGTAATAATTCAACGGTCATTTTTTATGTTCCAATTATGTGATTTGAAATATGAAATAAACTGAAACTGAAAACTTTTTGTACTGTGTTAGGAGGCCTTTATTTGAAAGCACTGACCAGGGAAATGTAACTTCCCTGTACCTAACAATAGTTTCATCGGAGGCCTTGAACTGATACGCTCGTAACCGCGTGTTCACAAACAGGAAGGGCGAGAAAGAGACGATTGCCAGGGCAAGGGCACTATGGCTATTCATTCGGACAAAGTGGTCATCGAAACTTTAAAGAAAGATTTACTCAGGCAGACGGTTAAGTGTAATCCCTCCAACTGCCATTTTCCCCATCATAATGTGTATTTAGTAATACCTTTCATAGATTTTGAGTAATTGTGAATCTGAAAAACAATAAAGCTTTGGCAAAAGTGTAATTGCTCCAACAAGTCATAAGGTACTTTAATACATCTTTACTTGCTTCATTTACTAACCTTTGTTGTAAGTTTATGATGTGTATGTTGTCCAGTTTAAGCTCGATGACTTTAAATTACATAGAATTTACTATTATAGTTGTTTCAGCAACATCTATATGAAAAAAAAGGAGCACAAAATGTTATTGCCAACGGGCGGATCTAGGAATTTAAGAAGGGAGGGGGGGGGGGGGGGAGTCCCAATTTTTTCCGACATTAATTTCCCCATCCCCCTCTTTTTTTTTTTTATTTTTTTTAAAATTGTGAGTAGGGAGGGGGCGGGGGAATGCAAAAAAAAAAAAAAAAATAGTAGGAGCCAAAGATATTTATAATTTTGCCTGATTCCATCCAGAAATTGTTTTCCATGTCTGAAGAGTGCGAGCCCTATTTTTTCGATGTCCGTTTTCTCAGTGGGGAGTGGGGGGGGGGGGGCACAAAATGTGTGTAACCCTTTCATAAGTTCGTGTATAGTCTCTATCGAGACTCGACGTGACCTCTATAGCATTCTGTGCCAGCAATCCTCTACAAATAATAACATACAATCAAAGTCTGACAAGTATTTGCCTGCGAAATTTCCTATCTTATTGATCTAGCGGCTTTAGAGGAGTGCTGCTCATTTCCCTTTGGAAATATCAAATCCATTTCCTAGTGAAATAACATTAATGCCAATTACCGTGATATAACCTTTGGCTAGCAAGTTTTACCTCTCAGTCTGAACCTGAACGCACCTACATCATAGACGAAGTGTACAGCTCCGAATAGGACCTGTTGAAATAAGTCTAGCTGATGGTGCATGCCTACTTTTGAAGGGAAAGTCCGCCCTGATATTTAATTGATTTGAATAAAAGCAACAACAACAAAAACAACAACAAAACAACAACAACAACAACAAAAAAAAAAAAACAAGAAACTAATTAGTGAAGGTTTGAGCAAAATCCGATAAGAAAGTTAAGAATATTTGAAGTTGTAATCAATCAAACACAACTTGGCAACTCCGTTACGAATCTTGCAAGCTCCTCTCCCATTTGCTAAGTACAGAAAATTTCATGCTACCCTAAATAAAACTGCAAATAAATAAATAAATAAGAGATAAATAATGAGCCTCAGCCATGTTAACTTGGGATAGAAAATTTACTGGAAAAGTGATACTTGCTAATTGCATATTGTACAAATATTTAAAGCCAGTATTGGTAGCAAAGGGAAATTGGATTAAAACTTATTAAATAGTGTCTCACTTATATGGCCCACTTATCAAAAATATACACGAAGGCCCTACATGTGCCAGTTATTTTGATATTCCATCCACGATTTCAGATGCATTTTGGTGTAAACAAATCGGAGCTATGATCGTTCAACAAACTATGCCCAGCCCGCCTAACTGCAATCTCACAATTCACAGACCGGGTACACGCATCTGCCCGTTTGGTTGAACACAATGTCTGCCGCATGTGGGAATTTAAATCCTGGTCCAGGACGTTAATTGTTTTTCACGTTTCACTTGTTCAGTATACCTAAACTCAAAAGCTTCACAGCACCTTCTTATCTCTAGTATCTGGCTATTTATCAACTTCGATCAAAGAAATCTGACGGAAAGGGCTCTTAAGATGTAAACAGGAGTCTCGCCTGGCCTAGTTTGAGAGTGCTTCCGAAAATTATGGAAATGATGAATTTCCTCTCTGTCTCCATCGTACGTCGACCCGTTACTGTCATGACTACTTGAAAACATGATGAAGAGTAAAATTGAACAAACGGCACAAGGTTATCAAAATCACGATTTCTACACGAAAGAAAGTCAGCACGTGAGGCGTCACTTGCTGACGTATGACTACGTCAGCTATACGTCAGCGACATGCCCGAATTTTGACCCGCCTTTTGAGAGTGGCATAGTAAACAATGTGAATGCAAAAAGAAACAGTGCAAGCATTTCTTTGAATTAGCATCGTATGCATGGGGCTACTTGTCATGCTTGTATTGCCTTCACCGGCATGTTCACAAGCTTGATCGGGGAAGGTAATAACGCCCCGCCTCACAAGAGGCGTCATTTTGATTGCGTCAGTATCTGCGCTAATCAAGCCTACGAAAGGCAGTAAACCAATACTCCAGTAATTAAAAGTATCGTTAGCACTGTTCATTTTGCAATCACTTTTTTAAACGATATCACTCTTTCATGACGCGCAAAAGACGGTACAAGTCACTGACGCGGTCCTAACGTCAGCAAATGACTCCTCGTATCCAACAGAAATGAATTTGTCAGACATTCGGAGTCGACGGAACACCGCTGCCTATAGAATCTTTTAATTTACACAAAATGATGAATGCCAGCATTTAATTACATCGGCAAATCACAGCTTTATATTTTCTTTTCTGTTTTACAGGGATTGTCTGAGGATTCTTTTCTGAAAATGAAAAAAAAAAAATATGGAATTCGTCGTTGGGTAAGCACTCAATAAATTGGGCATCGATCCTTGTTTTGTTTTGTGTTTGTTTATTTTTTGTTTTTTTGTTTTTTGGGGGAGGGCGCTATCTAATATTTGGTTTGATATTCTCCATCCTTCTCTTACGTTACGAACTACCCTCCATGTATTTCTCCTTATAGATATTCTTTTTCATCGTTCTGTGCCTGTCCTAGTAATAAAATAAATGCATGGCGGAGGAAATAGAGTAATTTGTCGGTCAAGGCAAATAATGTATCATCTGATTAATTTCCATGACGTCACATAATAGTGCTGCATGCATGATGTGAAGAGGGGTCCTTTTACTCCAAAATTCTCTGACAAAAGAAGAAGAAGGGGGGAAAAAAAAGGTTATCAGCATTCCCGGTGTCTTTTTACTCCAAAATTTCTCTGAAAAAAAAAAAAAGAAAGAAAAGGTTATCAGCATTTCTGGGGTGTCTTTTTACTCAAAAATTCTCTGACAAAAAAAACAAACAAAACCAAAAACAAAAACAAACAAACAAAAATAAAGGTTAGCAGCATATTTGGGGTTAAAAACAAGCTTTGGATTCCTTTCTATAAAAATCACAAATGCCGCTAAAAGGGGGTGTTTCAACACCAAATGGGGGTGTTTCAACACTCAAAACACCCCCTCCCCCACGGTACGCCTATGATGCTGTGTATGTCATATGTTCACTGATTCAAATATTTGTTTTATTTTTTTGTCACTTCTTTTGATTATGATTATTTTTTTCTCTTTCATCCCATTGCATTACCCCTTCTTCCTTTGCATCGTTCCTATTTTTGACTATTTTAATTTTTCTCAATTTTTAAAATCTTATTTCAACCATGTCTGCTAGCAAGTTGATCTAAAACAGACGCCAGATGCATGTAGATCTGCTATTTTAACTGACCTCTAATATAATGTGATAGGAAATTGTAATTATATCCGATATGTTTTGTGTGTGTCGATGAAATTTAATAATCCCTTCATGTTTTTTTATTTCATGACGGATCTTTGTTGTGCCCTCATTATATTCCGGTACACCGTGAAAAGTGTTCTAGATTTGTGTCATAATATTATTGTTTGATTAAAAATATAAATTATGTTCTGTTAGAACAAGATTCATGTCATAATACACTGTAAGGTTGTTCCCTTTCTCTTTCTCTCTCTCTCTCTCCCTCTCCCTCCCCCCCCCCCCCCTCTCTCTCTCTCCCTTTCCACTCCATCTTTCTCTCTCTCTCTCTCTTTCTCTTATGCTACTTGAATAACAACAAAAATGCCAAATTGTACCACATGCCGGCAGTTTCTGCTGATCTTCTTTGTCATATTTTCCCTTCATATTTGTATTTCTTGAGGAATACCTAAAAGATTTTGGGTAGATAACCGATTTGTTCCATTTTCCGCGGCAACTGTCCCCGATGACTTAGAAAGTTCTTGGACGACATCCGGGTCACTGGGTCATGGATGAGAATGATAGTTCATAATGCATATCCTCGAGCAAGTCAAATGACTCGTGATATTCCAAAACAAAAACCGTATGTATGTCGAACTCAACTACAAGTTCATGAATCCTGTAGAATAAAGGCAGTACCTTAGTCACGTTAGTTTGAAATGTGATAGGTCAAAGCGAGAATAGAATCATGAGAATAGAACATATAGTTAATTGTAGCAAGTAAAAATTAGTATCTCTATATAATTTGAGAGAGCAAAAAATATCATGTTCATTCTCAGCGCGATGTGATGCGTTGCTAAAAAAAAAAGGGGGTGGGGAGGGTGTGTCAACCCCCATTGCAAATTTTCTGTCTGCAAATTCGTCATTTTTATAGCCTGTCGGCAAATATAAGGAAATTATGACCTTTTGTTCTTGCGAAAAAAAGAAATCTGGGCCCTCTTGCATATTAAAAAGTTGCGTTAATTCGCAACTCAAAATATTAAACGCAAGTCCCGAATAGGCGATCCTGATTGGTTGAAAATCAAGTTGCGTTTAATTTTTTGACTTGCGTTTAAACACAACTTTTTATGCCAGAGGGCCCTGTACGGACATTTAAGAATTACAGACAACGGTTCAAATGGTTATTATGCATAGAGATCAAATTTGTAGGGCTTTGTGATACTGAGTTCGGTAGTAGGATTTGTAGGGTTTGTTGTTATATTTCGAATAGTGTACCTTATATTAGGAGGCAAGACTTAGAATGTACAAGATTAGAATTACTCTGGATTGAAATTAAGCCCAGAAACGAGGCTAGTTTGTTAATTGGGATAGTGTATCGAAAACCAAATAGTTCTGTCTCTTTTTTCGAAGAACTTGAGGAAAATCTTGAACAAGTATTTTCGCTCTCAGATAGAATAATATTGCTGGGAGATTTGAATTGTAACATGCTTACAGTAAATTCTTTATCCAATAAGTTAATTGATATAGGCGAATCCCTGGGATTTAAGCAGCTCATTAATAGGCCAACTCGGGTGACCCCTTTTAGTAAGACCCTAATTGATCTGATCTTCGCATCAAAAGCTTTGGGGGGACTGCATTCAGGTGTGCAGTCTATTGGGTTCAGCGACCATTCTCTAGTATATGTTGTAACAAAATTAAAGACTCCAAATTCGATGCCTCAAATATCGCGTTTTCGATCTTTTCAATTTTTCAATGAAACTGCATTTCTCAATGATATTGGTTCTATTGACTGGAATGAATTGTTTTAAATGTTACTGATGTTGATATCATGTGGCAGAAGTTTAGAGATGTTTTCTTGAAACTTTCTGACAAACATGCACCTTATGTTTCAGTGCGTAAAAAACTTAAAGGGTCTCCATGGATAAATTCAGCTTATAAAGAATTAGCAAGAGATAGAGATTATTATAAACGTCAGTATGATAAGATTAAACTAGATAACACTGTTAATGAAAATAATACTACTGCCTTGTGGGAGAAATATATTTCCTTGAGAAATAAAGCAAATATTCTAAATAAAAAGTTGAAAAAGGCTTATTGTCGTAATAAAATAGAGGAATGCAATGACATGAAAGAAACATGGAATATTGTAAAAGGGTTTTTACCAGATAATAAATGTAACCCATCTTCACATTTAGTAATTAATGGTGAAATTGTATCCGATCCTTTAAAAATAGCAACGGAGTTTAACACAATGTTCAGTAAAGTCTCTGAATCTATTCACGGAGCAAGAGACCCTGGTGAAGTAAAAGACAATGGTGATAATGCTATTAAAAGACTAAGTAAAGTACACTCACGTTTCGTTTTTGAAAAGATCACCTTTGAATTTGTTAAAAAAGAATTACATAGCCTTGATTGTTCGAAATCTGTAGGTCTTGATGACCTCCACCCAAGATTATTGAAACTTAGTGCTCAATTGGTTGCCATTCCTATTGTTCGTATTTTCAATCAATCAATACAATCTGGGCGTCTCCCCTATGATTTTAAGATGGCTAAAGTTGTCCCTATTCCCAAAACAAAAACAAGTCACGAACTAAGCAACTTTCGTCCTATCTCCCTTCTATCAATTGTTTCCAAAGTGTTGGAAAGAGCAGTACATTCTCAATTGATGGCATACCTTAATAAAGAAGAATTAATGAGTGATCGGCAGTCTGGTTTTAGGAGTAAACATTCCACCTCAACATGTTTAACTGAGATTTGTGAGATGCTGTACGATAACCTTGATAAAGGTCGATTTATTGGTGCTGTTTTCTTAGACCTGAGAAAGGCGTTCGATATTATTCCCCATGATCTTCTTATAAAGAAACTAAGTTATTTTGGCATAGATGGTATAGAATTATCATGGTTTGAATCTTACTTGTTAGGAAGAAAGCAATGTGTGTCATACAAAGGTATGAAAAGCGATTTTCTCCCAGTCATTTCAGGGGTACCACAGGGTTCAATATTGGGCCCGCTATTATTCTGTATGTACATTAATGATATATGTAATTTACCTTTTCATTCTAATACTAAAATTTCTTTGTATGCAGACGACACGTCCGTTTTCTCCTCAGGGTATGGAGTACAGGCAGTCCAAACCCAGTTACAAAATGACGTACAAGTTTTATGTAAATGGTTAAATGAAAATGGATTGGTTGTTAACACAGACAAAACTAAAGTAATGTTATTTTCAGGTCGAAGAAAGAAGAATCCAGTCAAATTACAGATCAGAATGCATGATAAACTGGTGGAAAATGTAACTAAGTTTAAATATCTTGGTGTTATTGTAAACCAGAACTTAGATTGGTCGTCCCAGGTTAATGATGTTGTCAAAAAGATTATGAACTCCCTTATATGTATGCGAAGGATTAAGCATTGCTTGACAAAACGTGTACTTAAACATTTATATTTTACTCTAATTCTTCCTCATATCGATTATTGTTCCACTGTTTGGGGATCACTGACAAAGAAAAATTTAATGAGATTACAGAGGTGTCAAAACAAATATTGCCGTTTAGTATTAGATGCAGATTATTATACGCCAGTGCAAATTATGCTTGGTTCTTTAAAATTACAATCTGTCAAACATAGATTGGAATATAATTACCATGTACTTATGTATAAAATTTTGAATGGTCTTGCTCCCGGTTATTTAAGACAATTTATACCCCAGAGAGCTAATCCATATCCTACAAGATTAGTCACAATGCACCAATTGTATCTAGCCGAACCCAGGACCGAGTATAAAAAGCAGTCTTTTTCATACATAGCAGCAAAACTATTCAACTCGCTACCTGTACTTATACCAAATGCTCCGCCTCACTACCCCTTTTTAAACGTAATGTTCGCGACATCCAAATGGTCAATTGATTTCCTTTTCTTTGCAAGTTGGATACATGTATTTTTTTCCTTACCCCCCCCCCTCTCTCTCTCCCTTTCTCTTTTTACATAAATTTCTCATTTTCATGAAATGTATTATTGTATGATTTTATATGTTTGTAATGTATGCTATTTGTATTATATGTATTTTGTTACAGCAGGGCTCCCTTGGAAAGCAGGCCTTGCGGCTTGAATGGGACTACCCTGCTTTTTATAAAGAAGACATTAAATTAAAAAAAAAAAAAAAATAAAATAACAGAGACTTGCAGCCTTAAATTGTTTACAAAAATTCTAGACTAGATCTATATTTATGATTTTACTATAACTATGTTTATGATTTCACGTATGTAATAATATGATGAATGCTATTGCTTATACCAATGGCGTTTCATAAACAGGATGGAATGAGGTCCTCCAATTTTATTATTTTTTAAAATTATTATACACTATGCTGGATACATCCTAGCAGAGTTCATCTTTCCGAGCAATCATTGGTTAGTAAACCTCTGACCTCTGAGCTTGGATTTGTCCCAGTGCCGTTGGTTGTGATGTGTGTCACCTTTTCTCCTCATAAACTCATATCACTCCGATGACAAGACGATAATTGGATTCAAGAGTTGGGGTGCTCAACTCGGCTACGGGCGCTTTTGGATGACAAACGTAGATGTCAAGGAGTGAGACCGTTGACAGTTTAGACGCGACCAAATATTATTCTGTGATCTTAACAGTGTATGATACGAGTGTCGGGGCTATAAAGGAGCATTTGTAGCCATTGAATTAATATTTCTTCGGAAATGTTTATCTGCGAGGGCTAGCGGGATTCCTGAAATCACAATAATTCCGGGGAAAAAAGACTTCCAAGCAAGTGTGGGATAGCTGGGCGGAGAGGAAAAAAACAAAACAACATATTTCAGTGAATACAATGTTCATAAAATATATATGTTACAGATGTATTACAGAGATATAATATCCATGGGCGGAAATCGCTATTAAAACGTAAAAGGTAGACACTATTGTTCTCCAAGATTGAAACAAATTGTGTCCCCCTTCAAAATCGTGTGTGTATGTGAAGGGGGGGGGGGGGGGTCCCGGCCCATTTTTTATAAAATCATAAATCGGCCGTTGTTTGTAATGATACAAACCCTTCATGACACAGACATAGGCTCCATCAAGCAGTCGTCGGTCTCAAAACTTAAAGTCCTGTCTGTCAAAATACAAGTCTTCCGCTCGAAACTGACCAGAGGGGCTAGCCAAATTGAAGTCAAATTTTCGGGTTTGACTGACCGGGGCTTTCCAGGATATGACTCGTTTTATCCTGTTGAACTTGGCGACTGACAATTTTAAATGCTTCTTTGAAGAACGCTCTGAAATGATGATATCGTAGAAAACGGGCACAGTGGAGCAATTTTTAAAGTAGTGCTGCTCAAAATTAGTGCACGAGCTTGGAGTCTATGTGTAGGCGTCAACCCGTTTGGTTAGAAAAGTGAGATGCTCAGTGTACCCACTGAGCCCCGGGCCCCGTTTCATAAAACTTATTATCAATAACAACTGCCACATATCTATGACAAATTTGCTCTCAGCCAATCAGATGCAAGTATTTCAGTAGCTTAGAACTGTTTTTGTAACTTGTCATGGATATCAAGTTTTATGAAACGGGGCCCAGGTCTTCAGCGGGCCGTAGAAGAAAATTGCTCTTTTCATATAAATAAGCAGTCAAGCTCTTGCAATTGGGTAAAAATATTGCAATTTTTGCAATGATTAGATAGGGTGCAGAGCTAGAACACATTGAAATATTATATGTGTGTTATCATCGAAAGGCTGACACAAGTATCTGCCCCCCCCCCCCACCTCCTCCGTATTTCATTGTGCATCACAAACGTTGAATATTGAGGTGATTTTTATGTCACTTATAAAACAACTCTTTTTCCTGACATATTTTACTCAATATTCTCTATGAGTACCTGCTAAGAAATATCTTATTCATATCCTTAAAAGTCATGAATACAAACCGATTGGAATTAAGATGTTTTTGCTTCGTCTAATGAGAAATCATACTACCCCAAGAAAATAATATCTTGTTTCACCCAAATTTCTTATTTTAGCATGTATTTCATGTGAAAATATAACTATGCACGGGCGCTTTTTATATTCCGATCATGTTGTACAGGGATATTTTATGTCCTAAGACAACTCTCGGTGATTATTATCAAGCAGGGGCGGCGCTACAGGGGGGGGGGGCAGGGGGCGGCCCCCTATCATTTTTCAAGCGAGCCAAAAAAAAAAAAAAAAAAAAGAGGAAGAAGGGGGAAAAAAGGAGAAAGAGAAGGGGAAATGGAGAGAGAAGGCTAGGCCATGCAATTATGACATAACTGTTATAGTCCTATTTGTTATTTCAAGACCCTCGACGTGCGACGTTGCTATACGCGTCATTTTGCCCCCCCCCTCCCTATTTAAATACCCTGGCGCCGCCCCTGTTATCAAGTCACTTTGTTTGACATCGTCCGTCAATTTCGATGAAGGCTATTCACAGAAAGTATGTTTTTAGAATACCATACTGAATGTTAGAAATTCAAAAAAAAAAAAAAAAAAACATAACATTTGGCAAGCTGCCTACTGTAACATCGAACCAACTGGCGTTTTTCAGCATGCATCTAAGTTTAAGGGTTGTGTTTGTGTTAGATCATTACCTTTTGTGAAATGTATAGAGTCTCATCTGTGTTTGCAGGAATATACTTTACATTTATAATCTAGAAATGAATGATGACCAGTTGTTATGAGTTCCCTTTCTTTCATTCTTACATTAGACTAACTGTTGTTGCAGCGGTTGCATATGACTTTTCCCGAGGTTCATAACTCCGAAGGTTCGTTGATCCAAAGGTTCGTTATTCCGAAAGTTCGTAACTCCGAAGGTTCGTAATCCCTAAAATGAAATAGAACCGGAAAAATAAACCCTGTTTATTTTTCGGAATTATGAACCTTCATGTATGTGAAATTTATGTTTCAGAATCATGAACCTTCGGAATTACGAACCTTCCGGGCAGTGGCGTAGCCAGGATTTTTTGTAAGGGGGGGGGGCACACAAATGCAGGGCTGTCAACTTTGGGGAACTGCTTAGAGGGAGATTCGTATTTTTTTCTTCTCGCCAGCCAAAAGTCAAAAGTCGCTCGGTGGGGGGGGGGGGGGGGGGGGGATCAGATTTTATGGGGTCCAGTTTTCCTTCAGTCTCTCCCCCCCCCCCATCCCGTTTGAGGATCTGTTGTCGTTTGTTATTATTTTGGAGTTTTATTTTTTTCCTACAAAAAGCGCAATTTCCGCTGCAGCATTTATATCTCCGTAGTAAAGCACCGTGTAATATGATCGAATAAAATTGAAATGAATTTCCTCTCTACAAGGAGTTCTGCGATAACTCCTTGCTCTCTATATAGATAAAAATGGAATAGAATAGTTAGGGAAAGTATTCGCAATGCAATATCTAAAACACATGATCTCATTATTCTATGTCAAGTGAATTTATAAAAATAGCCCTGATGGAATGGCGTGCATGAAGTGAGCTCTGGAGATCATTTCAAAATGATTTCAGCAATTTGTATTCTTATTCTTGCAAGGATTGTCATAAGATTCTATGAGGATCTGGTTTGTTCAGAGTTAACGAAATAATTATAGAAAGAAAAAAATATGGAAGTCGGGCAAACTTTTGACCTTCTAAATTCCATTTATGTGAAACCATAGAGAGGTTTACATTAATTTAGCTTTAATCATATGCGGGAGAAGGGGTTTCGGTATCTCACCATGCTCACAGAGCAAAAGTGTTGGGTAAAAATAGGCTTTCAGCCAGTCTACATGTGTTTTGTGATGCTATATTGCTTGTGGGTCATTTTTATACGCTTTTATGTTTTCAAATAATTTTATTTTCTAATTAGAAAAAGTGGTTTCAAATGATAGGCATTTTTGAAGGTATACCTTAATCCAAAAGCTAAACAGGATCGAAATGTATTTATGTTATTATATATTACGCGTATTTATTTCATCATTTTGAATGTTACATTTTTAATTACAGCGTGCGCTACAAAGGTGCATTTTTTAAGGGGGAGGGGGGCTCGTTCTCATTATTTGTCATTTACTTTCTCATACAATGGTCCTGGCCCCTAAAATGGTCTATAGACACCGCATCTTAGGCTTAATCTCCTTCTCCTTCTCCTCCTCCTCCTACTTCTTTTTCTCCTGCTTTGTGCTCTTGTTGTTGTTGTTGTTCTTCTTCTTCTTCTTCTTCTTCTTCTTTATCATCATCTTGTTCTTCTTGTTCTTCTTGTTCTTTTTGCTCTTGTTCTTCTTCCTCTGCTGATTTTTCTTCTTCTTCATAACTTATCTCATTTTCTTTATCATTCTTATTCTCCTTTCTCCTTCGAACAAAACATATTTTTACACTTTGAAGTGGGTGTTCCATTTTTCTCCGGCAATCACAATTTCTGAAAACCATGCATGGTTTCATGCTTTGACCTTAGTAATAACCTTGGGAATTTCGGCCAGTGGCAGTGTACTTCCTTGCCTGCTCAAAACAGATATATTCAATATTTCAGATGGGAGTCATTAGTAGGAATTGCCGAGATCTCCATTCCAGATGGAAATGATAAGACATTTCTAAGTGAAGAATCTTTTTACAACTTACTTTGTGTTGATGAATTTTGTTGAAGATTTATTGACGATGTACTTTTGTGATTTGGCCTGGCTCTGAGGGCCGGAGCGTCACTTTCTTTTGGGGTTTAAACTAACTATTGTCAACTTATCTGTAGATAGATACTATACATTCAAACTGTAGATTACCTATTTCAAATCACTTCAATGTTTTTAAAACAGGGCCCTTTTTCAAAATATAATGCAGCCTTGTTTAAATGAAACTACAAACAAATGAAAAGATGATTACACTATGGGAGAATGAACGATGAGAGAGAGAGAGACAGAGACAGAGAGACAGAGAGACAGAGACAGAGAAGAGAAAGAGAGAGAGAGAGAGAGAGAGAGAGAGAGTATAGCTATAAAGGCTGAGAGAGAGAGTGATCGAGAAAGACAATATATAGAAGAGAAACAACCTGAGCTGAAAAGTACAAATATATTTTTGCTTGATAATGAACAGATATTGTTGAATTACATGATATAGGGAATGCCTATATCAAGATGCCTGAAATGTGTTTTCAAAAATTTTCATGCAAATCGAAACTAAATTCGCATCTTTGTTTTTCGAAATATGTCCGTTATGCATTGATGTAAAAAAAGGACAATGTGCACTTTGTTCATCTTGATATCAATGATATACTTTGAATTGACTTCAAGTAAAATAAAAATGTAACATAATTCCAACCCGGTAAGGCCTAGCTATGAATCACACCTCTTTAACACGCACGCTTAATTCATCTTGATATCTTTTTTTTTTCATCGGAAATGTCCAACTCTCCCCTGCAATGTACACTCATATGGCAGATATTTCTTTTAGCATGATAAACAGTTTGATTTCATTGGCACATGCTTTCGTGTGAATTCCCACGTGTCTAACACATTTTCTTGATTAATCGTGTTCGTCTGTTTTCCTGCTTCGATCCCGTATAGCCGCGTTATCATCGTATAAGTGTAACACTAGGACCACTCGGTGATTTAAAGAGTTTGCCGTCCTATTGCAGACTATGATGTTTGAGTCTATGATTGTAAGGACGAGACCGACAGCCCGCTAGACCGAAGGCTTTGCAGGCCTTCTGAAAAGATACCCGATGGTTCACGAGACCGACATTTCGGTCTCTAAGGCCCTTTGGCACCGCCCCTCTGAAAATCATCACATCAAAAAAATTCCATTTGGCTTTCAAAATGGGGCACGGACTGAGAGAGGGGAGGGTCTAAGCATCTCGAATCGACTATACCATTCAAAAGTTATGTGACAAGCAAGGGAGCAAGAAAATAAAAAGTGCATGGTTCCACATTTTGGGTGTCTTTTCAATAAGAAAATTAAATAGGAACTTTACATAACCCCTTTTTTTTTGGGGGGGGGGGTGAACCTCAAGAGAAGCTTTAATTCGTACGAAAGGGATATCCTCTTTTCTCATGATATTTTATTATATTTCTACGCTGTCATAAATTTTCACTATTCTAATCTTTTTTTTTTTTTTTATTTATTTAAGTGAAACTTATTTAACTACATGCAGTTTGATAGTTTTTATATTCCACCGAGCTGCAAGCATCTTTACTAAGTCGAGGCTCTGGGGTCAAGCACAGGCAAGTGGGACGCAACTCCACAATTGTAAGAATGTCTGCTCAAAGAATACTAAATCATTTGCAATTACTGGTGTAATTTTGGGCCTGAAATCTGATTTAGAAACGGTACAGTCAGTCCCTTGTTCACTCTGTAACTGACATTTCGATTTCGAATGAGTGCGCTTAAAGTGCCTTGATTGCGACGAACAGTTTGTTTGGGTTTGTGTTGACCCCATAGTTTTTGTTCTTGTTTTGCTTTGTTTGTTTTTGTTTGATAGGTAAGAGGATACTCTTCGTCATGGAAAAGTTATATAAGTTTAGGTGGAAGGGGGGGGGGGGGGGCAATGATCTACTTCTGTTCTTTTGTTCGTTTTGAATTTCCCGGCAATCGTTCTTAAATTTTATCGTTATCGGCAAATTTGAAAATCTGGGGGCCTCTTTTGTTTTCTATTTTTTTGAGTAGAAACGTTTAATAATGCTTAAATATGAGGGAGAAAATAATATGTTAGTTCGCATGCTCACCCCCTTACCCCCACTTAAAAAAACCCCGCTCCGCAGCCTCTGATCATGCTGATAGTGCATGAAATATAACTGTAAAATAAAATGTTTGAAATTACTTCGTTCCATGAAGCAAATAAACGGGAGCAAGAGTCCAATGCTTTTCTTTTTTTTTTTTTTTTCTTTTTTTATAAAACCCACTTTGTTTACCTCTCTCTATATATAGTACAAAAATGACCAGGGTATTATACTCTGTGCGTGGTTGGTTTGTGGGTCGGTTAAAGAGAGCAATATGACGTTGGACGGCAAAAATAAATTGAGATCAAAGCCAATGTTACACTCTTTAAAATAGTTATACGGACGAATGTAGGTTAATCTTTTGACCTCTTCAACTCCAGTGGGAGTTCGAAGAGTACCTGTCAAAAATAATTCTACGGTGTCGTGGTCGTATTTTTTCATCTTTTTTTAAAAAGTCGATAATGTGACTCTGCCGACTTGGAAGGAACACTGGACGATTCGAGAGATGAACAGTAGGACATTTTCTAACCTATAAATAGAAGATGTTTAATGCATGGTTATTATGCGGATAGCCACCATTATTCACATCAAGTGATTTTCTTTCTTTTTTTGAGGTCTTATCAGGTGATTTTTTTTTCTTTGAGGAAATGAATCGAAAAGGGGCCCTGCCGTGCGGTATACACATATCTTATTTGTCACAAACGATATTCGACTATTTTCTGTTCATTTCACCCTAATGAAGAATCACTCTAAACGGAACCATTGTTTTATTGATTATTGGTAAAACCCCCAAACTATAAAAACATATAATCTTCATTAATTTTTAGTAGGCCTCTTGAAGAGTGAAGGCTGGAGACCGTTGTGAATGTGTCTTTTCCTTAGTTTGATGGACCAGAAAGATAATCAGCAAAGCCTGCTTGCTTGCTAATTTCTTCCTTTGCTTAAACAAATATGTTAAGTTATGTGTAAATGGAAATTTCAGAAATCTGTCATAACACGCCTAGCTCAATCAAGCCATCTTTATGCAGACTTTTAAATTTTATTTTCTTTTTACTTTTTAGCGCGTCAGTAAAAAGGTGGGTACACTTTTGATATGAATACAAATGTGTTCTATCCACTTTAGTGGACAAAGTTTTATGGCTTCCCTTGATAAAGTCATTGCTCCAATTCTAAATCCTAAATTTGGACATGTTAAATCCGTCAACATAGCATCTCAAATAAATCTCTGACGACCTCCCACCTACCTTCCTTCGCCCCCTTCAAAATCCTCCTACAAGTTCAAACCCATTAACCTCAGGTAAAGCCAAAACTATGTTTATTTGAAAGATTATAGATACACCCACCATAAACAAACAGATCATGTTCGCAGTCACAGTTGGTGTAGCTACAGGGAGGCGAATGGTGGAAAGGGGTATCGTCAGGGGCGTCTCTAGAACATTTTGAATGGGGGGGGGGGGAGTGACACCCAAATTTGCCGACAAATTTTTTTGGATGTGATACCAAAGTTTTCCGACAAAAATGCTGCACTCTAATCCCCCCCCCCCCCCCCCACAAATAATAATAAAAGAAAATCGCAGACGCAAAGATCTTGATCATACGGGCCCATTTTTGCAAGGAGGGGGCTGACGACTTTTGCCCGAATATCAACTTTTCAATTGCTACATTTTTGCGAGAAAGCGAAGCGAGCGAAAACCTTTTTTTTTTTTTTTTGATTTTTCGTTGTGAAAATGTATAGAAGGTACATACAGAAGTCACATAATTATCTGAGAACAGTGGCGTATTTAGGAATTTGTAAAAAGGGGGGGGGGGGGGTTAAATGCAGGGCTGTCAACTTTGGGGAACTGCTTGGAGGGAGATTCGTATTTTTTTCTTCTCGCCAGCCCTCCGAAAGTCGCTCAGTGGGGGTGGGGGGGGGGGGGGTATCAGATTTTAGAGGGTCCAGTTTTCCTCCATAATTTTCTGACAAGCAGAAAAAAAGAAAGAAAAGGAGCAATTAAAAAAAAGTTCCATCAAAATCGGTTACGAAATGAAAAAGTTATGAAAGTTTGAAAAGTCTCAATTTACTTTCTATGGCGATCCTCATATTGGCAATGTTGCTTCAAAGTGACAGATTTAGTAGTACTACTCTCCATATGTTTATACACAAAATTTTATATTTTCCCCATTATCTCTCAAGGTGCAGCTTGTCTCCTCAGCTCAAGATATATCATGGGAAAATGTATTTGATATAACATATGTTAAGTTCACAAAAAGACAAGCAGCATTTTTAGAGATAATGGAGAAAATATGAAACTTTGTGTACAAAACATATTGAGAGTTGTACTACTAAACCTGCAATTTTGAAGCAACATTGCCAATTCGAGGATCGCCATACAAAGTAAATTGAGACTTTTCAAACTTTCATAACTTTTTTTCATTTCTTAACCGATTTTGATGGAACTTTTTGAAAAATGCTTCTCTCTGTCCTCTCTTTTCATTAAAAATTATATTTCCCCAGGGTTTCATTCTCCTTTAAGCATAACTATGGTTGCTAAAGTAGCAAATTTTGAAAATTACATTACAAAAGAAAAATAGCCTCAGAATCAAAACGCCTTATCTTGATCTTGGTTTCGTTTTACTCCGAAAAGAATTTTCTACCCAATAAAAAAAACAAAAAAAAAACAACACACACACACACACACACAAAAACACACAAACAAACAAAAACTAATGATATCATGTTAATGATGTCTTAGAAATCGCAGAGCGCAGGTTTCGAATTCTTCTGTGCCACCCTGTATAACACAGCTGCATGCAGGGACAGGCGTGGGTATGGAAGTCGAGAGCCTTTACCACTATACCACAGTGCTCTCACTTAAAGGGAAATCCAACCTTAATAGCAAGTTGCTTTGAAAAAAAGAGGAAAAATCAGAGAAGCAGATTGGTGAAAGTTTGAACGAAATCGGACAAGCAATAAGAAAGTTATGAATTTTTGAAAGTCGTAATCACTATGCATGCTTATGGGAATTTCAAATTGGCCGAATAGGTAATGTCACTTTGATGTAGCTGTGGACAACTCCCCCATTCGCTCTAACACACAAAATGACTAATATGTCACTTTTTTCAAAATGCATTACTCAGAAGGATCTTTTCGTTCATGAAGACCTATAACAATATGCTATCTCCAATATATTTTGAGTACAGCTCCGAGGGTAAAAGCGCCTCGAAGAAAACCGCAAATTAATATTTTTGTGTACGACAAATGGGAGAGTTGTCCACAAAAATGTCACAATTGACTCACCAAATTGCCAATTTGAGATTCGCATAGATGTAGTGATCTCATTTAATTTTCAAACATCCATAACTTTCTTATTCCTTGTCCGATTTCTTTCAAACTTTCACCATCCTGTTTTTCTTATTTTTCTGCTTTCACACAAATCATCTTATTACCAAGGTTAGATTGCCCTTTAAAAAAAAAAAAAAAAAAAAAAAAAAAACTTATTTCGTAATATTTTGATGACAACATTATACTGATAATAAATTGTCGAAAATAAATGTTGCCAGCTTGCTCTGCTTCTTCGCAAAAATTTGAAGGATGGAAAGTTGTTGTATTAGAGATGTCAGCCTCCCCTGAAGAAATCGGAGCAGTAAGGCAAATTGGAAAATAAAAGATCATTAAGAGGCGTAGCCAGTATCGTTAAAATGTTTGGAACCCGCGAAAGTCCCAAATCCCTGTGATACATCTAGCATAGATAGCGGCAAAGGACTTACGTACTAAGCTTTAGCCCCGTTGATAGCGACAAACTGACAAACTCTAAGTACTGGGGGGGGGGGGGGGGTTCTTTTCTTTTTGTAGTGCAGGTTTGTTTGTTTCTCGTTCAGATGTAAAGCAGAAAATGGAAACGAAATGCTAGTACTGAAGAAGTTGAACCTGTCAAGTATAAAGTCGACGCTGACCCACCTGGTCATGATCCAGCATACTTGAAAAAAAAGTATTCAATTAGTAGTAAGTATAGGAGTAGATGGATATCATGAGGTAACTCTATATAAATATTCGGTCACCAGCGGGCGTATTCAGAATTAGTATTACATGACAAAATGAGTGTCTTAGCGGCCTGTGGGTGAGAATTGAAAGACAATGAAATTTCTGAAATGATAGTTATGATAATATTTTCTTTAGTAACAGAAGATGTGCTGATGATGATTGACTACGAGGGCTGAGACAAAAAACAAACAAACCAAAAACAAAAACAAAAAACAAAAAACAAAGTGATGATATGTAGAAGGATTTATTGAGTCAGAAAGAGAGAGACAGACAGAGAGAGAGAGAGAGAGAGAGAGAGAGAGAAGGGGGGGGGGGGTGAGGACTGAGTGAGTTATATTTGAAAAAAAAAATCATTAAAATAAATTTTGAAGTTGTAATCAATCAAACATAAATTGGCAACTCCGTATCTTGAGAGATCCTCTCCCATATTTTTGCGGCACTAAAAAAACCCCATACATTTCTATTTTTTGTAAAGGAAATATTTAATCATACATACTACCTAAATATAATGATTGCACATATGTTTTTTACACAAAACCTGTAGGAAACAAATGTATTTCTTCATCAACAACTAAGAAAATGAATATTTATGAAATTTTCTTACAGACCGTTATTATTGGGAGTGGAGCTCGAAAGATACTTCACCGAGTTGCCAATTTGTGTTTGATTGATTACAACTTCAAAAATTCATAACTCTCTTATTTTTGTCGGATTTTGCTCAAACTTTCACTTATCTGTCCCTCTAATTTTTTTTATTTTTTATTTTTTGCTTTTGTTCAAATCAACTAAACGGTGGACTTCCCCTTTAACTGAGAAATTAATAGGATGTTCTTCACACTAAATTTAACAATCATGGCCCAAAAAAGCCGAGTCCCTCGGAAGAATTCTGCCCTGTAACTATTGCTTTATCCACCCCCAACAACAAAAAAATGATGCGAATTGTGTTTAGTCAAAATGTGCGATTTCGACTAGACGTTATGTTTTGTCTTGTTTTTCTCTTGGTGTAGTTAATTCAGGTATTGTGTGCATGTATTACTGCCCGATAAACTAGGAATAAAAAAATAAAAAATAAAAAAAAATTTGGTACTCCCGTGCCGGGAATCGAACCCGGGCCGCGTGGGTGAAAACCACGAATCCTAACCACTAGACCACACGGGATTGACCTGTAAAAGCGGGAAAATTTACACACTATAAACATATAACATTTAAAATGCTGACGTTGCAGTTTATATTTTTTAGATTTGTTGCCTGTTCAATACTATGTTAAACATAAAGTATTGTGTAAAATACAGAGGAAACATCCATGCTTTCGAATGTTGAAACTAATTCTGCTTTTTATCTAAATCCGTAATATAGATTTTACTCCACACCGTATACCCACGACACGAATGTCGATCCCCGTAAACCTGGTTTGCATTGTATACATCACACAATGCACACTCGACTCGTGTACGAGTGTATTGCGTGCATGTTTGCACTGTGTGTGCGATAATCATGGCGATAATATAGAACTCAAACACAAATCGGGCATAACCAAGGAGTTATTACAGTTCACTGTAATAACCAAGGAGTTATTACAGTTCACTGTAATAACTCCTTGGTTATAGTATTTGTTGTCTGTATTTTGCAGACTAAAGCAGACACAAATCGGGTACTAGTATTTTATCACTGATTTGAAGAGCTCTTCGAAACCAGGCTAGGCCTATACTTGTATAATAAAAAAGGAGCTGCAGATTGAACTGACGGTAACGGATACAGGAGTATCGAAGAGTGACTATTATATCTATATATATATATATATATATATATATATATATATATATATATATATATATATATATATATATATATAATTATAAGAAATGTTCCTCGAACACAACGCTGGTGGTCACTCATAGTTGTTTTAGTGGAAGGTATAATGAAAGAAATGTCACTATGAGACGGTCGTAGTTTTTATTGTCCTCCTTTATTTGTCAAGCTTTCGATCAATGATCTTCATCAGGACTGTATAAAAACACAAAATGATGGCTGACATTTACATCGGAATAAATATTTCAATATCTTACAATGGTTAAGTACTAATCAATGAATCATAGATTAAGACAAGATCTAATGACGGATGAAGTTGAGTTAGTTGCAGTTGAAATCAACCAACCCAAATCGTTGCCCATTGTAGTCATTGCTTGGTATAGACCACCAGGAACAAGTGTTATTTTGTTTGATACAATAGAAGCTATATTAACAAGATTGGATGATGAAAATAAAAATATAATTTTTCTAGGTGACTTTAATTGTGATTACAATGCCGTTGATAGTAATAATTGCTATACAAATAGATTAATACAGATGTGTGACAACTTTTCTTTAGTTCAAGTTATTGACGGAGCAACTAGAATAACTTCTGATTCTTCTACAATGATTGATTTAATCTATACGAACAATGAAAACAAAATTATTGAAAGTGGTGTATTGCATCTAGGTACAAGTGACCATTCGTTAGTATATATTGTATGGGGGAAAACTCGATATTCTGTTCCAAAACATATGTGTAGAACATACAGAAGTTTTAAGATGTTTGATGAAAATGTGTTTTGCTACACTCTGAGCGAGATTAACTGGAATGCTGTGTTTAGTACATACGATGTAAATTGTTCATTGCATGTTTTCGAATCATTGTTTTCACTAGTGTGTGATAAACTTGCGCCAATAAGGAAAAGTAGAATAAGAAATAGCAAATCTCCTTGGATTGATGGAGAAATAATAAATATGATTCACAAAAGGAATCACCTTAGAAAACTTGCGATTAAAAGTGGGAGTGAAGTTGATTGGGAAACTTTTAGGAAAATGAAAAATTACGTGACCTTGAGAATAAAAAATAATAAAAGACAGAAATTTAACGAGAAATGGAATGGAAAGGTAAACTAATAAACTAATATAAAACTAATATAAAATTAAATTAAAACTAAATTAATTTTGAGACACCAAAAACTTACCTTGTTTGTGATTTTATTCCTTTAACTTTTTACTCTGTTTTAATTTGTTTTTTGCAATAGTTCATCTTCGCCTAATTTTATCGAGACATTAAATACGTGATAGATTTCCTTATTTTTAACATAACCAAATTATATATTTTGTGTCATTTCACATTACTTTATCGTATTTTATTTTTCATATTTCATATTACATATCTTTAAAATATGTTTATATATTTCAATTTTTATACCTTTATACTGAACTCTTTCATTTTGATATGTTTTGTAATATTTTTCTAAGACCTATGATTTTGGTATATATCATTTTACAATTTTTTTCTATGCATGTAATTGTTGTTTTAATACTTGTATTTATATTTATTTTTCATTGTATTTTATTGATACACGGCCCCATTGTAAACTAGCCAAGTAGCTGAATTGGACTTATACCGTGTTTAAATAAATAAATCAAATCAAATCAAATCAAATATAATTATAATAATATTAATTATGTTGTTTAATATTATAATGATTATTATTATTATCATTATTGTTATTATGTCTGTTATTATTATTATTATTAGTAGTAGTAGTAGTAGTGGTGGTAGTGGTAGTAGTAGTAGTAGTAGTAGTAGTAGTAGTAGTAGTAGTATATTATTATTAACATCATCATTATTATACATTTGCATATTTTTTAAAAGAATAAATCATTGTGTGAAAAGATACTTGCATGAATATTTGCAAACAATATAGATATATTGTTTGCAAATATTCATAGAAATATTATTTACAGAAATAGATTTGTAAATATAGACATGCAAGTATCTTTTCACACATTGATTTATTCTTTTAAAAAATATGCAAATGTATAATAATGATGATGTTAATAATAATATACTACTACTACTACTACTACTACTACTACTACTACTACCACTACCACTACTACTACTACTACTAATAATAATAACAGACATAACGATAACAATAATGATAATCATAATAATCATTATAATAATAAACAACATAATTAATATTATTATAATTATATTGATTAGTACTTAACCATTGTAAGAAATTGAAATGTTTATTCCGATGTAAATGTCAGCCATCATTTTGTGTTTTTATACAGTCCTGATGAAGATCATTGATCGAAAGCTTGACAAATAAAGGAGGACAATAAAAGCTACGACCGTCTCATAGTGACATTTCTTTCATTATATATATATATATATATATATATATATATATATATATATATATATATATATATACATGTGACTGAGTAAAATGTTTCACTCGGTATTTTCATAGCTGGGAGAGCAATTACGGAAAGAACGGTTCAAGTTCGACTACAGGGAAATCAGATCACAGAGAGAGGGCACGAATATTGTTAATTAACGTTAACAAAAAAAAAAAAAAATGAGTTTATTATATCAACTTCGACGAGTCGTTACTTGACTAACAAAGTATAAATGATGCCTCGAATAGTATATGACCAAAATTACAGCTTCTCCTGAAGGTACAGCATGGAATTATCTAAACTTAATTAAAGATCGGAACAAAATCAACTCAAAGTTAACAACTTAAGATAAACCAACACAGCACTATAAGGGAAGATGGGATGAACTCATGAGGGGGTATCTCTGAAGACCAATGTAACAGACAGGATAATCGGGGACCACACCAGGCTACACAGGAACCATCACTTATACGTTTCACAGGAACACAGCTATACTGGTCCAGTTGCCTCAACAAAGAAATTGTCTTGCTTGCACCAACAATATATACAGTGTTCTCCTGATGGGAGCAAGTGGTGAAGTGGTCTCATGCACCCTTCCCCCTAATGCTGGGAACATGGTCCTTGTCTATACCTTAGGGATTAGGCTTAATTGGTCAGGCCACTTTCCTATAAACAACACATTCCTGGAAGTGCACTGATCTGACTGTGTAAATTGCTTACATGTATTATACAACGAATGGTCACTTGATTTTTTGTCTGGACACAATTTAACAAATCAGATACAATAATATTGCCACTGCAGTGAAAATACTACTGTATGCAAAGGTAATAAAGAAAATGACAAAGAAAGAGCTGTAGGATGCACAAGGAGCATGAATAATACATCAAAGATATTATGATACTATAACATCAACATTAAATATGAAAATAGGACCTCATGCAGTGCTACATATCCCCTGACATATATATATATATATATGTGTATATATATATATATATATATATATATGTATATAATTATATATATAAGGTTTGCCTTTTCGGTGGAGGCTATAAGTCAGCCGACGATAGGAAAATTGCCGAATTACGGGCGATTGTTAAGAGCAGAAGTTTTGAAGGAAAAGGTCTTAACAGAGATCTTTACTTTCTCAATGGATTTACATATTTTCGCTAGGTTTTTTTGTTGTTTTTGTTTTTGTTTTTTTGTTTGTTTTTTGTTTGTATCTTTTCAATCACATGTTCTTTAATAATGATTTGGTATCAATTCTCCTTCTTTGTTTCAATACTATTATTTTGAATCTTTGCCGCTAATACTACTTGGGATTTTGTGTATTATTACGTTAATTACGTAAATTACGTAATAATGAAGCGCGCACATTACTCTTTTCTCATCTGCATAATTATATCCATCATTTTTTGGTAAAGCGCGCGCATCCTCAGTCAGATCTCCAAGAGAGACGGTTTCTAAGCAACCTATATCTGACTGAGGATGCGCGCGCTATAACTATAACTATTTCAATTATTTGTATGATACCTTATCATTTATTGTTCTCCTGAAGAAGACGCCAGGGAGCGTCGAAAATTTGAGTAGAAAAATAAAATTGGCCACAATGCATTACAAACGCTTTTAGCAGTTTTCTTTGAATTTGTTTGAGCCGATACGTGAAACCTTAACATGTTTATATATATATATATATATATATATATATATATATATATATATATATATATATATATATATACACATGTATATGTATATATATATATATATATATAATTGAATACATTATTAACGTACGCAAATCATCAATAGTTTTTTATTGACAATCTAAATATTATGTACGATACATACATGTACATAAATGGATCGTCATAAGCTATATTCAAGGCTTGTGAAATAAATACTTACTTGTAAACAGTATACATATATAATAATGAATGATATCAATTTGTTATGTGATCGAAAGAAAGAAGAAAAAATTAGGAGATCGACTGTGAAATATATAAATACAAGAGAGTGAGAGAAAAAAATAAAGAGAGAGAGAAAAAAAGAGATTAAGAAACACGGAGAGAGGGGGGGGGGGGGTTAAAGATAAAAGAGAAGCAATGAGAGAAGGAAGGAGATAGTACACATCATTAGTATTTGGTATATAGAAAATACACTTCAGGCAAACTGACAATTAACAATTAGTTTTTACTAGGCCTATGAGATTTGTGAATCGATGATTATATTAGAATAGTTCATTAAAAGCAAACCAAAATGAATAGATGGTAATTGTGCTCTACACAGGAATGGCTTCAAAATGTTAATGATTCAACGAAAAATATCACAAAACAAAATATCTAAAAAGCCAAAACAATTGCCCTCTTTTTTTTTAAAGTACAATTTCAATAAAATTTTCAGTTACGAGAATTTAGAAAGTAATACTCTCTTTTTGTTATATAGTAGGGGAAGCGTGAAGAACTAACAACAAACAAATAAACAAACGAAATCTATTCATTTCCATAGCAGGTTCATATCCAGTATTTATTCTTCAAAAGATTTTCGCAGGTAAAAATCCCATTGCAAAATGTGCAACAACAATAAAATTGCCAGATTTGAAATTAGATTATGAATATTTAAGTTATTGGCGAAAATATTAAAAAGCTATCCTTGTCACATCAGGTTCAAATTCATAACTTATTCTTTAATACATACAATAATTGTACATCATTTCATTTTTCATATTAAACATAAATTTAAGTCAAGATCTATTATAGAATGTTACCGTTCCTTAAAACTGAAAATTAGAAATTATTTGATATTGCATCATTAACCAAATTTCACTTTTTAAAGTTTTTCAATATCAATCTATTATTGAAGTCAAGATTTATCAGAATGTCACCGTTCCTTGAAATTGAAAATAAGACATTTATTTGATACTGCTTTATCAATGCATTTAGTTATTAACATTTTACTCGGTTTATATTTCTTATATTAATATGTACTAAAGTAAAGATAGAATGTCACTGTTAAACCTTAAAACTGAACATCAGAAATTTATTTGATAGTGCATTATCAATACATTTAACTAGATTACTCTTTTTAGTTTTTCAATATTAATACGTATTGAAGTCGAGATTTATTAGAATGTAACCGTACCTTGAAGCTGAATATAAGACAGTTATTTGTTATTGCAGTGTCTACTTATTTAACCAAAATTTACTTCAAAAATTATATTAAAATATACAGTAAAGCCAAGATTAAGAATGACACGGTTCTTTGAAACTGAAAATTAAAATAAAATCATATTACATTATCAGTGCATTTTATCCCCCTTTTTTTCTTTTTTCCTTTTTCCTTTCCATTTTTCTTTTATCTGTTTTCCTTTTCCTTGTCGTTTCGTGTTTGTTTGTTGTTCTGTAACACTGTTTTGTGTTTTCCAAGTCTTCGTAGGCACAATTTGAAACAATTTTATTTTCCCTGGGGGATCCACAAAATTACAAGCACTGCTTTTCAGTGGATCCCCACATTTCCTCAGAAATGAAGAATTTCTTTTAATAATTCAATATAATAATTTATTTATGTGTACAGTGTACTTGTACACTTATCAAGAAAAAAAAAATGAATTTGTACATATATTTTTCATATTTTCTGTAATAATATCTGTAATGCCATTGTCTTCTCTCTGTTGGAAATGAAATAAATATACGAATTTGAACCGAATCCGACATACTGACAGAAAAGTCTATACTGGTGTTTCTCTACAATCTCCATTATCCTTGCTGCGATTGAACTCGAAGTGGCAATAGGCGGGAATCAGTGCTAGTAGGACCGCTATACTCAACCCTCCGAGAAACACAAAAGTCATCTCATAGCCAACTAATGATGCTATCCATCCTGACCAAGGGATGAAACAAAAGAGAAAATACACAAAATAAAAGCAATGTAAAAACAAACAAACAAACAAACAAACAAAAAACGTGGATAATATTCCTTTTCTTATTACGAAAAATATGACTGGGGTGCAGCGACAGAGAGAGAGAGAGAGAGAGAGAGAGAGAGAGAATGAGGAAAGAAAGAGCGAGAAAGATATGTGATAAAGCATGGACCTACTACGACCATGGATAAAGGGAGATTGAGAGGGAGAGAAAGTGTGGGTGTAGGTATATATATGCGCGTGACGTGAACTTGTTTGCGACGGTTCAAGAAGTGGAGAAGGAAAAAAGAAAGTAAGCCTTGGAAAAATTAGAAATGTGTAGAACACACTCCAATGAATGAAGAGGAGGAAAGTTTATAGGAAGGGAATGCATCAAGTAAAAGGAAATGTACAGGAGGGAATTAGATATTCAGGTCAGTCCAGTGCCTGATCACTTCTTATATATCTTTTTTCACACACATTATTTTAATTTCAACTTCAATCTAACATCCATACTTTACCGTTTCCGTTTATTGCATATTGTCTTTTATCCTCTTTTTCCAGTTACCTTGAATACTTGGTAGCAATCAAAAGAAGAAAATTATGAAAAACATCTTTTTACGAGAGTAATGACTTTTTTTTTTGGTTAAGTATTTTCCTAAGTGATAGGCCTCACAAGTTTGTGATTAAATTATGTCGTCTCTCTGTAATGTCAGTTATTTTCATAATGTAGGCCTATTGATTATTTTTGTCATGTTCATTACATTGTTATCACATGCAAAAGAAAACTTTAAATAAAAGACCATAAAGAGAAATGAATAATCAAACCATATCACTGAGTAGTGTTATACCATATATAGTGGTGCAGGTCAGAACAAATTTACACTTCTCGTGACCAACTCACGTCACGACTGAGAACGATTTTAATGTCAATCTTGAATTCTAGTATCACGTAATTTCAGTTCGAGAAAAAAACCCCGGCTGAAACTGATTTTCAAATTGCTTATCATGCAGAAGGTTGATTTTGGTAACCAGCGAATCATAAAAAACACTAGGCTTTACGTTACTGAAAATCACATTTATTGAAAACCACACCTCACATGCGTCATGTTTTATACATGCATTTGTTTTGGACTACTAGTTATTTTTTAATATCTTTATATGCGAATTGCCTAGCTATCGTTTTCTACATAAATAGTTTGGCACATTTATGTATGTATGTATATATATATATATATATATATATATATATATATATATATATATTTATATATATATATATATATATATATATATATATATATATATATATACATTATAGTCTTGAATATATTAACTTATGAAAGTTTCGTTTGAATTCCCTACGACATTTGTTTTCTGTAAATACCACAATTCAAGCTTACCTTTTAACTGGATCCTTTGTCTTTATTGACAAAGCTAAATGGGCAATCCAGCCAATCGTTAAAAAAAAATTATATTTTGTACTTTATATCCTCTCTGTAATAGTTTTCATGATTGGAAATAAAATACTCTACTATACCATACCATACCAACTAATACTTGAAAATAGAGCCCTATTTTTTTTTTTTTTTTTTTTTTTTACCTGCAGTAAATCCACCTGTTGGCCCTGCAATCCCGTAAGTCAAACTACTCAGGCCGTAAGAGGTTGCGAATCGAGATTGTGATATCGTGTCCTAGAATAATAATAAAATATATATATTATCAAATGTTCCTGTTTGAAGGAGGGAGGAGGGGGAGTAAATCAAGACTTAATTTTCTTTTCTATTGTTTTGTTATCAACGATTATAATACTCTTGTCAATAACGTATTTTTGAGACGCTTTGTTTAAGAAATAATTTCCATTTTACAGGTTAAATACCCCTTAGGAAAAATATAGTAAAAATTAAATATATAGTGATTATGAATAGTGATAATAATAATAATAATAGTAATAATAATAATAAAAATAAAAATCATAACAATAATGGATATCATAATGATGATGATAATTATCATTATTATGATAATAATGGTAATAGTAATCATCATCATCATCATCATCATCATCATCATCATAACAATAATACTAATTAATGATAATGATTTTGTAAACTACTTTTAGTTTGCATTTATTTTTTTGCTTCACTTGTACCAAGTGTAATTGTTTTCAGAAGCTTTAATTTTTGTTTTTCCTGGAACTGACAATTACCTTCAGGACAACTGATGTTAACGTTAACGATCCACCTAAGAAGAAGCCATTCACGAATCCCGCTCCTGCAAGAAGCATAAGGCTTGACAGGAGCGGATCGAGTAAGAAAACGACACTGCTTAGTAGAGACATTATCATAAAGAGACCCAGGGATGTCATCCAGCCTCTGTCTACTACAGGTCCTTGGAAGAAAGCTCCGATTACTTCACCAACTCCGGCGATAAGGTTTATAAGAACAGCTTTTGAGAGGGTGATTCCTTTGGCCAAGGCATGAGGGACGAAGAATATGTACCAAGCAGTATGGACCATGGCGAAGAGGAAGGTAGCGAGATAGATGAAATTCAGGAACGGTTCATCACGGAAAAGAGAGAGATCGAGGAAAGACCATAGCCATCGGAATGGACATAACAGAACTGTTATTAACATATATTGAGTATTCGGAATTCTCTTGGTATCAGAACTATCATCAACAAGCACTTCTTTCTTGCCATTTTGATGTACATTTGTAGCTACCATGGTTACGGTACCATTAAGTGGTATCGCCTCTTCTTTCCCCTGATCAAAAACCAGTATTTGATAATCTCTTCCATTAACATGAACATTTTGGTCTCCATTGATAACTGACGAGGGAGTTTCTTGTTGGCAACTGCTTTTACTAGTGTATTTTTTTTTAGGCCCGTCGTGTAACGTATTGCACATTACCGAGTCTTCGTTTCTGAGAGGCCCCTTGGATACGTGAGAGTCTCCCCCACAACTTATGCCTTCTTTGATGATTTTCGTATGTGGAGAGCCACGTTTCCTCAGTGTCCTTGGATCTCGCAGAAGTGCACTACAGACAACCGTGTTCAAGGAAATACCGCCGAGTAAGAGGATGGTACCTCTCAACCCAGTAGATTCCAGTATCTTTTCAGTCAGCAGAGGAAACACAAGGCTCATGGAAGATCCTATTTCGATCATCCCCAAGGCCAATGCAAAGTGCTTGGTGAAGTATCGGTTGAAAATAACGACAGAAGGCAGCGAAACCATCGCATATCCAAATCCTGCAATGAAAGAACAAACCGTGTTAACTTTAGATCTATGGGTATGCATTAATGTTATTTTGCTTGTTCTTTACGTGACGTTGAATGTTTGGGTTCAGCATAATATACCAAGATACGAATCCAATTCAAGAGAGTTCACTGAAAAGCAAAGACGTCCACCTTGATAGCAAGTTAGTTTTAATAAAAGCATACGAAATGAGAGAAACTGATCCATTGAAGTTTGAGAGAGAATTAAGAATGAAAAAGTTACCATGGTTACGAAGTTTCAAACATGCCAAAGATTAAAACGCAACCAATGATTTTCTTTCGTGATCAGCTTTCCATTTTTTCAATTATTATTTTTGTGTGCATTAAGAATCATAAAAATATTTTTTTCCCTTGGTAGATATTTCATATAGGGTGATGTTTGATCTCTAATAATCTCTCACCTGATACAGTCATAGCTATAGCAAATCCAACGAAAGTGGATGGAAGGGAAGCAATGGAGATAGCGAGTCCCATGATGACACTTCCAAGCACCATCATCGGTCGAACAATCGTCCTCCGATTTGACAACGGTGCAGTAAATGGGGCTGTTTGGTAAGAAAATTCAAACACTTTGATACAAGCATCGAAAAACACAGTAGACTCACTGACGATTAACAGGCCCGTAATTGGGGGGGGGGGGGGGGGGGGTGAGGGTCGGCATGATCGGTAGTTGGCTGTTTGAGATCGCAAAGAAGTTTTCGTCAATCTTTATTTGGTCGTCAGCGGTCGCCAACCGGTTGTGGGAGCTTTTTGGTTGGCTGGAGGTTTACGCTGCTGCATCGAAAATCTTTTGCCGACCAAACTGGTTGTGGGGAGTGAGAGAAACAGAAGATGGGCGACAGGTCTCAGACAAATCGCCAACTGATCTTTAGTGCTCGTCGACCATCGCCGAGCGGATTTGGTTTGAAAATAAGGTCGGCAAATGATCGTCGAATAATAAACGACCAGTAGCCGAGTGATTCACAAACCATTACCGAGCATCGATAACCAACAGTAATCAAAACCATCCCAAAGATTTTCATGAAATCAACTCAAGGGTAATTTTGGTTGTATTGCGTATTGAAAAATAGTTTTGCTTATAAAAGAGATGAATGCATGGACCACACACTTTCAAGCCGATGCTAGAAATGGGAGAGCCATATAGAGCCGTTTCATCTTCATGAGCTTGTTAAATTTGAGCAATAATTTATCCATACAACCTCGTATACATCCTTCCTTTGCACCTATATAATAATGTATTATTCATGTTATTCATGTATTGCAATAATTGGTGACCTATTCATCATAACCTGGCATAAATATATAATTTAGACATTTTTGCACCAGTGATTCATAGCCTTCCCGTATATTGCCGACTGCCGCAAGAACATCGGCCATCAGTCTACGACCGGTTATTTATAATCGCCGATCAATTGACGACCATTTCTACAAGCGGTGGCCAATCAGTCTTTGATGATCGGCGACTATCCGACAACCGATCGGCAACTGATCGCAGACAGATGTTTTTTTACAGATTGGTTGGCGATGGCAGCAGTTTTTTGTTTTTTGTTTTGGTTGTCAGAAGTCGGCATGCCGGTTGTAAGGCCAGTGAGACATTGGCTTAAAATGCAGCTAAAACTTTATTTCTAGACGCTCCCTCAGTAAGATCCACGTCATGTAAAATTCTAGGGTGTGATTACAATATTTTGTACATATAAGCAAGTCCAAGGAATTTGGCCATTTCGTGTCCCGTACATTACCAAGTATTCAATGGAATACTTGGTAACGTAGCCTACCGGGCACAAAATCATATCCTTCGATTCTTGTCTGATTCAAGCTGTATAGTAATAGCCAGGTTTGTTAACAAAATTCAGGGGACAGAATGTACAAAAGCGCTTTTTTTTTTTTTGCCTGTGAATCATATGTATTAAAAGCGTTAATTTTAGATATAGGGTGCCTCGAAATCGGTGAATGGCACCCTATTTAAAAATGCTAATTTATGAAAAAAAACAACAACAAACAACTTCGCTTGTTTGTCTTGAAATATAAAAACTAGTTTCTTAATTTTTCACATACATGTGCATCTGATGAAATCATCAAATTTATCTTGCTTTATATCAATGCTAATTTATGTTAATTTATGCATAAAACACATATTCTATGATATACTCACAAAATAGATGTGGAAGGGCTTCATATTCTACCACATAGGCTAGATCGATCAGTTACATTAAAATAACATTAATAATTGCAATAATATTGTAATGTTTATTGATTTTAATGGTAATTTATTATAATTGATTCATATTCATGCATAATGCACATTTCCAATGACATATCAGGAAATGACTATACATGTACAAGCACCCCAAATTTGTAACATTGGTGAATAAGGTCAGGTTAATGAAATGATTATGTTAGGTGTGGCATTCTATAGTCCTTGACTTTTAAAACTATTATTTTATCAATGCTTAAGCAAAATTTCAATGGTATATTAATAACCGACTATACCAGCACTTCCAATTTGATACTCACTAGAAAACAAGGTCAGTTAAATGAAATGACAACGTTAGACTGCAATTTTCAGAGTATAAGTCTTCATTTTAAAGGTATTAGATAGTTTTGGGAAGCCCTCAAAAACTTTTCGTGAGATTTCTTTGATTTTACTTAATAAATAGCAGGGTACTAACATAACTAAGATGCTGTGAAGTTTTTTTCTCCTCAAGTGAAATATTTATCGAATTAAAAGTGAAAAGAATAAAAAATCCCTAGCCCCAAAAAGAGGGGATGTAAATTCGAACAACGGCCACACACATTACTCACATGAGGATTGCTGTGTGTTATTATACTATTAATACATGGTTGGGAGTGCGTTAGTGCGATCTGGCAACACAAAGGTTTTTATCGTGGTGTACTAACACACGAGGCGTAGCCGAGTGTGTTAGACACACGATAAAAACCTGCGTGTTGCTGGATCTCACTAACGCACGAACTCACAACCATGTATTAATAGTTTTATAAAACGGGTCTACAATTTTAGTGTTTTCTTACAATCTTAGTGTTTGATCCGGATTAGCCGTGCGTTAGTCCCCTCGCCGTGCGTTATCACTTTTTTTTGCACGGTCACGTGATGTTATTTGACCAATCAGGATGGCTACATTCTTGAACCCGTTTTATAAAATACGTTACACATAGTGCGAAGCGCTGGGTTTATTGTGTGGGGTGGATATGGTCTAAGCGCGAGGCAGTGAAAAGCCGTTACCAAGCATTTCTTACAGATATTGACACTAAAATTTGTTCGAAATCGTGAATGGAATGTTAAACAATCTCGTACATGTGTCTTATGATAAAAGGAGAATAGTATGTGACTATGTTAGATAAGTTTCTTGCCTGTATGATTTTTGCTACCGAGACTGTCTATGAGCTTTAATGAAAATATTGTACTTATTGAAGAGCTGAAGCTCTTAAATACTATAATATGAATGGCGTCAACACTTTGCATATACATGTAATTCCATAATTTGCATAAATTTTGAAAATTTTGCATGAAGATAGGAGTTATTTTGATGGGTCCTGTGGGAAAAAAATAAATTTGTAGGCACAACAGATATAAATTATATGGAAAGTTTGCTACATTTTCAAGCACTTTCATTTTTACCTTGTCTAGGTAGATATAGTACAATAATTGTCATATATTAGCAGAATTTTGCATGAAGGTGATAAATAATTCGATGGGTCCTGTGGAAAAAAATAAAGCAATAATTTTACCACAAGAAATACAGATTCAGATTCAGATTCAGATTCTTTTTATTGATCCATATTTTTAAAAAACATAGAAATATGCCCTCCACTGGCAGTACATGAACAAAGTATTACAATAGAGTTACAATATACTAAATACCCACTTATGACATATAAATAGCATCCAAATTAAACATAAAAAAGAAATATAAACATCTGATAAATAAACATGTAATGCAATAAATTATATGATACAGAATAAACAAACTGTGAGCAGAGAGAGGAGAGAAGAGACAATGCGGGGCGGGAGAGGTGGAAGGAGAATATAAACAGAAAGTGGGCATGATGAATGAGGGGAAAAGAAAGAAAGAGAATTTGAGATAGAGAGGGATTTAGACAAAATAAGATTGACATAAGTACAAAGCAATACCTGCATTAAAAACAATATATAATAATGATGAATACATCTAAAACATCTAAAACAGACCGGCCTTGTGGTGCGTGGCATACAGGAAAGGACAGAGGCAAGAATGGCCGGAGCACGAGGACGGAATATACGATATGAAATTTGAAGTTTGAGTTGAACTCATATAGTGACAAGACACATTAATGGGTTATTATCATCAACATTATTATTATTATTATTATTATTATTATTATTAATATTATTAATTATTAATTATTATTATTATTATTATTATTATCATCATCATTAGTTATTATCATTAATATTATTATCATTATAATTATGATGATGATTGTTATTATTATTATAATTATTATTATAATAATCATCATCATCATCATTATAATTATCACTATGATGATGATGATTAATATTATTACTATTATTTTAATTATTATTACTGATACTATTATTATTATTATTATTATTATTATTACTACTACTATTATTATTATCATTATTATTATTATTATCATTATCATCATCATCATTATTAATATTATTATTATTATTATTACTATTATTATCATTTTATTATTATAATTATTATTATTATTATTATAATTATTTTAATTATATCATTATCACAACTATCAACTAATCATCATCATCATCATTGTCACTATTATCAATTAAGGGTTGAATCGCTGAAAGACAGGGCAAAAGTGTCAGCGTCTAACTTTGACATTATACATGTGAATTGCATTCGGTACAAAGGATTGTCTGAAGCGACAGCGGTTACACTTAGGTACGCGAAGGCGAATACCTGAGCGGTTAAATTCAAAAAGATGATGTAATGGATGTGATGAGTCATTCATTATTGTATGTATTTTGAGTAACGTACGTTTCTCATACAGAGTACTGATGGGGGGAAGATCTGACTGAATCAACCGTTGTGCAATTTTTCTGGGCCTTTCCAATTTTTTCTGATTTTGTTTTGAGAGATTACCAAAGATGCACAAAAAGTTGAATGTCAAGATACTCTGTATAAGAGATTGGTAGAACAGAACTAAGATCTTATTGTCAACACGAAACTCCTTGAGTTTCCTCAGAAAGTATAACCTTTGACTCGCCTTGCCTGCTACAATTTGGGAGTTCTTATTCCAGTTAAGTTTATTATCAATAGTTGTTCCCAAGTACTTGAATTCAGATACTTGCTCAATGCTTTCGTCGTGGATAAGCAATGGTTCATGAGGCCGAGAAGAACGACGAAAGTCAAATATCACTTCCTTAGTCTTGTTAACGTTAAGCACCAGATGGTGCCGATCACACCACTTTACAAATTGATCAACTTCTCTAAAATATGTGCTAGTATCTCCTTGAAGGAAACCAGTGATGACAGTGTCATCGGCGTACTTAATTATTGAACAATTATCGTTGATGACGTTACAATCACTCGTATAGAGCGAGAAGAGAATCGGTGAAATTACACAACCTTGAGGAGCACCTAGATTCAGACATTTGATAACAGAATTCAGATTATTGCACATGACCCATTGTGGTCTGTCTACAAGGAAATTATGGATAATCCTGACAAGACAGGGTATGACATTCATATTAAGTAGTTTATCTATCAGTATGTGAGGTACTATGGTATTGAAGGCGCTTGAAAAATCTATGAAGACAGATCTAACATAAGACCGAGAAGTATCCAGATGTTGATAAAGACCCTGAAGAAAGACTAATACTGCGTCTTCAACACTTCTATTGTTCTGATATGCAAACTGATTCCCATCAAGAGCATGAACCTGCTTCCTCAACCGACTTAACAATAAACGTTCAAAACATTTCATAGGATTGCAAGTGAGAGCTACTGGTCTATACTGATTCAATTCACTAGGATTTTTAATCTTAGGAACTGGGATAATTATAGAAGATTTCCAAAGACGAGGAATCCTACCAGTACCTGCAATCAGTTGATAAATACGTGTAAAAACGTAAGCGAGTTGTTGACTGCACTTGTTCAAAACCTTATTAGAAATGTTATCTGGACCAGATGCCTTATTTACATTTGCCTTCGCAAATATATTTCGAACTTCATGTTCACTGAAGCAGATTGCCTCATCAGAATCAACCACAATATTAGACAGCCTATCTGTAATTGCATTATTTTCAACAGAAAAGTCATGAACGTCAAATCTGGAGTAAAATTCACTGAGTCTATCAACAAAATCCTGATTGCAATCAATTACTCTCTTATTAGTGTCCTTATAACCAGTCATTATTTGCATTTGCTGCCAAGCAGCCCTTGGATTGTTTACATTAAAGTTCCTTTCCATTTTTGTTTTGTACAACACTTTAGCTTTCCTAACCTGTTTGTTTATTTCCCTCTGTATCCTTTTAACTTGCGACCTCTGTCCAGAAAGAAAAGCTTCCCGTTTCCCTTTCAACAGCATCTTCAGCTCCTTGGTAATCCACGGTTTGCTATTGGGGTATGACTTCACTTCTCTAAGAGGGACCGAAGATTCCACGCAGAAATTAATATACGCAGATATAACTGGAACTGCTTCATCAACGGACTCAGACGAATCTAGGAAGGTGTCCCAATCTGTGCAATCGAAGCTCGCACGCAGGTCCTCTATGGCGTCAGAACTCCAAACACGCCGTTTCCTGGCAACCGGTTTGCTCCTTTTCAGCTTCTGACGATACGCTGGAAGAAGAAGAATGTTGTTATGGTCGGAGTTACCCAGCTGTGGACAGGACTTCGATGTGAATGCGTTCGGAATGTTGCAGTAGCACAAATCAAGGGTAGCATCATTACGTGTAGGCTGATGAACGAATTGATTATATGCAGGAAGCACTTCGTCTAATTTGCATTTATTAAAATCACCCAAAATTATCTTAGCTGAATCCGGTGATAGCGCCTCAAGTTCACTGACCTTTGAGGCTATGAATCTACTGGCGGTATCAATATTAGCATGAGGAGGAACGTATGTAACTAGTACGAAAATCCTGTTGATCTCCCTAGGTAAGTAAAAGGGTCTAAGTCCGACAAGTAGTAATTCATAGTCGGGTGTACAAACCTTCTCTCTCACTTTCCAATTATTGCACCACTTATGATTGACAAACATACAAACGCCGCCTCCCCGGGATTTACCTGATTCCACTGTACGGTCACCTCTGATAATCTCATAATCTCCAATGTCTAAGGCGCTGTCCAGGATATTCTCGTGGAGCCATGTTTCCGTAAAACACATCAAGCACGATTCCCTATACTCGTGCAGGAAACGTGTATTCGCACGAAGTTCGTCTATTTTGTTGGGCAGGGATCTAACATTACCAAAAACAATAGAAGGCAACGGTGGTTTAAATCCTCGCTTCCTCACTCGTTGTCGTATCCCTCCTTTCTTGCCTCTTTTCCGGGGTAGAATTTCACGCGGGAAATCAGCGAAGCCCCGTGGTTTGCTACCCAGTGCCTGAGCGGTCCGGTAACGTAGCAGTTCGGTACGCGTGTAAGAGAGAGATCCTTGATCATGTTGGGCGTGGCCATAACATTGAACAGTCGTAAAAAGCCGTGAAATCAGCAAAAATGTTAAAAATGTCCGGATCAGTAAAGAAGTAACACATGTAGAAGGCATGATGACACGTTGACAGTGACGAAAACAGTTGAATATACGATAAAATCAGAAAAATTAGATCAAAAAGACGAGAACAAAAAATGCCAGTGGTGGTCGCCACAGTGCAGCGCCCTCTCATCGAATAAAACCACATCTTCATGCAAAATTATGCTAATTTTTTTGCGAATTATACGTAGAAAGTTTGGAACATTTTTAAGCCATTGATATTTACCTTATCAGTGGACTTACTGATTTAATGCATGTAAATCGCAAAAAAATTAGCATAATTTTGCATGAAGATGTGGTTTTATTCGATGGGTCCTGTGGGGGGAAAAAAGAAGCTATTGACCTAACAAATGCATCTGCAAAGTTTGGTGCTTTTGTAAACTCTGTCCCCAAAACTAAAAAATATGGGCTTAACAGACCTGACTATAAGGTTATCAACTTCATACAGTCATCAAAATCTTTGATAAAATTGGAAATACATGTATGATATGGGATTAAAAGATATACCTACCTTGATCTGTCCATATCGAATTGTCCATCACCATTTAAAGCATGTAAAATGTGTGAACATTACAATGACGTATTTACGTCATCCAAATAAGATATCTATGGGATAGGGTATCGAAATGGCCCTTGAGTTGATTTCTCGAAAGCCTTTGTGATCATGTGTAGCAAAATCTATAGACGAAATGAAACCTTCAAGATCTTGTCCCTTTCCCACCCTCCCGTCCTAACCCCCACCTGTCACTTTGTCCTTCTTGTTCTGTCTTTTGTAAAGTTTACTCCTTTAAATCGTTACTATTTTCCTATTACTATTTCCAGGTTTTTGTGTTTACAATATCTTTCAATGCTTTCTCTTCAATAGAAAGTGTGTTATGTCTATAATTTTTTTGCTTTCCATGGCCATGTATCTGTCTTCTTCTTTTTTCCCTGTTATTGGGCATTTTATGCATGATTGTCCAGTCTAGTTCTTTTTATGTACTGTATTCATGCTTTATCTTTTTGCCAGGGACCAGCGCTTCTACAAGCTCTGCTTCTAAGCTGGTCTCTGTTTTCATTCTCATTTTCATAAAATTAATCTTACGTAGTCTTCATTGATGTTACTTTTTTTTCTCTTTCTCTCACAACTCAAACTTTAATGCACTTTGTTTTGCTTGTAATGTTTATGCACTAAGTTATGTTGTCAATTATTTTGAATATTGTCAATTTCATAATACTTATTGTTATATACTTTGAAAAATGAAAATGTAATGAAATAAAATCTAAATCTGAAATCTGAAATGTGTCATTACATGCAGTTTACGCACAACAGTTGCATTTACTACCTAAATAATACATCAAATGAATTAGACTCTTACCAAATATGTAGGCTATACCATTGGAGAGACCAATCACGAAACCGACAGTTCCGATGTCGGTCTGGAATTGGAGCACGAGATCATCGACCAGGACACCAAAGCTCTTGATTATACCGCTTTCGATCAGTCCCAGGAAGAACAGGGACGCGACCACGAGACACGCGCGTGGTCCTGTCTCCTTATGCTTGACATCGAAATCGACATCACCATCGATAGTTGATGTCAAGGTGTCATCTGAAGACTCACTGGACACATCGCTCTCATCAATGTGGATAATATCAGTCATATTGGCTTTAAATATTCAATGTGTTTAAACAAGCACCTCCAGGAACACGTAGACGTGAGATGGGGTTGGGGGGGGGGGGGGTCGATGACGATGTAGGCTCAATATTCAGAAGACTTATCGATCCAAAGGTACAAAATTAATAGGCCGATCAATCCACCACGTTATCATTGATCCGAAAAAAGAATATGGATCGTCGATCCTGAATGTTTAATGTATGAAGAAAGATGATTCATTAATATAAATCCATTTGCCCACCAAACGTCCATACGGGAGACTAACCCTTTATTTATATAATCCTTCCCTTAAGCCAATCCTTTGAATGACAAACTGTAAACGAAATGCTCAAACATACTTGTAAACCAGTTAGGAAACCAGCAAGTTCAAGTTACTGCTAGTGATATAGGTTGTAGTAAACATTTTCTAAAGGCCCCTCCGAGAAAGACACAAACCTAATCACTGAATGCGATTTGGTAAGTCACTAAAATAAAATTGTAATGAAAGATTACCTTGGCCCTCGAGTAAAATAAACATACAATCAGTATGAATTTGAAGTTTGGACCATAAAATCTTGCGATTTTGTCAATAGAGTATATCCTTTGAGTCGATTAATTATCTTGATAACATCATCAATAAAGGTCAGTTGAGTGTCAATGATTTTGACCTACTTCTACCAGGGCGGATCTACTCATATGCCGATACCTATGTGGGAAAATGTACTGGGGCGGCAATCCCGGGGAAACGAGGGGGTGGGGGGGGGGGGACATGTACCCCCGGAAAATCTTCTAGTGGATCGTCCCCTCCGAAAATTTTGAAGACTGAAAAAATATGTCTCGCAAATAATAAGTAAGGCTGCAACACCCATGCTTAGTCTCTTAACCGAGTCGAGTCGAGTCAAAGGGGGTCCAGTCCGAGCCGATAAGAGGTCAAGTCACGAGTCAAGTCGAGTCATGACTTTCGGGGGGGGGGGGCGTCACAGCCCCCCCCCCTCCCTCCGGCCGCGACAAGAAATTGAATATACCGGTACTTACATTTTTGTCAGATGAATTTATTTAGGGTCTTTTCAAGTGTGCTACAAACTTTTCCAAGATGAAAAAGAATTTTTTAAATCTTTTTTTCCGATCCATCTAGTATGTTCTAGTCTGGACTAATCCTCGGTAATACTAATACACACTTGTAAGACCTATGGGGTGGTATTCTGAAAATTGTTGTAACTTTTGTTGTATCTTCCGGAGATAATACAGCGCTAATATTGTTGTAAGTTAGTATTCTGAAAAATTGTTTTAGCGGGATATTATCTCTCTAAGGACAGCCTTTATTTTATCTTTGACACGCTATTGGATTGCAATTAAGTAATGGATTACCCTCTTCTGCTTGAATCAAGTCACATATTGATGTTATCATCGAATCCCACAGGTCTGTAATTTCTTCAAAATTTCTGCTTGAGTCACACAGTCTCCAACTTGATATTCGAGCATGTACTGTCTGATTCTGAAGTAGAAAAATTGCCGAGATCATGAATAAAACAATTATAGACAAGGAGCCTGTCCCGAAATAGTCACCCCATTTTACCCACTAAGATTAAAGAGATCCCAAAGTTGGGTCGATTTCATCCCATCTCCCCCATGCACCAAACTTTGTCAGTACGAAGCAGTATGACTGAAAATTACAAAACACCAAAACTTCTGACAAAAATTTCCGTCGGGATGGGGTGTCAGTCGGCCCCAACAAATTGGGGTAAATTTTTTTCCCTTGAAGCCCAGGAACCAAATTTTGTCAGAAGAAAGAGTTACGGATGTACATTCCGAAAATATGAAAACTGACAAAATTGTCGATCAGGAAGGGGGTGTCAGGCCCCCTGAAATGAAAACTCCAACTTGGTAGGCCCTATATAGGCCTATACCCTTTGACAATGCTATGCCCCGCCCCCCCCCCCCCCATTGGCGTAGACAGATCCACATACCTGGGGGTATGATTTCCCCGAATATATATATATATATATATATATATATATATATATGTATGTGTGTGTGTGCGTGTGTATGTGTACGTATATACGTATATACGTATATATAAATATATATATATATATATATGTATATATATATATATATATGTATATATATATATATATATGTATATATATATATATATATGTATATATATATATATATATATATATATACATATATATATATATATATATATATATATATATATGAATATAGTGTGTGTGTGTGGGGTGAGGGTGTGTAAACATGTATATGGTTTTTCTCTTTACATATCTAAGATACAACTTTAGCATCATGCTTTGCAATTTTGTAGTATGATTTGAATATTGAGCGAGTGAGCGAAGCGAGCGAGCAAACAATAGCAATTACAATGTGATTGCAAAATTTTACAATGAAAATTTATTTAATAAGCTATACTTTTAATACGAGTGAGCGTAGCGAGCGAGCATTTGGGAATACTGGCTCTAAGTCACTTTGGATTAGGGGCACATGTTATGGAAAAGGGAAACGTGGTACTTATCATGGGGAAAAGGACACTTCAATTATTAGAAAAATAAATGAATGTGTAGAAAAGGTAGAAAAGACAGTTCATCACAGGTGAAAAGGGGCACTTATAACACCTGAAAAGGGGCATTTATAAGAACGGGAAGATGTTCTTATGTTAAATAGAAAAATTAAATCAGTGTCTATATATTACAAAGAAAAAAAAAGGACTTGTTACATTCAAAGGAATAAAAGGGATTAAAAGGGGGGAGGGGATGCTCTCGTTGAAATAGGAGCATTTATCAAAGGTAAGGTGAGGGATGAGGTGTAATTATCAAAATGGGCACTTAAAAGAATATGGAACTGGGACTTACTCGAAAGAAAAATGGGGGTACTTATCTGAAGTTAATGGGAAAAGAAGGGGCACTGTCCCCACATGCAACGCCCGGAGCGGTGCTTCTGACCGGGCCTACATGTTATGATTGTCATTTCATAATTCTTCTATGTATAGTTGGGTGATGATGACACAGGTCATCATCATTCTCAATAAATATTGGGTGTGATGTATTCCCTCTTTCTCCACCACATTCGATTCCACCACATTTCCACCACATTTCATTTCAGTTTTGCAGAATTGCATTATAAAGGAAAGTTACCGACTGAACCCTCTATATAAATCCAGAATAATTGCATGTACTTTTAATCTAAATAATTGTTCTGCATTGTGGCTTCGAAAAAAAAAATCACCTCTAAATATATTTGGGGATGGTAACACATGCAGGCCAACACCCCCCCCCCCCACGTCATTAAAAAAAATTTTTACCCCAATATCACTCGAAGATCAACACCAATGTTGTATAATTTGAAGTAGATGGTTTTCACTTTCTAGTGGTGTCAAAATATATCTGGAAAAATCAGAAGCCACGACAGCATTGAAGATAAATATTAATAAATTCACATAAATCTACAATATTGTACACAGATATACATGTATAACATTTATATTGAAATAAGGAATATATAAAAAATAAAATTAATAGATATAATATATCAAATTATATTTATCTACCACATAATATAGAAGTGTATATATTCCACCACTTTTTTTTTTTTTTTGGTGGGGTGAAACCTGGGGGGATGTTTGTACACACCATCCCCCCACCCGAAAAGTTTGGGGGGGGGGGAATACATACCCCGCATCCCCCCCCCCCCCCGCTATCTACGCCCCTGCCCCCCCCCCCCCCCCCACATGCTCTGTATAAAGAAAAAACATTTCTTACACATGATCAAAAATACGATTTGCACGATGCACTTTCATAGCTTATCGAACTAAACTTTACAAGCATGAAGAAGGGCCAAGGGATGATCGACAGCATAAAATGCTGGCAGTAGCGGCTCTTGTAAATCCAATAAATCAAAATCTCTGAAAAGCAAGCGAGGAACAAAAAAGGGGTGGGGACTCGGGGGTTGTCACATATTTCAGGTGTGTTTTAGTTTTAGGAAAAGAGAATTTAGTGGGATTAATATTTGTAGAATACCATGCCATTCATGAAAAATATTAATGAATGAGTAATTACTATTATTATTCAATTTTAAAAAATGATGTGAAAGCATTTTCTACACAGAGCGCTCCGATTCTACAGGATCTGGACGAGCGCCATCTAGCGTTTAAAAACAGGGAGTAGAAAACATGGCAGCGCCCATGTGAAATATAATATGTAAACTTGAAGTTGAAGTGAACTAAATTGAGTAGCATCTGTAAAGGTAAGTTGGCTCTAATCGTGGAATAAGAAACGCCAGCATTATTCATTGGTGTATACGCTCTAAATTGTGTGCAATACAATGTGAATGATTTTTGATATACGATAATTTACCAGATATTGAGATAATATAAATAGATCTAGACTAGACCCTAGTTAGCTATACGAGCTCTGTGGCTTATCAATCTGCTACTGGCCACAGAGCTATACAGCTAATGCCTAGCCTATACTGCGTGTGGAGGAAGATATGTAACTTGTATATATGGGACTACACCAATCTTACCTTGCATGTGTAGTCCCATATATACAAGTTACAAGTGCATGGTAAAAAAACCTGATCACACCTGCCAATTTTGTGGCTTTTTTTCTTTTTTATTCATTCAATTTTTACAATCTTAGTTGATCCTGGATGGTTACCCCTGGCTTTAGTTTAGAAAACTCCGAGGGTGGTTTGCATGGCTCACAGTATGTGGGAAATGGTGATATTTAGATCTAGATTTTTTGGTTGATATCTTCCTCCACACGCAGTATAGGCATGGGCTGTATAGCTCTGTGGCCAGTAGCAGATTGATAAGCCACAGAGCTCGTATAGCTAACCCTAGTCAAGCATGTCAAGGATTGTAATTCCGAACAGATTGTATGAAAACCACACTATTGAAACAAAGGTTGTGTCTTTTTCCCATAGGTTTCACACGTTCGGAAATCAGTATGGTGGTAGATCCAGTTTCCGAACACTTTTCAGAAAATCAACGATAGCAAATTAAATATCAAACGAATATCTGTCAAACATGTCAAATTTGCATAATGAATGCTCAAAGTCCTACAGAAAAAGAAGTTCATGGAATTTTAAAAAGACAATGTAGATTTAATACGATATTCCCTTCCGAGTGAACCCCTTCCCAACGACACAACGTTTTGGTCCCTATTGTGACTTGTGACTTGTGATTGAGTACTCAATCACAAGTCACAACAGTCAACATTGTTTATATTGTCCTCTTTTGCTGGTGTTGTTTCTATTTTCCTCTCGAGTCTTGTTAACAAAGTCTCCAAATATCGGAGACTATCTCCCAAGTGGGAGAGAGAGTCTCCCAAAGCCCATGCGCCTCTACTGTTTATGGGTATATCTTTCTTTCTACCTTGCTCTTCATGCTCTTGGTTCAACATATTCTGAAGTTGAATCATTGAGAAAATTGGGGCGAATGAATGTCAATAAACATTTTCAAGTTGATATTAATGCCTGTGTCAAATTCGTGTCAAACTGATGTGAATTTCACCCTGATTTCCAATAATCCAAATACTGATAATAGGACTAAATCGCAGAAATAAAGGAAAATTATTGATTCTTTTTGGCAAACCTCTGGATATTCTCCTTGCTCGATCACAGCAGAAATGTGGCACATTGAACGCGTCACATTGGGCATATTTGCGGTGTGTGTAGCTTTAGGACCCTGGACATAGAATCTATTTCACAATGCATTCCATTGAAATGAGGCAGTGTACATGGTGTATTGCCTGCTCGTTAGGGGTTTTGGACTGCTCACTTTTTATATAGTCAAGGATTATAATTCAGAACAGATTGTATAACCGAACGTCACTGTGTTAAGCGCCTAAAATGGGTTTTCATACGTGTGGGATTACGCGTATGAAAACCCACACTATTGAAACAAAGGTTGTGTCTTTTTCCCATAGGTTTCACACGTTCGGAAATACAGTACCTTTTTCAAGGGACCAAAACGCCGCGTCGTTGGGAAGGGGTTCACTCGGAAGGGAATATCGTATTAAATCTACGTTTTCTTTTTAAAATTCCATCAACTTCTTTTTCTGTAGGACTTTGAGCATTCATTTAATATGTACGTTTGACAGATATTCGTTTGATATTTTATTTGCTATCGTTGATTTTCTGAAAAGTGTTCGGACACTGGATCCACTACCATACATGTACAAGGTGAAGGTCATGTCTCATGAAGGTTATTTGAAATAACATTGTACCCCTTCAAAAGGCTTCATTCATACAATAGTTCCTGAATCAGGTAATCTAGCAAATGTAAGTAAATCAAATCCTGCTTACATTGATTTTGGTGATCTTTTTTTTTTGCACTAGTGCAGCAGTGAATGTTCAACACGGTCCCACACTGGTTTAGGCCTATGAGTGGACTACAGGGGGTCGTTTCATGAAACCATCATCAATTAAAGGGCAATCCAACCTTGGTAATAAGCTGATTTATGTGAAAGCAGAAAAATAAGAAAATCAGGATGGTGAAAGTTTGAAAGAAATCTGACAAGGAATAAGAAAGTTATGGATGTTTGAAAAATTAGATCACTACATCTTTGCGAATCTCAAATTGGCAATTCGGTGAGTCGATTGTGGCATACTTGTGGACAACTCTCCCATTTGTCATACACAAATTTATCATTAATTTGTGGTTTTCTCCGAAGCGCCTTTACCCTCGGGGCAGCACTCAAAATATATTGGAGATTGCATATTGTTATAGGTCCTCATGAAAGAAAGAGAGCCTACTGAGTGATGCATTTTTTTAAAAATGATATTTTAGTTATTTTGTGTGTTGGAGCAAATGGGGGAGTTGTCCACAACAACATCACAGGGACATTACCTATTTGGCCAATTTGAAATTCCCATATGTATAGTGATTACAACTTTCAAAAAATTATAACTTTCTTATTGCTTGTCCGATTTTGTTCAAACTTCCACCAATCTGCTTCTCTGATTTTTCCTCTTTCTTTCAGAGCAACTTGCCTTTAAGGTTGGATTTCCCTTTAAGTAGATGTATAAGTTCACATTATAGTCAATGATCAAGTGGTAGGCAATGGAATTTTGATAAAAATGCGTAAATATGCTTTCTTTATACTTTTATAATTTTTTATTGTGAGAATTGAACTGCTGATTTCTTCTTTTTTTTTCTGTAGGTAATAATGGCCAGTGCAAACCAATCCAATGCAGGCACTTCTACAGGAGCTACTACAGTGCCCAAAGGACCGACTGTTGCCAGCCAGATTCCTTTTGGAGAGCTTTGCGGATTCCTGGAGAAGGTCCAGAAGAAGAAGGGGAGCGATGCCAAGAAACAACTCTTCAAGGATTTTTTGGAAAAATGGAGAGCTTTCCACAAACAGCTGCATGTCAAGAATCCAAATACAGTTAGTATTGATGCTTTGTTACATTTGTTTGAAATGATGGTGTCATTGGGCTGTAGATGGCACTTCTGAAGAGGCTCGCTCTATGAGCAGCACCTTATTGTAACCAGCCTGGTCCATGCACAACATTCCTGCATCTGTTGTGTTTAAGGAAGCATGTACTTTGCACAGTTTGTGTAATGTGTACGACATGACAACACCCAGTAAGGTATTTGCAGGCCCACTCTAGCAGTTTGACGACACTGTGTAATCTGGCAATCAAAAGTTATTTTCAAACTTTCCTCAATATATTCTGATAATACTGTACTGTATATGCCATAAATTTTCGCCGTTGAATTGGTGATCGGTAAATTCTCACATCTACAAACAGCAATTATGATGTACTTTTGCAGAGCGAAGTGGTGAATTTCTGACCAGGAGACAAATTAATTCAACTGACTTCTTATGTTGGCAATATTTTACCGTGTTGTTAGATTCGCAAAAAAAAAAAAAAAAACCTGCAAAGTGTATGGCGTATACAGTAGCTTGTGAAATAAGTAGTATGTATAACAATGAAAAAGCAAAATATTTTTTTTTTTTTTTTTTTTTTTGGGGGGGGGGAATAATTCAGCATTTGTCTAGGTTGAAATTGTCATTTAATTTTCTATGCTATTTCATTTTGTTTCCCTATGTAAACAGACTGATAACTTCTACCCAGCAATGCGGCTACTGTTACCCCAACTTGAAAGAGAGAGAATGGCTTACGGCATCAAAGAGGTAAATATTACTTCCCTTTTGATTTCTGAGAAAACATGCATTTATGAGGTGTATGTACACCTTTTTCAATCTCGTCAATTTTTTTGTTACATCTGCTTGTTGAAAATATGCTTAAATTGTAGACAACATCCTTATATATTGTATGGTGTAATATCCAAATGCAAGGGTAGGGGGAGGGGTATTTGAATGAACGTTTGAAGTTGGCACCTCATTTACTCAAATGAGTTCTCTGCTAATATACCGGCAATGTAATTTATAAGAATGAAAATTCTTAAACAACGAATCAAAGTTCTGCAAATCTGTATCGGCTTCTTCTCTTATCAATTCAAAACAAATTATTTTTAAACACAGGCATTACAGGTTTTGGTTTTTTTCTTCTTTTTTTAAAGGCAGAACTCTGTTTATTTGTTCTTTATTTACATGTTTCAAAACACAAACAAATAAAAGAAAGCTTATAGAGCTATGAAACCCCTTTGATTAGTTGAACAATGTTCTTGTCATTTTATTTCTATTCTGGTCTTTTGTTTTTGATGTGTAGCACACCCTAGCTAAACTTTACATTGACATCTTGGGCTTAGCCAAAGAAAGCACCGATGCCAGAAAACTTCTCAACTACAGAGCTCCAACAGCTAAACAGGTATCCATTGATGATGTATTTTACCTGAATGCTAATAAATAGATAAATGATACAGGTTCTGTGTATTTTATTTAAAAAAAAAAAAAAAAAATCTGTATTTTTCTTCTTTTCTGTCTGTTTTACATATTTCCTGCATCTCCCTGACAAGTTTTTACTGAGAAGTTACTAGTGTGATATCATCACCTAGTCAATTAGATCTGATACTAAGTCAACAGGCAATCTCATATTTGTGAATAATTTAGCTTTCCTTACCAACTTTGAAGTACCTCCCTAGAACAGAAAGCAATATATGTGATGAATGGGCTAGTCCTTGCATCAAAGTCACTTGTGAATGATCCAAATAACTCTTTTTTTTTTTTTTTTTTTTTTTTTTTTTAAGGAAGCTGGAGACTTTGCTAGTGTTGCTTTCTTTGTTCTGCGCAACAGGTGCCCAGAGAGAGGAAGGTAAGATTCTACTACAGTTACCCTCTTGAAAACTAATCTCTTTTAGCCCCTCCGGCAGTTGCCCCCTCTCCCAGTCAACTACTATAATAGGTGGGTAATCGCCTTTTAGGTTGCCTTTTGCAAGTCTTTCTACATGAAATTTCCCTAGTTATGCTTACATTTTCGTTTTATGTGTGAATTTATTATTTTTGTGGCCACACAACCTTCAGCCCCCATTAATGGTTTTTCCCGACTTGTCCAATTATAGAGTATTTTAAAAGTGTGCTCATATAAGAGATATATCTGTAAATATAACTACATTCAATGTTTTAAAAAACGATGACTGACATCTACATGTATCTGACTAGAGACACCTGATTTTTCTGCCTCATTAAGAGCTCAAGTTTTGATAAATGCTCAGATATTTTAGCTACGCTTTTGACAGGTATTGTTGACTAATTTTCTCTTACAGCTTGACCATCAAGGATGTGAATGACAATCTTGACTCAATCGCTCTCAACAATGCAACGAAGAAGAAAGACTTGGTAAAGCAAAGTTTGTTGACCTTACTCAGGAAAACCAGTGCTATAGAACAGAGGTGGCTGATTCGTATGATTATGAAGGTAGGATATGCTTAAAGGGAAAGATAAAAATAATTTGTGAGCTTTCTCATTCTTTTTATGTTAGTTTGGAAGATTATCATAGTACATATGTCCCCTGAAAAGGATTGCTCTTCAAATGCTCTCACATTCAAAATATGACAAGAAATAGCTGAAATGTTCAGGCCGAATATTTGTGTGTAGTCCCATATACACATTTCTGTGTGCAGTGTATGTGACACTCGGCAGGATTGAGTCAATTCCTTATCATTTTGGTGATTCAAAAACCTTACAGTATACACCAATTCTTATTTACTATATAATCAACCTTTCCCAATTGCTTTGAGACAGTTTCTTTCACAATTCAATCTCACGACCAGAACTCAACTTGATCTTTAATGTTTAGCTTTCTTTTCAAGGATGATTTATACCCCTTTTAGAAACCCATGTTCCTGATCCCATTTTGCACATTAGAATAATGTGCATTAAGCAATAAAAGTCATGTTTACAAGCTCGAATAAAGTTGCATAATTGAAGCACTATTTTAAAATGAGCACCTGTTCTTAAACCCTGCTTGAAGTGGGAAATCATTTGACCTTTGACCGTAGGTCTATGGAATGAACTGGGTAGGATAATGTGAGGTGCACCTTATCTACATGTGTAGTTCACAAACCCCAAATGTGAAGATGATGCGACACTGTTATCCACATAACAGCAGCACTAAAATAGTTCCAATTTTTTTGATACGGTTCTGTTCATAACCACTTATAATGCTCTTATTATGCTGCTATTATGTGAACTAGTGCTGGTATCGGCATGGAAAATCTATGTCGCCATGTCGCAATAAAATTAACGCCGATGTCGACATGTGTCGACATCTGGACATGAGTCAAACAAGTCTAAACTCGTGTCGCTCCCGTAGTGACCGTACACTATTAAACCAGAGTTACCCGACACAAAGTCACAAGAGCTTTACATGGAATACATGCACTATGTCCTCACATGCTCACACTCGCAGTCATACTCACTTACAGTTCTCAAAGATGCACACTGTCGACTATTTGCCCCAAAATTTGTTTTGTATGATCCAATTTATCAAGCATTAATGAAAGTCATGCAGTGCGAGTCAGCTAGTGTCGCATATCTAGGCATGTACATGTACGTAATGTATACCGTACGTACCGGTCGTCGCAGCTAGATACGCAGCGATCGTGTGGCGTGCGCGCGTGCTGCTAATGCGTATGTGAAACAAATCACGTACGCGCGCACGACGCCACGGCGAGGTACATGTAAAAAGACCCATTTTATGTCGCCATCCCAGCATGCGTGTCGACATGTCGACAAAGTCCAAAACCAGTACTTTTGTCGCCATAGTGGCGACATCAGGCGTGTCGATACCAGCACTAAAGTGAACTAGCTACTGCCGTCAAAGAATCCCCCCTTCCACCCACCTAGGCATTTATTAAGCCTAGTTTATTTAAGAGAGACAATTCTAGACAAAAAGTATTGTCATAGGAGATGACACAGATAGTGTAGATTATAATGGCTTCTTAATCAGTATCTGCCTCTGTTAGGTACTCATGGCACTTGCTGAAACTCACATTTCCATAGAAAGTCAAAAGGGTATATCTCATTTTCAGTGTTGGTAAAAAGCATTAAAGGGAAAGTTCACCCTGAAGATTACTTGAGTTTAAAAAATGCAGAAAAAATAAAGAAAAATATTGGCGAAGGTTTGATGAAAATCAGTCAAATAATAAAAGAGTTATGAGTATTTAAAGTTTTGGATTCGTGACGTCACATGCGAGCAGCTGCCCATTGGTCATGTAATAAATATTCCATATATTGGCATTTTTTTTACATTCCACGATAAATTAATATTGTTTCTTTTCAGAATCTAGTATTGAATAACATTTCTGACAATATATCAAATGCACAGACGAAAATATTCTAAATTTTCTGAGAAAACTGTATTTTATGGAATATTTATCACATTACATAATGGAGGAGCTGCTCGCATGTGACGTCACAAAATCAAAACTTCAAAAGTCCATAAATCCGTTATTCTTTAACGGATTTTGTCCAAACTTTCGCCAATATTTTTCTTTATTTTTTCTGCATTTTTTTAACTCAAATAATCTTCGGGGTGAACTTCCCCTTTAATGGTCATAATATAACTTTCTATTTTCCCCTTTCATTGAAAACCTGAAAATGTTCTTTACTGACACCCATCCTTTGGGGGAAAAAATGTAAAATTAGACATGTAATATTTTTTGGCTGCAGGAAATGAAAGTTGGTCTCAGTCAGCAGTCTATCCTGGGTACCTTCCATCCTGATGCAGAAGACTTCTTCAATGTCACTAACAGCCTCTCAAAGGTAAGACTAGTACATTATACAATGTTACATGAAGCATGGCTTAGCACTCACTATTTTCATAGGGGGGTCTGTGGTTAAACTTTTTGGGGACCATAACAGTCAACCCCTAGTTTTGAAATTCGAGTTCGGCACATAGATTTGGGGTGCCCATGTGTCCCCAGTGCCTGTTTAACAAAATAAAATAACTGAAAAATAAAATTTTAAAAGGTGCAAGTATGACATAATGAATGTACATGGATTCTGCCAACTTCCCTTTTGGAAATGAGTGTGATTGTTGATTCTTTTTTTCTAAAATCTCTTCTGTTTGTAGAGTCTGCCAGTGATTGTGGAATAAAAGACACATTTTAGACTAATGATATCAAACCTAATTCTTGTTCCCTGTTTATCCTTTAAGCTTGGATGTTGTTAAATTTTCTTCTTGTAGGTTTGCAGTGATCTGTCAAACCCGAGCGTGAGATTGAACGAGATTGCTATCAGTGTCTTCAGTCCTTTCAGTCCTATGCTCGGGGAAAGAGCTAAAATAACTCAGGTAGGTGTGAAGTGGTGTAGAGTTGATCCATAGGGTAGAGGTATAGGAAAGTGGGTTGTGCTTGGGATTTTAATTCGCAAGTTTATTAGTTTGATTGTCTAGCCAGATCATTTCAGTTCATTTCATTGAACAAGACAGGTCGAGGACAGTAAATTTAGGAGTTCACAGTGATTATAAAGATATGGAATCAGCATTGAAAAAGAAAAAAATATGAATATGTAAATATGAATATGTCCATAAAGTAGTTTGTGTAAAGATAGACAAAAACTAAAAGGTGAAAAGTAAACTTAATACTATATATATATATATATATATATATATATATGTATATATATACAGTGATTATTTCCTACGTTAGGGGGAATCCTATCAATGCGGTTTATTCCGTCACAATAGAAATTCGACGTTACGGCGAAAGCAAACGTGCGTTAAGGCGAATGATAACAATAGGCTGAGATAAAAGGATTCCCCTAAACGCCGGAATAAGAGTTATATATATATATATATATATATATATATATATATATATATATATATATATATATATAAATAAATTATTCACACTGCTCTCTCTCTCTCTTTCTTTCTTTCTCTCTCTCAAACTTAGTGTAGTAAACAGGTGCCTGGTAGGAAGAAATCAATGGAAGCTTAAAAAATCTTATTTTTTAAACTGCTCCTTTCTTTTTCATCTCTAACGTTTATTTCCAGTCCATAAGGACCCATGTGATGATATATGCGTGGGGGTCACAATTAATATTATATGGCCATGGTGATCTTGAGACTGTACTATGTCCTTATACTTCGTCCCTGGTCATAGCACAGCTCTTAGATCACCTCGGGGCAATAGTTTTAACCATTTCACCCCAAGGCAGTCAATATTAGCATAATAATTCTTCCATCTTACATGTAGGTTGAGCGAGCCATGGAGCACAAAGGTTTCCTGATTGAAACCAAACTAGATGGAGAGAGGATGCAGCTTCACAAAGAAGGAGACAAGTACATGTATTTCTCAAGAAGGTCAGGATCCAACCAAAAAAATACAGACAAACTTTTGAACTTAAACTCTTGAAAAAGCCACTCTTAAAGGTGCTTCATCCCTTTTGCAGCCCTAAATGTTGAAGTTGTGTGAGTATGCGATAAATGACAAAAGAATTATAATTGGAAAACTTGTGCGGATGTGAAAAAGATTATAATTTGCTTTTAATAAGTAATAATTTTTGGTAACACTTTTTTTTTTTTTACTCTAAAAATCACGTAATTTTTAAAATTATTTTTTGACTGTTACTTGCATTGCTTTCTGAATAGTTCCCTTTGCGGCAAAAGCAAGATTTTCATTTCATACAAAGGAGTTATAGAACTTGTGACCTTGAAATTTCATAGGCAGTATCTACAGGATGTCTACTAAACCTGTGCAAAGTTTTGCAGACTTTGTGCAAGTCTGTAAAAGGGATGAAGCAAAAGAGGGCTACTGTTAAATTTGATATCTGTCGATTGGTTGTTATGTATAAAATCTGTTAACAAATTACTTTGACTTTAATGTTGCCCTCCTGAAAAAAGACAAAAAAAGATCTGATCCTATAAGTGCTACAGGAAACATTTATTCAAATTAATCAAGGAGTTGTGGGGTAAACTGTGACTTATTATATCTTAACATGAAATTTGTTCAGTTACACTTTGGGTCATGTCGCACACAAGTGTATTTAATTTCTTTTATCAGGATTGCATGTTGACGAGAAAAGTTTTTTTCACAGTACTGTTATGCTTGACTCTATGGCCAGAATGCACGAAAGAGGTTTATCTTAAACCATGGTCTAAACCACGGTCTATATCTCTGCCGTAGACTAAATTAAGCGTAAATAAGTGTACATATAATCACATTACTATCCTCCCATTGGACATGAAGACATGCCTGTACTACGCTTAGGCCAAAAAAAGAAAATTGTTCGGTTGTCCTCCAGTGACATTTTTTTAAAAAGAGGGTCGGTCGGTCGGATTTTTTTTTTTTTTTTTTTTTTAACACTGAGAAAATAAAGGAGGCAAAGCAAGTTTCAATATTTAACGTTTTTACATGGTATTTACATTTATTAATTTTCACCCAGAAACATAAAAGAGTTGTTATTTCTCTTACACTGTTTAAGTCTTGTATATTAAACAATTTATGTAATACAAACTGTTGTTGAAATTAATTTCGCTTTTCCACGTAAGTTTTGCCGTGGTTGGGTTTTTAAAATAAAAAAAATAAAAAATAAAAAATGGGGTCGGCCCCATTTCAGAGGGTCGGTCGGTCGAGGACAACCAAGCAATTTTTTTTTTTTGCCTTATGGAGGTTTAAACCATGGGTTACATAAACCTCTTTTGTGAATTCGGGCCTATATGTTTTGCCCATACAAATAGGTTACATACCAAAATATTCAACAACAACAAAATATTTCTACATGTGCTCTGTTTAATGGAATTTGTATCCAATCCATTTGTTTTGTAGGTCTCATGACTATTCAGCATCATTTGGGAAGAGCCCCATGGAAGGAAGCTTGACACCCTACATTGCAAACTGCTTCAAGAGGTCAGTAACCTGCATGTTGCTTGATATTACATATCGTCTGTGGAGAGCCAGAAGGGCATTAACTCAGTGTTTAAGTATATGGGTTAACCCCCTTCTGGCTCAAACAGACGATATGTTTTTTTAGCTGAGCAAAATGCAGTGCAGCGCTCGACACTAACGGGCACCCAGTACGAACATGTATGGGCCCCTAAAATCTAGCCTGGAATACAGAAATATCAAATATTTTAATAGGCTTGGCAATATTCTCAGCAAAAATAACAGTTGAGCTACAAAACTATGTAGTCATTAGTTCTTTTTTTTTATAGGCAGTGGACAAGTACCAAACTATGTGATATTGAAAGCACTTTATTTTTAGTCTTCAGTATGTGCTATTCCTTGTCTATTGTTTACTTGGATACACATGAAAGGTGAGAACTCCTGCAGCTAAAATTCGAGATTTCAAAGGTCTTTGACATGTGCATGAAATTGAGAAGCAAACAGATATTGTAAAGGACTTAAATACTTGTCTTTGCAGCAATGTTGATACCTGCATACTGGATGGTGAGATGTGTGCCTACAATGCAGACACCAAGGCTTTTATGTAAGTAATACCAAACTTTTGTGATCGTAGGAATATTGATTAATGTTAAAGATAGACTTCAGTTCTGGTCATGCAATTACATTTTGAAAAAAAACTGTCTAGAAGCATTTAGGAAAGGTTGATTGTGTAGTACATAGGAATTAATGTATGCTGTTAGGTTTTAGAATCATCAGAATTATAAGAAATTGACCTAAGTTTACTGTAAGTCACATGCACTGCAGATAAAATGGATATGCGGGACAAAATACACATGTGGCATGAAAGTCTGGTCCAAACCTTCCCACTATTTCTCATCATATTTTGAATATGAGGGCATTTGAAGTGCCATTCTTTTCAGGGAAAATGTGTACTATGACAGTCTCCCACACTGACATTAAAAGGAATGAGAAAGATTACAAATAATTTTTCACCTTTACCTGAACTCAACCTTCTATTTTAAACTTCGCTTTGTTATTCCTGCTTAAAAGTCCAAGTCCTGCTGTTTGGTCCAATGCCATTTGGACTTATATACTAACTGGTCATTGGACCAAATGATTATTGGACCAAATGATTATTGGACTAAATGGTCATTTAACGAAATGTTAATGGACGAAATGGATATTAGACTGAATGATGTTAGACCAGCTGACGATTGGACCAAATGGCAATTTACTGTCATATAGACCTGTGTGCTGTTAGTCATCAGGCAAATGTTTTTGTAACACAATGATAGAACAGTTCTAAAGATCTGATTGCAGTGTAGAGTGTCATCCTCATGTTGATTTTGCAATTGAGAGAAATTATGTGTTTATTTGTTTTCGAAATATTTTTAATTATTTAATGTACAATATGCATTTAAGCTAGAATTCTTGAGCCGCAGTTTGATTTATCTCACAATGATAGTTTGATCCATTAAATGTAGTATATGAATGACAGTACAATTTAAGACTGATTTTTTTTTTTTCAATACAGCTCAAAGGGAGAAAACTTTGACATCAAAAGCCTGCAAGATGATGAAGGTAAGACTAATTTAATGGTCTGGATGTGAAGTTATGTAGCTCTGTGCCATCAGATTAATGAGTTCTCTTAAGGAAAATAGAGAAGTGACATGAAAAATATCAAAGATTTCTTCCATGATGCAAATCAAACACCCCAAGGGACACACACAGTCTCTAACTCTTGGAGATGGGGACTAATGAAATGCCTTTGATTTCTGATATCTCCTCCAGCCTTGTTTAGGTTGGTAAAATTTTATCAAATCCTGATGAATAGAATGACAAAATTATATTTTAGTTTAACTTACGAACATTATATAGCTTAGTGAAATACATGTGTAAGTGGCATATAAAACTTAAGCTTCTTAACAAGGGAAAGCATCCAGCCATTCAAAGTTTGTCTTTCCCCTTTTGGGATCTTTCCCCAAGGTGGTCATGCACTGGGTTGCAAAATTGTAAAATGTGGTACATGCTTGCCCCAACTTGTCTGATGCCAGTTAGGTGTAAGACAATTGTTCATTGGCCAGATGTAGTCTTTGTTAACATGCCACATTTTTACATGTCACAAACTTTAGCAATGCTATCTTACAGGAATCATTTCTTTTTCAATGTGAATATATGTCCATGTGATCTTATTCCTTTCTTTCCTTATTGCCATGTTTTAGATGTTCAGGTGTGTTATGCTGTATTTGATGTACTCCTTGTAAACGACAAGAAACTTGCCAACCGCCCTCTCAAGGAGCGACTCAGCTACTTACCAAAGTAAGTTCGGGGTTGTGTCACATCAAAGTTACTTTGAAAATGGGGTTTATCCAAATTTTATAGTCATTGTATCTTTTGTGAATGATATTGATTAAAACCTTCTTGAATATGAATGATATTTTTTCTCCCTAGTAAAAACTTTCCAATGAAATTCCATGCTGTCTTTAAAAAAAAACAACTAATAATGATGTCAAGGATTAAAAATGGTTCTGAGAGTTTTTCTCCTTGTTAAAAATGAAGTTGAGTTCTGTCATGTGATTGTATTGTGAAAGAAACTGTCTCAAACTAATTGGGAAAGGTTCATCATGTCTACAGAAAAGTTTGTGTATACTGTAAAGTTTTGGAATTATCAAAATAATAAGAAACTGACCTAATCTCACTGAAAAGCACATGCACTGCACACATAAATTGGGATATGGGACTGCACATACCTTTGGCGTGAAAGCTCGGCCCGTGCACGTCAGCTATTTCTTGTCATATTTTGAATATGAGAACATTTGAAGAGCAATTCCTTTTCAAGGGAGATTACTACTATGATATTCTTCCAAATTGACATAAGGAATGAGAAAGCTCAAAAATGATTTTTCACCTCTAGTTACTAGAACACTTCTCTTTAACCAGTTGTTCGGTGCTATTATGTAAGTATGCAAATTTTATTGCAAAAGGAATCAGCTGTTTCTGTTTTTTTTTTTTTTCAATTCTCAAGAGAAAATAGACTCCTATAAGTAACATCGACGGATTGCTGTTACATTCACTTACTTTCAAGCCACATGTACAAGGTTTCTTTTCTTCCTGCATATTTCATGTGCATGCATGAACACATGTTATGGGGACCTTAGATCTGTCCTTGTCATATAGCACATGCTACATGTAGACAGATTTTATTTTATTTGAAGTCAATAAAACTCATCCATTTCCTTTGGAAATTAAACTGTTTTCCTTAATGTCGGTCCTAATGTCGGTTCTAATGTCGGTCCTAATGTCGGTCCTAATGCCTCATTGTGTTTGTTTCACTGTTGTTGTAGAGTATTCACTGAAATTGAAGGAAGGATGGTCTTGGTGGAGAGGAGAGAGGCATCCACAAAGTAAGTTCATCTGGGCCCTGTTTCATATCTTATATTTCAACTTCTTATCGATAAGAGCTGCCAAAGTTTTATAAAACATTTGCTCTCAGCCAATCATCTGCAAGGATTTCAGTAGCTGATAACAGTTATTGCAACTTTTTATTGATAGCAAGTTTTATGAAACAGTACAATGACATTTTCCTCTGTTATAAACTAACAATTGCAAATGTTCCTCACAATACAAAGCAATAGGAAATTGGATCATCCATTTTTAATTGAAACAGCAATAGGAAGATATATAAGCATTGTTTTGCATCATGTGCAAGGATTTCAGTAGCTGACATCAGTTATTGCAACTTTTTATTGATAGCAAGTTTTACAAAACAGTACAATGATATTTTCCTCTGTTATAAACTAACAATTGCAAATGTTCCTCACAATACAAAGCAATAGGAAATTGGATCATCCATTTTTAATTGAAACAGCAATAGGAAGATATATAAGCATTGTTTTCCATCATGTGCATGAAACTCTGTTGATGAATTTGAGTAGGAGCAGTTTTGTTTGGAAGGTGAAAACTACCTAGCTGGTAGACCATGCTGCTTTGTTGGCATGAATGGAAATTTTTAGCACCTCTCCTAATCCAACATAGACACTAAGCTCTCTAAAATTAGCACCTCTCATAATCCCACATAGACACTAAGCTCTCTACCTTTAGCACCTCTCCTAATCCCTCATAGACTTTAAGCTCTCTACCTTTATACCTCTCCTAATCCCACATAGACACTAAGCTCTCTACCTTTAGCACCTCTCCTAATCCCACATAGACACTAAGCTCTCTACAATTAGCACCTCGCATAATCCCACATAGACACTAAGCTCTCTACCTTTAGCACCTCTCCTAATCCCACATATACACTAACTAAAGCTCTCTACCCTTTTTAGCAAAATGTGGAACAATTATTGCGGGAGTACATGTATGTCGCGTACAGTCCTTTTTGCATAGTAAAAATTTATTTTGTTTTTTTTTAAAAGGTAATTATAGGGTCCTTATACATGTACAAAGGGAGGTCAAAGCATTTTGGAATTATTTAATTTCAATCAAATAAAAATGTGCAAACAGAAGTGAAGAATAACAGTAATGATGAAACAAACTTCATTTACATGTTACATAAATTTTTTGTTTCGTTTCTACTGCCGCTATCTTCAATTCTGCTCTGGTGATTGTCATGTAAAGAAGAAAATAAAAAATAATAATCTTTCCATGACTGGCATCTCCTATTCATTTTGATATTGCTTTGCTCCTAATTTGCAGGGGAGAGGTTGTAGAGGCATTGAATGAGGCTATAGATAGAAGAGAGGAAGGCATCGTGGTTAAACATCCTGAGTCAACTTATCGACCAGACAAGAGGAAAGGTCTGAATACAGATGAGATTTCTTGATTTTTTTTTATGTTGGATAACTCTTTACCCTTACACTTATGTAGGTGGCATTACAAATTCTGATTTTGAATGAAAGATAGTTTATCGAGAAAATCCCATAATTTTCTTTGTGAAATTCAAACTGGGCCTATGAATTGTGAAGTTTAGTACCATGGAACCCTTATGTCATCAAGGTGATAGTTTTAGGAAGCCCTCAAAAACTTTTCGTGAGATTTCTTTGATTTTACTTAATAAATAGCAAGGTACTAACATAACTAAGATGCTGTGAAGTTTTTTCCTCCTCAAGTGAAATATTTATCGAATTAGAGGTGAAAAGAATAAAAATCCCTGGCCCAAAAAAGAGGGGATGTAAATTTGAACAACGGCCACACACATTACTCACACGAGGACTGCTGTGTGTTATAGAATACACTACACATAGTGCGAAGTGCTGGGTTTATTGTGTGGGGAGCCTTCGGGTGAATATGGTCTCAGCGTGAGGCAGTGAAAAGCCGTTACCAAGCATTTCTTACAGATATTTACACTAAAATTTGTTCGAAATCGTGAATGGAATGTTAAATAATCTCGTACATGTGCCTTATGATAAAAGGAGAATAGTATGTGACTATGTTAGATAAGTTTCTTGCCAGTATGATTTTTGCTACCGAGACTGTCTATGAGCTAGATTAAGTCAGAACGTACCATGATTAAAATCCTGTTGTGAATTAAGAGTTGGGATACATGTCTTAAAACTTTGCAGCACAGAAAATGCATTGCTACTCCAGACCTCTCGCCGTCGTTTCATGTCGCGAACGTTTTTGTTTTCAAAGTGGGTGGTTTTCCAAACACGTCTTTCTTACCTTTGCATAAAAAATGATAATGGTACTGTGAAGGATGATAACATTTAATGACAGCAATAAATGTTATGACTTATAGCTGTGATGATAATGATGAAGATGTGGATGAGGATGAGGAGGATGATGATGATGATGATGATGATGACAATACTGAACAACATGATTATGATTCTGTTTTTATATAGGATTGTGTACTTGAATTGATTAACATGTCCATTCTGTTCTTTGGTACATGTAGGTAGTGGATGGTTGAAGATAAAACCTGAGTATGTAGACAATCTGATGGATGAATTAGACCTGCTTGTAGTTGGAGGCTACTTTGGCAAAGGGGTAAGATAACTTATAAATCATCTGTGGGGCGTTTCATGAAAGGACTTGTCAGATATTTTATCCGACAAATTTTCTCTCAGCCAATCAGATGCAAGGATTTCAGTAGCTTATAACAGTTGTCGGATGAAATATCCGACAACTTCCTTTCATGAAACGCTCCCCAGATTACAGCCACAGACACATGAGAAAATGCCATGGGAAGTTCAGTCCAAAAATTAATTGGTTTGATTTGAAGCAGAATATCAGACCTACAGATCGAAAAAAAAGTTTGAGGAAAATCAGACTAAAAATAAGAAAGTTATGATTTTTTTAGTGACATGAAAAACTAGGGGAAACAATGAATATCATTAGACAAATTGGCAACTCAATCATGAGTTTGTGATGTCATTGGCTAACAACTCACAAATTATATTTTTTTATACTGATAATACAAATTCTCAAAAAGTTGTCCAAGAATATGAATTGAATGGTTCTGGCCCTCAGCAGATGAAATAATATATTTCAATTCTGTGTCTTTCATTTAGAGTTTGTCATACTTTAGTTTTCTCATGTTTGCACATGGTGCTCTGTCTCAGCTTTATTCTTATCAAAGTGTAAGATACAAGTGTAAACTAAAAGAATATTTTTTTGGCATTCGATGATTGACAACTTCCTTTCTAATCTTTATATGTGTATTGTCTGGGGCATTGTGATTTATTATATTTTGGTTGGTGTGTATTAAAGAACATTTGTACAACAATATTGTTCTTTCATTGAATTGGCATAAATGACTGATATTTGAAATGTTGAAATAAATTCACTAAGACAAGGGAAAGTGTTTTGTATTACCTCTTTGTTTCCTTAGTTTCGAGCTCAACTCATCTCACATTTCCTGTGTGCAGTAGCTATTCCACCAAGCAGAGAAGGGGACCACCCCAAAATCTTCTACTCATTTTGTAAGGTAAGGTTTCTCATGCTACATTTACTCTTGTTTATGTATGTATGTTTGGGATGTTACATTATTATTAAGGAGAAGTGCAAAAGGGGTAGGGTGGTCACAACATCTGGAATTTAGTTACATATTAATCATAGACAGGAACTTATTATAATTCTGGCTGTTGTCATACACCCTCATGTTAGGGGTAAGCACATGTTTATAATTTTTCTAAATTCTCATATCAAGAAAAAGTACATGTACATGATATGATCTGGAAAATAAATTTTTATAGAAAATGTGTTTAGGTGAGTAATGGGCAGATAAAGAAAAGCGAGCTAGAAGTTGAGGCCCAAGTACATACATGTACATGTATATGTGGAACATGGAGCCTCATATGAGTATTACAGTCAAAGTGCTTTTCAGCAAGTTTTCGTTAGTTTGTTTATATTTTGCTGTTCTAAACTCCTCATCTACTACATGATAAGTGGAATTTCATTCATCAGAACTAGAGGCCGGAATTCACAAGGTGGTTTCAATTCAGACCATGGTTCATGCAGATTTCGTGGTATAAATATGCTTGATTTAGCGCATACACTTACAAAGATCCAACAATGAACGCGCGCCGGTCGTGCATGGTTGGCAAAAGCGCTAAATTCACGCTTGTTGCCATGGTTCAGACCATGGTCTGAATTTACATAAACCATGGTCTGAACCATGGCAACAAGCGTGAATTTAGCACTTTTGCCAACCATGCGCGACCGGCGCGCGTTCATTATTGGATCTTTTTAAGTGCTAAATCAAGCGTATTTATACCATGAAATCTGCATAAACCATGGTCTGAATTGAAACCACCTTTGTGAATTCTGGCTAAAGATTTTCTAAAAATTTGATCCATGTTAATCCATATTATTGTGGGTGTTGGTATTATCCTTCAGGTTGGTTCAGGATACACCTTACAGGAGCTCCATGAATTCAACCAGAAACTTGCCAAACACTGGAAGAAATATGACAAAGAGAACCCTCCCAGATGGTTACACTGCACTAGGGTAAGTTAAAGCCACTTTTCATAGTCGCCAGTTTTCATGTGCATTGCATCATAATTCGCTGATACCAGATTTTGGTTGAATTACCAATTAATGTGTGTGTGGTCTCCCAGGCAGGCAGCGAAACCAGTGAGTTGGGTCTGACCATGGGTCTGTCCCACCATAAAACTACTCCAGCTGGGGAGATGTATGATGATATTTCCTTACACTGTAGTAGGAGGAGGGCACAATGCATTACATAAGAACTGCCTGTCATTAAAAGATTCCACTCTGTGTGACTGACAACACCTGTTATAAGGTAAACACCCGAACAGTCTCAAATTCCCCATGAGAACCCACTACTGTGTGACTCTAACCCTTGCAGGTCCACATAATATACAGAAATATATCAAGTCAATTATGATGATGATCAACCTCTTATAAAGTTTGATGGTTTCTTTCTGATATTATTCTACATGTACCTATTAATGGAGAATACATGTAAGTAGACCTAGATTCACCTAGATTGAAATACTTTGTTAAATAGTAGATATACTTGTTTTTTGACATGAATTTATAATACTTTTAATTTGTAGGAGAAACCAGAACTCTATGTGGAGCCCCAGAATTCCTTCATAGTTCAAATCAAAGCTACTGAAATCAACTCATCAAATGTGTAAGTTCAAATGTGTACGTTTGGAATGAGGGGAACCTGTTGAAAAAAGTGCCCACTCCCCTGGTATATATTTATGAAAGATAATCATCTTAAATACTATCCTGCTCAATACTTTTATAATGTGTCTCAGATTCTTTTCTGATTAGAGAGATATTAATCCCCAAATGTGCTTAACAGTGATGTGTTTATTCCACTTGGTCATCTCTAAGATTTCTGTGAAAATAATATAGGAGAGATAAATGTAGGAATCAAGATTCTTAGCAAAAGGCATTATTTCCCTGGAATACATGCAAGCTGCCATTTTCTTCATGAGGTAGTAAACTAGACTGAGTTGTTGGCCTGCATGTACATGCTGTGGCGTAGAAAATATATTTTGTAATCTGAATATTAGCAAATAGCAAATTAGCAAATTAAAAGTGCAAAATTACATATGTAACAAAAAAGTAACTTACTGAAAAATATACATTTATACATGTAGAATTAGAAGAATATATCCCCGATTATTTTATTTTATCCTTTTCTGTATGAACAACAAAAGAGTCCTGACAAACAAAGCTGTAACCTGCATTGGATATGCTTTCCTTTATACAGTAGTGCATCTGATCATTTCTTTCATTCTCCATTAGGTACAAGACGGGATGCACCCTGAGATTTCCTCGTCTGGAGAAAGTGAGAGACGATAAGGATTGGCACCAGTGTATGACCACAGAGGAACTGGAAAACATGAGACAGGTAAGGTATCGAATACTACAACAGAGATAATTCTGGCTTGAGTATTTCAAAACTACTCGTGTATTTCAAAATCGAATTATACTTAACGGGGTGAAAACAGTAGAAAGTGAGAGACAAGAAAAATTTTCATCAGTGCATGACCACATGGAAACAAGACAATGTCTGTAGAGGCTTGCAAGAAATTACAGGAAAATGAAAACAGGCCTGAAATAATACATAGAAAATTGAAGAATAAAAAAAGAAAACAATACTGGTTAAAAAAAGATGTAGGAGCAAATAGAGTCTTGAATTTATATAAAAATAATGAACAAATGTCTTTTTCTTGCATGTAAGATATGAGGATAGACTGTAACCCTATAAAACTAAAAAAATAAAAGCTTATCTGCTGGGTCAGATTATAATTTTTTTGGGTGTTATTATATTGCAGCAAGCAGAGGGCAAGTTGACAGGGAGATATGCTAACGTTGACGATGATGAGATTGTGACCACCAAGAGAAGGAAAGCGACAGCAAGAGTAGAGAGATCCGTTGCTGTGGCATCAAGGTTCAGAGCTGCAGACACTTCTAATGTCAAACAGGTGAGGCATGACGGATGTTGTATATCTGCTGAGGAGGTTGGATCATTTGGTGTAGATCGTGGATGTGAAGCCAGCTCACTATAGTGTGGTAGGCTTGTTATGATAATGCTTGTGATTTAGCTGTGGACTTTTAGTGAAAAAAGGTGTAAAATAATTGTTGTTTTGCTGTTGAGAAGGGGTATTAAACAATGACCTGGCTCTTTTTTAAATCGAATCTCCGTATTGATCATGAGATCATGGAGATTAATGTAACGGCACAGCTCGGCGAGGTGGCCGGTGGCCGCCTACCACCTCGCTTGGAGTCGTTGCAATGGAAGACGGAGATCACGGAGAAATAAAATGAAGAGTCTGACGAAAAAGTTTCTAAGTTCTTGAAATTAAGTTTATTTCAAATCAATGATGATGATGAACTCAACAAAATAACATTTCTGAGTCCCTGAGCTGGACGACCGTTGACAAAATTAGAAAAGCATGGCGAAAACGTTACTGGCAGAAAAATAAAAAATGGCCAACGAAGATCTGCAACCCCCAAACACCCTCTTCCCTTTTTATATGCCCCCCAGGAAATACCACGTGGAGAACCTTTCCAAAAGGGCGGATCACCACGACGCAATGCGTAAAATTAATCCCTCCCCATAATTAGCACACGTAAAAATAGGACTTAATTAACAGCAAATTCGATTTTCCCGGCTGGAGTTCCTCGGCCCGTCATTGTTTCTTCGCACTTGCAACTCTCTCTTCTGCTCTCTCTCATCATTTCTCTTCTTCTACGACTCTCACATCTTAAACTCCTCTCGTAACTCACTTATCTCTATCACCTGTTCTCTTTCACTATTCCCTTCAGCAATTCTCATACCTCGCACCTTTCTTTCACTCTCTCTCTCTCTCGATATCTCTCTCACCCTTTGTTTGTTTCTCGACATCTCTTTCACCTGTCCCCTTTTTCTCGCTCTTTCAGACCTCCGAAGTACGCAAACGAGCCGGAAAACAACAAGCCTGGAATAAATCAGAAAGAGAAATAATTATTTTCAGCTGAACTGTCTGCAATTTCTAATTCAGTACAATTATTCATTTCCGACAACCAATCACCGTCCAATACCCCGTACATTAACATTAGTAAACCCCAGACAGCTCCGAGCCACCCAGTAACAACAGTTCCACCCAGTAACAAACTCCACCATGTGATTATTTATAAACTTCAAATATCTTTTAGAAATGTACAAGTGTTTGCATTCTCGCCCATCCACATTCCAGAACGCCAGCCTGACCCAGAAACACTGGCAACTGAAATGTACTTACAATAGAATGTGGAAGTGCAAGAAGGCAAACGAACTTTCCATCAAAACAAAAACAAATCTCAATTTCTGCCCCGCTATATTAACAATAGAAGGGCTCTCCTAGGCCAGGGGACAGGAAGTGTGCTATTGTGAAGGGCAAAAACAATGACTATTTTACAAGTATACCATCCCAAAGCCACCCTGACTTCACAGCTTATCCACACCTCTTTCACTGCATAACAATAAGTCATTCACAACAAAGTAATGATGAAAAGAAAGCCACCCCAAAACAACAACTTTTGTACACCTTTTTCAGAGCAAAGTGCATTTTCACAATGAGAGTAATGCACTTAGTGTTGGTAGTGATCATTTGGGTGACTGAAGCCTGAGTGGTGTTTGAAAGTGCCCCTCCCATGTTCCTCAGATGCACGCTAGGCTACGGTGGAAAACATTCTGTTCCTTGGAGACGACGTTAAGTGGAGGCCCTGTGTGTAGGAGAGTCGCCACCTATGCACGTTGAGTGGTCCACCTGCACATCCCAATGAATTATATAGTGAGGAGAGACCTGTGGGTCATCCTTGGGAACCAAACAGTACATTGTAATAAAAGAAGAAAGCATATTTCCATCTACATGTAACATTCACATCTTTGTTCCTGTATGTATTATTTAATTTCTTGTTATTTCATCTTTATTTAACAGGATATTGGTACATGTATATCCCACAATAATATACTGTAATCAAGAACCATACATAAATGTACCTCTCCATAAGAAAAGTGATTATGAACTGTGTTGTTATCAGATCTCTGAAATGCTAGAGAGACGTGAGCTGTGTATCATGAACAGTCCTGCAAGTCACCTGAAGCATTAGCTAGAAAAGAAGATAGTTGAGTGTGGAGGAGTAGTGGTCCAGTAAATTGTGTCCATTTTAAAATTGGTATCTTTTGTGTCCTTTCCTTGTTGTTTTCAGATCTCTGAAATGCTTGAGGGTCGTGAGCTGTGTATCATGAACAGTCCCCCGAGTCATCCTAAACATGAGCTAGAGAAGAAGATAGTAGAATGTGGAGGAGTAGTGGTTCAGAACCCTGGTATCGATACCTACTGTGTTCTGGCTGACAAGGTCAACCTCAAGGTCAAGAACATCTTCAGGTGAATACTACTTACTGTAATAAGCCTGTTTGTGGTTATATATAAATACATGTAGACAGACCTGCAATTGTCATTGAAGCCACTGCATTTGTAAGAACAGCCCCTTTGTTATAGCCACTCCCCTAGTACAACCTGTGCATGCAGTGTGTGTGATCCAACTTCTGGTCATCTTTCCATCTCAAAGAACTACTGTTTAAAAAGAAATTAAAAATGAAGAACTAAAAACCTGTATACAAAGGCTGTCATGGACCGTGAAGCTATTGAATAGAGACATGTCCTTGTACATGTATGTACCTTTTAAAGTCCAATGACAAAAAAACATTGGTAGTTCTTGGGGATTGGGGGTGTAAATGTTCTTTAGGGGTACTTTTGAGGGGAGGGGTTAGAATTGTTTTAACAGCTACATGTAGTTGTCGTAGTAGGCTGGTGGGGTGTAATTGTTCCGGGGGGGGGGGGGATACTTTTTCGGGGTAGTTTTCCTAGAGCAGTAGTTTTACTGGTTAGTTTTCCAGGGTATTTTTCAGGGATGTAATTGCCCTGGGAGTAGTTGTCTGGGGGTGATAGTCCCGGAGGTAGTGTTCCAGATACATGTATGCATGTTATTCGTCGTCATGCAGACCCTCATGAAATATAAATGTAAGTTTCATAATTGTATTTCCTTTATTATACTTTACAGTGCCAAGATATATGACGTTGTGAAGACATCGTGGCTGATTGAATGTCTGGTAAGATTCCCCAAATCTTCCTTCCTGTATTTATGACCTTCTGTCATGATCCTGTATTTTGAACACATCTTGTCCAAATTAGTACATGTACTACTAAACTTAGTATAGCTCTATAAGTTATCCGGTGGTTTGGTGTAATGTGTATTATTATTATCATGTATATGTGGAAGAAATTGGATTTATCACATTGGCAAATAAAATTATATGGACAAATGATAGAATAAAAGAAAGACATGCCTTTTGATTCATAAAGAACAGGGGGGTGTTTCATAAAGCTGTTGGTAAAGTTACGCATGACTTTACGAATGACTTAAATATGACAAGCCAAATGGGATGCTCAATCATTTTTAACTGCATCAACTAAAGTTGAACTGTGCAGATGTAGATTAACATTCTTATTATAACAAATATTTTTAATGCAAAGTATATTTTTTTCCACAAATTTAATTGAGAGTATTGGAAATACAGTCATACTTTGTTAAAACTTCAGGAAAAACTTTGGGAAATTCATGTGGCACTTCATATTCAAGTCGTTCATAAAGTTATACGTAACTTTACGAACAGCTTTATGAAACAGACCCCAGGTGTGATATTTCAAACAATCTAAAATATGTTGTAATTCATATGATGTCGTTTGATGATAGGATGCTGGTCGCTTGTTACCATGGCTACCATCCCATATGCTGTACACATCTGCCAAGATGGCGGCTCAGTTTGCCTTGGACTATGACAGCCATGGAGACAGCTACACAGAGGATGTCAATGAAGAGAAACTCAGAGAGGTCTTTGCTAATGTAGAGAAGGAGGTGAGCATTTGCTACAATATTTTACTGATTTTGAATAACGCAAAGAATAAATGAATTGACAGGATGTTTAGTCTCATCTGGGCCCTGACTTACAGTATAAAGAGTTACCATTGATTAGAATCGATTTCAAGTCCTTCAATCAATTGCAAAGTTGCATCCTGGTATCTCTTACATGTACATACAGAGTTGTGATTGGTATCAATTGTAAATGAAGTTTGATCAATTTGAATCAGTTGTTAAGTTTCTTCATGAGACAGTGCCTCCAATTTTTATTGATCAGGACTGTCAAGTTCTCAAAATTTATTGATTATAAAGATATACCGGTAGATTCTTTATTCACAGTGGATAGTACTCTTAAGTATTTTGAGTCAGTGATTTTCTGAGGCTACACCCAAAAATACATGATATTTCAATTGAGAATTATTATAATTTGTAATTATATCCAGAATAAAATGATTTAATCATCAAGGCAAACTGCATCATTTGTAAACAAGACCTTACATGTCCATGTATACTGATTGTTTTTACAGAAGAGTCTGAAGCCTATGACTGCAGAGCAGATTGCCACAATAGAGATGGATAACTTTCCTCAAGACTCGCTCCTTGGTCTCTTTCGTTTGTGCCGAGTCTATATTGATTCATGCCTTGTGATAGGGGATGAGGACACTGTGAGTATATTAATTAGAAACAGGATCATGTGTAGATCAATCCTCCTCGTGGGGTTCATTTGCAGGAAATGGCAATCAGGTATTCCACAATAATGGATATTTGAAAATACAGCTTTCATTCTAACAACACATACAATCTTTTTCGTATTATTATCGGAAATAGGTTAGTAATGCTATCTGTTATAATATATGCAATTCATTGCTCAGTTACCAAGGGATGTGAATGAAAAAAGGTATTTGCTTGAAGGAAAGCAGTCAGTGTGCCATTTAATTAAAGTCCTATCAGAGGGATATCTTATAGGGGATTTATGCCTTGAAGAAGGGAGGTGATTGCCCATATCCAGCAGGTTTCAGACCCCAATCTTTGTGAAGAAAAAAATCAGCACGTCTAGATTTAATCATTCCTGTGGTGTTTAAAAAAAATTAATTACAACAATGTGATCTGTTTCCTCTAGTTTATGAGCAAGTCCAAGCTATTTTGTGTCCCATTCGTTACCGACCACATCTGATTGGAGTATTTCTGATGACTGTATCAAGCTAATAGCTCTACTATATATATATATATATATATATATATATATATATATATATATATATATATATATATATATATATATATATATATAAAATAACAATTATAATATATATATATAATTCATCTTTAATCCAGTAAAAGAAAATCAAAGAAGTTACATTGATATACCCAGGTCCTCTGTCAGAAGAAGAAGAATATTTCCTCCTCAGCTGGCTGGAGGCAGGGTCACGAAATGCAATAACATATACAAAAACAAAGAATAAGTATTAACAAGAACAAAACTGACGATAAAGCAATTAATGATAAATATAACAATAAAGGAGATAACATATAGGCCTATAGTGTATCAATATTATATATTTAAAATTAACCAGTAAAGCAGTAATTGTCCCCGCCGAACGAAGTTCGCGAGGGGACTATGAAACGGGCTCCGTTCGTGTGTGCGTGTGTGTGTGTGTCCGTCCGTCCGTCCGTCCGTCCGTCCGTCCGTCCATCTGTCCGTGTGTGCTCAAATGTTAGAAAATGCTACTTCTCCGTCATTTCTTGGCCGATTTTGATTCTGATTGTTTTAATCTGATAGGGCTTGGTGAGGGCTTCCAAACTTCTACACAGAATCGTGAAATTCATTAATTATGCAAATTCATGCAAATTTATTCAAAAGTGACGAAAAATGCTACTTCTCCTCTATTTCACATCGGATTTTGATTCCGATTGTTTTATCTGATAGGGCTGGGTGGGGGCTTCCAAACTTCTACACAAAATTTTGAAATTCATTAATTATGCAAATTTATGCAAATTTATTCAAAATTGACGAAAAATGCTACTTCTCCTCTATTTCACATCGGATTTTGATTCCGATTGTTTTATCTGATAGGGCTGGGTGGGGGCTTCCAAACTGCTACACAGAATTTTGAAATTCATTAATTATGCAAATTTATGCAAATTTATTCAAAATTGACGAAAAATGCTACTTCTCCTCTATTTCACATCGGATTTTGATTCCGATTGTTTTATCTGATAGGGCTGGGTGGGGGCTTCCAAACTTCTACACAGAATTTTGAAATTCATTAATTATGCAAATTTATGCAAATTTATTCAAAATTGACGAAAAATGCTACTTCTCCTCTATTTCACATCGGATTTTGATTCCGATTGTTTTATCTGATAGGGCTGGGTGGGGGCTTCCAAACTTCTACACAAAATTTTGAAATTCATTAATTATGCAAATTTATGCAAATTTATTCAAAATTGACGAAAAATGCTACTTCTCCTCTATTTCACATCGGATTTTGATTCCGATTGTTTTATCTGATAGGGCTGGGTGGGGGCTTCCAAACTTCTACACAGAATTTTGAAATTCATTAATTATGCAAATTTATGCAAATTTATTCAAAATTGACGAAAAATGCTACTTCTCCTCTATTTCACATCGGATTTTGATTCCGATTGTTTTATCTGATAGGGCTGGGTGGGGGCTTCCAAACTTCTACACAGAATTTTGAAATTCATTAATTATGCAAATTTATGCAAATTTATTCAAAATTGACGAAAAATGCTACTTCTCCTCTATTTCACATCGGATTTTGATTCCGATTGTTTTATCTGATAGGGCTGGGTGGGGGCTTCCAAACTTCTACACAGAATTTTGAAATTCATTAATTATGCAAATTTATGCAAATTTATTCAAAATTGACGAAAAATGCTACTTCTCCTCTATTTCACATCGGATTTTGATTCCGATTGTTTTATCTGATAGGGCTGGGTGGGGGCTTCCAAACTTCTACACAGAATTTTGAAATTCATTAATTATGCAAATTTATGCAAATTTATTCAAAATTGACGAAAAATGCTACTTCTCCTCTATTTCACATCGGATTTTGATTCCGATTGTTTTATCTGATAGGGCTGGGTGGGGGCTTCCAAACTTCTACACAGAATTTTGAAATTCATTAATTATGCAAATTTATGCAAATTTATTCAAAATTGACGAAAAAAATGCTACTTCTCCTCTATTTCACATCGGATTTTGATTCCGATTGTTTTATCTGATAGGGCTGGGTGGGGGCTTCCAAACTTCTACACAAAATTTTGAAATTCATTAATTATGCAAATTTATGCAAATTTATTCAAAATTGACGAAAAATGCTACTTCTCCTCTATTTCACATCGGATTTTGATTCCGATTGTTTTATCTGATAGGGCTGGGTGGGGGCTTCCAAACTTCTACACAAAATTTTGAAATTCATTAATTATGCAAATTTATGCAAATTTATTCAAAATTGACGAAAAATGCTACTTCTCCTCTATTTCACATCGGATTTTGATTCCGATTGTTTTATCTGATAGGGCTGGGTGGGGGCTTCCAAACTTCTACACAGAATTTTGAAATTCATTAATTATGCAAATTTATGCAAATTTATTCAAAATTGACGAAAAATGCTACTTCTCCTCTATTTCACATCGGATTTTGATTCCGATTGTTTTATCTGATAGGGCTGGGTGGGGGCTTCCAAACTTCTACACAGAATTTTGAAATTCATTAATTATGCAAATTTATGCAAATTTATTCAAAATTGACGAAAAATGCTACTTCTCCTCTATTTCACATCGGATTTTGATTCCGATTGTTTTATCTGATAGGGCTGGGTGGGGGCTTCCAAACTTCTACACAGAATTTTGAAATTCATTAATTATGCAAATTTATGCAAATTTATTCAAAATTGACGAAAAATGCTACTTCTCCTCTATTTCACATCGGATTTTGATTCCGATTGTTTTATCTGATAGGGCTGGGTGGGGGCTTCCAAACTTCTACACAGAATTTTGAAATTCATTAATTATGCAAATTTATGCAAATTTATTCAAAATTGACGAAAAATGCTACTTCTCCTCTATTTCACATCGGATTTTGATTCCGATTGTTTTATCTGATAGGGCTGGGTGGGGGCTTCCAAACTTCTACACAGAATTTTGAAATTCATTAATTATGCAAATTTATGCAAATTTATTCAAAATTGACGAAAAAAATGCTACTTCTCCTCTATTTCACATCGGATTTTGATTCCGATTGTTTTATCTGATAGGGCTGGGTGGGGGCTTCCAAACTTCTACACAAAATTTTGAAATTCATTAATTATGCAAATTTATGCAAATTTATTCAAAATTGACGAAAAATGCTACTTCTCCTCTATTTCACATCGGATTTTGATTCCGATTGTTTTATCTGATAGGGCTGGGTGGGGGCTTCCAAACTTCTACACAGAATTTTGAAATTCATTAATTATGCAAATTTATGCAAATTTATTCAAAATGGCTGAAGGTTCATAATGTTTTCATGTTTTATATTTCAGTTGTATACATGCATTGTTGGTATTCTCTTCTTTTGCATGCAGTAGCATTATTATTTTATTCACTAAAGTTTTTCACTGAAGTTTTAAGGTTCAGGCTAGTTAATTTCCACAAATCTGCACTTCCGGCGGGGACATTTATTACGCACTGCGTAATTTACTCATTCACTTGTTAATAATTGTAAAATTTAGTTTAGTTGTTTAGTTGAAAAATCGGATATCACATAAAATAGTCACAATCAACTTACAGTTACTTTGCACCACATACAACAACTGACGGGCGTGGCTATAATCCAGTATTTTGAGCAAATTTGCAGTGGCTTATGTAACCGATCTGGACCTTGCCATGACCTTATTTTTTTTTTTCAGTTGGATCAGACATAATATCTAATGAAATAATATTTTTATGTCAATTTATATTCACAATTCCATAATACAGTTCAGTCATACTTGGTAATGTGAGAAACATACTATGTACCGTGGACTTTCCCTTATACTAAAATCTCCTCTTCTTTTTTTTTCTCTTTTGGTTGTTTTTGGTTGTTTATGCTGCAGCACATCAAAGATTGTTCCCTAGACTTAGTATCCTTGGAAATGCGGTTCCATGGCGCCACCATTTGTCCTACGCTAGACAGGCAGGTCACTCACATCGTTGTTGACAAAAGGTATGGTTAGCCTTGTGTAGCTATTGTTTAGCATTAGTAAGATCTAAAAAGGATCTCATTAATACATTCTCTTGCTATTTTTCTCATATACTGTATTCTGAAATTGCTCAAGTATTCCTGAAGGATGATTTTTTTTTTTTTTCAAAACAAAGTTCTAAAGTTTCAAACCAGATTGCCTTCAGAACTATACTTTGAACATTGGTTTCTTATTGTACCATGTGACAATGTGTAATTACAAATTATACAAAATAACATCATCACACATTTCATTTAGGTCATTCTCTATCAGAGTAGTGGTTAGTTTCAGGTGTTAGATTGTAGTAATTTCAGACATAAATTTTGAAATAGCGGTCATCTTAGTTATTGTTGTTCATGATATCTACATCATTTTTGTACATGTCGTTTCTGTTACCAGTTTTGTGCGAGTAATTCTATTTCAAAGGCCAAGTTGTTTACATTCATGCAGTGTTAATAATTTCATCCATATCCAAAAACCCTTGCTTTCAATACCCTTTTTCTTGCAGTGACTTGAGCAGAGTGAGAGAGTTCCGTCTACGTGGCCAGCAGCGAGCCTTGAAGCAGCATGTAGTTACATCAGACTGGACTAGGGACTGTATCCAGAGAGAGAGGTTTCTCAGTGAGAGACCATACGAAGCCCCTATGTCATGAGAAGAGTTCTTCTCACAATTGAAAAGCTAAAGTCAAACCTGCCTATAAAGACTGCTTGATTGGAACAAGAAAAGTGTATATTACTCAATGAAAGACTGAAGCAGCATGTCATGAGAAGATTTCATCTTACCAAGAATTGGAAAGATACGGTACAATAACTAGCCAGACCTTTCTGTAAATACAGCTTAAGCGAAGCAAAAATAGTTTGTTAAAGTTAAATACCATATGAAGTACAATGTCATGAGAAGAGCTCTTCTCACCAAACATTGAAAAGCTACAGTACTTGAAATAGTCAAACTTGTCTATAGAGACTGTTTGAGTGAAACTAGTAAAGCAGGCTGTTAGCGAGAGACCATATGAAACATGTCGTGAGGAGGTTCCATCTCATCAAGAAATGAAAAGCTACAGTGCAGTTAGCAGTCAACCCTGTCTATTAAGACTGCTTGAGTGAAATAAGGAGAGCTGTCTGTTATTTAGTTAGGTATACCACTATCATGAGGTTTTCTATTGCCAAGAATTGAAAAGTTACAATACATTAAATAGTCAAAAATGTCCATAAAGACTGGTTGAGTGAAACAACAAAAGTTTTCTATTACTCAGTGAAAGACCATGTGAGGCACCAATTTCACAAGAATATTTTTTTTCCACACCAAGAATTGAAAGTCAACAGTACACTGTTCAGTCAAGCCTGTCTATAAAGACCGCAAAAGTAAAGCAAGTAAAGCTGTCCATAGTCAGTGCGAAAGCACATGAAGCACAGTATCCTGAGAAAACAAAAGTTTCCAAGAATTTAAAAGCTACAGTACTTTGTCCATTCAATTCTGTCTGTAAAGACTGCTTAATCTAATCAAGGAAAGCTATATATTACCCAGTAAGACACGAACAAAGCAAGGATGTCATGAGAAGATTTCTATTTAAAAGCTACAGAACATTGTACTGTCAAACTTGTCTAAAGAGACCTCTTGAGTGAAGCAAGGAAAGCTGTTTGTTAGTGAGAAACCATATAAAGAACCAATGTTGTGATGAGAAGAGTTCTTCTTACCAAAAACTGAAAAGCTACAGTACATTGAATAGTCAAACTGTCCAAACAAGAAGAGCTCTTTGTTCAAGGGAAAGACAGTTACTTAAAGCACCAAGGTCACGTGAAGAGTTCTCACAAAAAAATTGAAAAGCTACAGCACATTGAATAGTCAAGCTGTGTATAAAGACCACTTTAGTGTAACAAGAAAAGCATTCAGTCAGTGAAAGACCATGTACATGTACTAACTATAAGTCTTAAATCTCAACATCCTTTGTAAACGTTAACTGTAGGAGAGTCACACCCTATTCACGTTAATAGGCTACACTTCTCGCAAAGAGTAGGGTGTCAAACTGGTGTTTAGTGTGCCTGTAGTACACGACTGGAAGTGGTACCACAGTCTTCAGAATTGAAAGAGGCAGTTGTGCCCAAGGAAGAAGAAGAAAGGTAATTTGTAGTGGGCCATCATACTTTCTACAATTGTAAATCTACTTCTGTAGATTTTTCATTTGTGATCCAAATTGTAATGTGGTACATGTATAACTATTCTAAAAAGAGCTTGACTCGTCTATTGTCACAGCAATGTACTTGTACTAAAATCTGTTTTGTATGATTAGGTAAATGGACTGAATTTATACCTGTAATTGTTGCTACATGTATTAGTGTTTTGGGGAAATGTGTGTATCCAGGTGTAAGAAATATTTTAAGATGCAAATTTCGAATACATTTAGAAAAAAATATAAATACAAGAAAGAGAAAGTTCTTATGACCACTATGCCAATGAGATTTTTGTACCTGTGTTTTATAAATACTTTGTATTACATACCTTATCAACTCAACCCATGCATAAAATGCAAGAAACACATTGTTTTGACTTTCAGGAAATATAGTGAAAATGATGAGATACAAAGGTAAAATATTTTTCTTTACTGTGCCAATTAGAAGGAATACAAATAGAATAATTGTTATTGTAAATTCTAGAACTTGCAAATTTCTTTTTGTAAACTTTTGTATGTGTACAGAAATAGGAATAAATCAAATAGATATTATAGAAATCATTTAATCATGTACAGTTTGTCATTTCTGCCTTAGATTTCTACAAGTGATGTCTTTCAATGCATACTTTGTACATGTATACCAATAATTTAAACTGTATTGCATCTAATGTAAATGATTATGCAATCAGACTGGCAGAATTTATGAGCTTGAAATAGATGTACTGGTATGTATCAATTTGTTCCAAATGTGTTGTAGTTTCTTCTCTTATACCTGTACTGTAGCAATCATTGATATAACACCTTGCCTTTAATTTCCTTCTTATTGTTGAATAGTGTTTAGAAGAAATGTGTTTCATCATCAGTAATTGTATATTGGCATATTGCAAAGCAATAAAATAGTGTTTTTCTGAGTAGCTTTTATAACTGAATATGTGTTTGGTTTGTCAGGTTCGCTTGTATTACTTTTTGATGACTTGATTGATGGCTTCACTGTACCCCGCAAGACTTATAACCCATGAGACCAATGGCCTACAACACCAACAGATCAAGAGACTCGGTCTTGTGTGTCTTCAAACAACTTTTCTGTGGATTCTCCAGACCGACATGGGCTGTCCTTCTCGTGGGCCATCGGTCTCCTGTGCTATTGGTCTCATAAGCTGTTGGTCTACTGGGATATTCAAATTTAAAGGGGAATTAACCTCAAAATACAAATGTGCTTATATTCAAAGATGTAAATCTTGTCCTACGTAGTTTTGCATGAAAATATACGAGATGGGTATAAATCAAGATTTTCTCAGCAAAATTTATCGTCTGCTAGCTATAGCGATACCAGGCTGCCATTTTTTTGATGTGTACAATAAAGATATTTTTAATCTGAGTGCAAAATTGTTTTTCTTCCTTATACAAAATCCCATTTGAGATTTAACCCTAAAAGGGCCGGGATATTTTGGCCATGCCAAAGCCCAGGGGGGGTGGAATCCACCCCCCCCCCCCTGAGATCTCGACCGCGCGATCGCGCCGAAAATCGGCACGCACGTTGTCCATAACGTAATCTACAAAACTGTATAGTTAAATGCTCCGAAAAAATTTCACATTAATTAATTATGCTAATTTATGCATGAAATCTAAATTTTGCTCTAAATCATTAAATAATGCTCAAAAAATGCTAATTTTTGGTCTAGACACTCTTTCCAGTATTCTTAGCAAATATACTTGAAAAAAATTCGGTATCAAAATTGATTTCTTATGTATTTTATTGTATTTAAAATTTCTTATGTATTTCTTTGTTTTTTTTACCTTTTGTTTTTTATTGTCTTTTTGATGAAATTCGTCGGGGACACTTTCGTGATCATAAACAGCATAAAATAAATTAATTTTAATCAGTAAATGTAAAAATATTTGTAGATTTCTAAGTTTTGGCTGAAAACACATTTTGTATTGAAATTATACACAAAATCACGTTTTTGAGCAATTTTTGGTCTGACGTGCAAGTACGAAATGTTGAGTAACTTCGGAACCGCATGCCTGGACATCGCGAATTTGTTCTCAAAAGATGCGTGAGATTCGAAAGAAAAAAGTCATGAAACGCCGCGGCGACTGCTTTGCGCGTTGCAGGCATATCGCGAGAAAAGTCTAGGGGGGGGGGGGCGTGGATTCCACCCCCCCGGCCCTTTTAGGGTTAAAATATTTAACAGATATATACATATATTTTTAAAATGAAAATGTGTTTTGTATTTCTTTGAAAATAACTATTTTACGAAATAAAAATCTATTTTCTTGATACTATGACGTACGTGACAGAGCAAATTAATTCAAATCAGTTATGGGATAACTTTCCCGAGCGGCAATAGTGACAAACTATGCATTCACCTGCTTTGAGATTATGGGCTTCAAGAGTCAGAATCGGCGTTGTGTATATTACGTTCTGCTCTGCCAGGCAAGCCCAAGAAATCGATTTCTATTTAGCAAACCAGAGAATTTGAAAAGATATCTATAAATTTCAAATTTTAGAATATATGTATACACCTGTTATATATTTTCCATCATATGGACATTTTTTGTAATGCAGAGAAGCAATTTAGCTGTAGGATTAAAAATATCTTCCTGACTGGAACGGTTTCCAATGGTTCATGTACAAATCCATATCATCAAGAAAATGGCATCCCCCATGTAAGTGTTTAGCAGATGATAACTTGTGGTAGATTGTCTTGATTTCAACCCTTTTCTGATATTTTATTTCTAAAATGATACAGGCCAATGATTAAGAATATATTACACCTTTGAACATAACTACATTTATATTCTGGGGTTAATTCTCCTTTAAAGGGCAATCTGACCTTGGTGATAAGATGATTTCTGTGAAAGCAGAAAAATAAGAAACAGGATGGTATAAGTTTGAAAGAAATCGGAGAAGGAATAAGAAAGTTATGGTTTTTTGAAAAATGAGATCACTGCATCTATGCAAATCTCAAAATTGTGACATACTAGTCTTGTCGACGACTCTCCTGTTTGTCGTATACTAAAATATCATTAATTAGCTGCTTTCTTCGAAGCGCCTTTACCCTCGGGGCAGTACTCAAAATATATTGGAGATAGCATATTGTTATATCAAATGCACTGGCGTACTGGTGGGGGGGGGGGGGGATGCAGCCCCCCAAAAAAGTTCCACTCCGGGGGGGGGGGGGGGGAGGGGGGTCTAGACTAACTTACACGTGACTAAATGAATAGCGGTTTTGTATGCATAGCGGTTTTGTATGAATAGCGGTCCTTCTAAATAGCGAGAAAACCATGGACAAATTACCTCGCTATTTATAAGGACTTCCGTTCATAAGGACCACTATTTATAAGTATTCATAAAGACCGCTATTCATAACGCGTTGAAATAAATAGCGGTTTTCTATGAATAGCGTTCCTTATGAATAGCGAGCGGACCCCCTTTAATTGGCTTAATCCTCTTTTTCCCTTCATCTTTTTTGCTTTGCCTTTTCAACCTTTTTTTTTTTCTTTCTTTCTTTTTTGTTTGTTTGTTTGTTTGTTTGTTGTTTTTTTTTTAACTTCCCCTTAATTCCGTTTTTCAATTCTTCCACATTTTGGAAATAATTTTAGTTGGCCATCAACGTTATACATTAGTACTAACAAAACTTTAGAGTAGCTTTCAACAAAGATATGCTGAAAAGCAATATTATAATTTTATTTCAAATTTATAAAGTAAGATAACACGTACCGAAAAGGTGCCTTTGGATTACGACCATCTGTAAATATTGTAACGTTTCATTGTAATCAACTCCATGCAATAATATGTTTATTGACGAATTCAGTGTCCTAAAATCATTAAGTTATTTTTACGAAATGCTAAATCTGCAAATTCTCTCCTAGAATTGAGGCATACAACATGAATGGTAAAATGAGATTGAAAAAGGGGGGGGGGGGGGGTCAACAAGAAAAAAAAAGAAAAAAAGGGGGAACTTTGTTCTGCAGTGAAAGCAAGTCGTAGAACAATTCAAAATTTCATCTTGGTTGCCTAGCTTCAGTGTGACCAGCGTTAAAAATTGACTTATGCTAGGGAGCAGCGAAAAAAATCTGCTAAATAAAAAAAAAACAAAAACAAACAAATAAACAAACAAAAAAAGGTTGTCAGCATATTGTTTTTTGGGTTTTTTTTTTTTTTTTGGGGGGGGTGTATTTTTACCCCAAAATTCTCTGACAAGCAAAAAAAAAACAAACAAATAAAACAAACACCAGGATTATGCTAAAATTCTGCTAAATTGTGTCAAATTATGCCTAGCATAATGCTAGATGCTTAAAGCGGTCAAAATTCTGCCAGAAAGCAGAATTCTGCCAACTCTGGCAAAGTTGCCTAGCTTGCAACAAATGATGCCTCACATGACATATTGTTCAGTAAAACTAAATGTCTGCGATAATAACTCTGGAATTTATTTACAGCCATTATTTGAAAATAGGCGACTCTCGCTGAGAAAGTATTTTAAAATGCCCCCTGCTACGTTTATCGCAATTATAACCTCGATCAAATCATTGTCAATTGAAATGATGAGTTGACAAAAAAATGTTCCAGCTCTCTCTACTTCTCTTGAAGTAGAGTCATGGAAAAGGGCAAATATTGTCAATGAAGAAGCACTTTTCCTTTTGAATGTACACAGACTTATCGTTTTGGTGAAAGGCCTTCTTGGATTTAATCAGTTTCCATCTCCTGCTAAAACTGGGCATGAAAATAAAAGAACGGGAATGATTTCTGTTCATCTCTTACAAATGAAGCTATAATCGTTGGTGAACAATGATAAAAAAATGAACAATAAAATTCTTAAAGTGCTCTGAATCCTGACTTTGGCTTGCAATATAAGGAGATGACGTAAAATATATAAAAGTCATAACATGTTTATCAATGAATGCGAAAGAGAGAGAGAGAGAGAGAGAGATGGAAATCATTTTGAAATCAATGAAAGGAGAAAATAGTCACAAAGTGTTTCAGAAAGCCACTTATAACTTGCCTGAAAATGAAAAATGAATAGGTCACTCTTTTCTTGTATATATATATCCAATCCAATCAGGGTATTTATAAAGCGCCAATATCTAGTTGCCTAATCAAAGGCGCTGTTGAGACCGTGAAAAACTACCAAATGTCTGTTCATGATTCTAACTGGGAAAGACGAGAATATATGACTAGTTGTAAGCAATCTGAAATAGGTATGTCTTGAGTTGAGTTCTGAAAGTGGATAGCTGGTCACAGGAGCGATATATATATATATATATATATATATATATATATATATATATACTGGAAAATTCTGTAAGGATTTGAGCAATTTTTTTTTTTTTTTTTTGGGGGGGGGGGGCTGGAGCCTCCCCAAGTTCCACGACCAAAGAAAAGGAAAAAGAATAGGAAAGGAAAAAGAGGAAGAAGGAATCAAAGAAAAGGAAAGAAAAAGAACGAAAGAAAGAAGAAGGAAAGATGACCCCCAAAACTCCCATCATTTTCATTGATCCCTGGATAGGAAAATTCATTCTTATGATTACAGTAGGACGTCTTTTAGAATATATAAATGGCTGAATTTTCTTAATATATCCCCTTCCATATACATTTTATCCTTATATTTTGCATGTAGTATATATTTGTTTTATTTTTAAAAATTCTTACTAGGAAGGGAATGTAATTTTGACCAAACTAGCCCCCTTTACAATAAGCTTAATATACTATCATTAAATTTCTTTCGAAACATAGGGACGATATGTGAAATATAATGTGAAATATTACAGCGAGCAGGGGCGCAATTTGGGGGGATGGATTGGGTGACACGTCCCTCGGAAATTTGGAAAAAAACATGAAAAATATTGTATAATGAGTTAAGGCTACATCACATTATTTAATAATAATAATAATAATAATAATCGCGGACGTAAGCGTAGGATCCCAAGGTCGCAATTTCCGGTACCTACCACTGTGCCTCCAACTGGCCTCTAACTTGGCCTGTGGAATGCACGGTCCTTGACCAATAAAATTCATGCAGTTACCGATTTAGTTGTAGACAGTAAGCTTGATGTTTTAGTCGTAACTGAATCATGGCTCTCTGGGGATAGCAGTAGAGATGCTCACACTTTGGCAGATCTTAAATCATCTTTGCCAAACTTTGATTTTACGCATCAACCCCGTATATCTTCCAGAAGTGGTGGCATTTTTGTACTTTATAAATCGACAGTACGGTGCACTGCAAATACAAACCACACCTTTTCTTCATTTGAGTTGCTCGATCTAACACTTAATCTTACTTCATCCTCTGTAGTTAGGTTATATTGTATCTATCGCCCTCCTCCTTCTACAAATAATAATTTCTCAAGTAGGACCTTTTTGGAGGAGTTCCTCACTCTCCTTGAAGGCGCAAGTGTTAGTGATTACTTACCTGTACTCTTGGGTGATTTTAATGTACATAATTATAGATGATCCCAATGATAACTTTGCAAAATCCTTCATGGATGGAGTAGATTCTCTAGGGTTTAAGCAGCATATCCAAGGTGCCATTCATCGCGCCGGTCATACTCTGGACCTACTCTTCACTAGAGACTCAGACTCTGATGTCATCCACCATGTCAACATGTTATCTTCGCTACCTTCAGATCATTCTGCACTTGTTGCCACAGCAAACCTCACAAGGCCGCAGAATCCCAAGAAGCAAGTGAGCTACAGAAAATTTCGCAACATCGACATGGACTCCTTATGTAATGATATTAAATTGTTAGTCAGTTCTTCTCTTGGTCTGACTTGTCCTTCAGAAGTTGCTGATCATTACAACACCCGTCTCCGTACTCTGTTAGATAGGTATGCTCCTCTTCATGTGAGAACTGTAACGATCAGACCCAAAGCACCATGGTTCAATGACGAGATTCAGGAGGCAAAGAGAAGACGACGCCGGGCAGAACGTCGTATGATCAAGTCAGGACTTTGTTTTGATTGGGAACTGTATCGTCGAGAGTGTGAATCATACTACGAATGCATCTTCAAGGCTAAGTCAACTTACCTTAAGAATCTCATCGCTGATGCTGATACCAAGAGACTCTTCAGTCTTGTAAAATCACTCTCCTCATCACATCACTCATTAATTCTCCCTGACCACTCGTCGGACTCTGAACTTGCAAACAGGTTTGCAAAGTTTTTTGCTGAGAAGGTATCCAACGTTGTATCTGCCTTCTCTGACTCAGTTCCAGTGCCAGCAATCACAACCTTGGCTGCTCCATCTCAGTGTGAACTTTCAGAATTCTGTCTTGTATCTGATCTGGAAGTTAAGGAACTCATCACATCACTACCACCTAAGTACTGTAAATTGGATCCAATACCTACTTGGTTGTTGAAGGGCAGTCTGGATGATATTCTTCCTGTCATTACCAAGTTGTTCAACCTCTCTTTGTCCTCTGGTCTCGTCCCAGAACCATTCAAGACATCTCTACTTCTCCCTCTCCTCAAGAAGTCTTCACTTGACCCAAATGGACTCAATAATTACAGACCCATTGATAATCTTCCCTTTTTGGGCAAGGTCCTGGAGAGGATTGTGTCATCACAACTCAAAGATTACCTTGAAAGATCCGGCATGTTTCCTGTTTTTCAATCTTCATATCGAAATCATCATTCAACAGAAACTGCCTTGGTTAAACTTTTCAATGATCTTCTACTGGCCGTAGACAAGGGGAATGAAGCAGTGTTAGTCCTCCTGGACTACACAGCTGCTTTGACACTATCGACCACGTACAGTGTGTTACTTCGCCGTCTCGAAAAAGATTTCTTGATATCCGGAACTGTTCTCGAATGGATCCGTTCATATCTTCACAGCCGTACTCAACGAGTCATCATCAATGACACGCTCTCTTCACCATTCCCGCTGACCTGCGGGGTTACGCAAGGTTCCGTGGTCGGGCCGCTCCTTTTTCTTCTTTATACCAGTCCATTGTCCAAAGTCATTGAATCCCAACAAGGTGTTCAGCATGTCGTGTATGCTGACGACACACAGATTTATGTTACACTAAAACCAAATGAAAAGGCTGAAGCAGCTCAAAAACTTCACAACTGTCTTGAGGACATTAAAATCTGGTCCTCAAACAACAAGCTTTGCCTCAATGAACGAAAATCAGAGTTGATCCATATATATTCCAAACATAGAAACACCACTTCATTTCCGGATTTAGTTACTGATAATGTTTCTATTAAGAGTAGTGAATGGGTACGTGATCTTGGTTTGATCATTGACAAAAATCTTACCCTACAACGCCACATTAAACACGTTTGTAAGTCAGCATCTTTTGGATTGTTCAGAATTGCGAAGATAAGGAAACTACTTGACCGACCCACAACTGCCAAATTAACTCATGCATTTGTTTCCTGTCACCTAGATTATTGTAATTCCATATTTTCTAACCTCCCTCATACACATTCACTTCCACTTCAACGGGTACAAAATTCTGCCGCAAGACTTGTCTCCCTCTCCAGGAAATCCGAGCCCATAACCCCAATCCTCCGTTCTCTCCACTGGCTTCCCATACATCACCGTATATCTTTTAAAGTTCTTCTGCTTACGTACAAAATTCTGAATGGGCAAGCCCCCAAGTATCTCACAGATCTCATTTCCTTACGTTCCACTACTTCCTCAAGATTCCTCCGTTCATCCTCTACAATGCAGTTAACTCCTGGACCTCGCACTTCCACAAAATATGGTGATCATGATCGTACTTTTTCTACAATTGCCCCTTCTCTCTGGAATTCTCTACCTACCTATATACATCTAGCCACTTCCGTTAATCAGTTTAAGTCCCTGCTGAAAACTTACCTTTTTAGTAGATAGTCCTCTGGAATGGCCCAGTTGTGGGTCGGTCCATGGAGGTGCACACCGACTTTGATTTTCAGTATTCATTTACCGTATTTATACACTGTATCTATTGTTTGAATTACATAACCAAGGTTTATAATAATTTTTGTATTTTTGTATTATTTTGGATTTAATCTTAATTTTCCGGTAAACCCTGCGCTTAGAAACATCCGTATTATAAGCGCCTAATAAATGTATTGTATTATTATTATTATTACATATAATGTTGTAAAAATCAACTTTCCTTGAATATATCTTAGAAAATTTGCTTTCTGCATTATAGGTGGTGTTCATAAATTTATTCCTCACAATATATTTCAAGCACAATGTTGATAATTCGATTTTCTTTGCTTAAAAGCTGAAATCTGATAATTTTCTTATTTATTACCTAGAGAGTGCAAAAACGTCATATATCTCATTAGCATAATGAATATGTTGCCAATTTCATTTAGCGATTTTAGGTTTTTAAAATCAAGTTCATAACTTTTTTATTCTTTATCCGTTTTTCCTCAAACTTTCAGTGATATGCTTCTGAGATTTTTCTGCTTCTGTTAAAGTGCATACAAGTTTGGGGTTTCATTCTCCTTTGATATTAAATACTTATAATACTTAGTTTACTTTATCTATCAGGCTTTTTTTCTCTGACTTTTGTATTGTTTTTATTTATTTTTTATTTTTCGTTGTTTTGTTTTTTGCTTTGCTTTGGTTTCTCTGCTTTGCATTTATGTATAATATATATAGACCTATATAATCATATATGATGTTGTTCATACTTTTTTTGATGGCAGCACCAATAAGGCTTTTTAGCCTTCCTAAGAGTGTCTCCTCATTCATACACTTAACACTTTTATACTGTGCTAAGTTTTTTAGTGGTAAATGTGCTTTTTTTTAAAATGGAAAATGAACTGAATATAATACATTAAATATCTATATAATAGATTACACTCCTCAAATAATACTTTTTACACTGGTTTGTACTATGAACAACAAAAATAAAGTCAAACTGCTATATCTCCAGTGATCTAACATAGATGAGAGGTTATATTTAGTCTGATAATACTTTTTACTCAAAATATGAATTAAATTTCAGTGAGAAGGGGGGGGGGGAATAACATAACAACATAGCGTTTTCCATCGTGAAACAACAAGAGGACACTAATCTTCAACATATTTTGACCTGACTTTGTAAAGTAAAAGTGGAATATCCTCCGGCCTCCCTGGATCTTCGTTAGTATAGTTTGTTGAAGGGAATTCTTTCACAACCTGCACAACTTCGGGTCACAGCAAGCAGTCACCGCCACAATCTCATGTTTGAAACGAAATCTCGTAAGCGAGAGCTGATTGCAAAATACGTAGTGAACACATGTGTGTACGTACGTACTTGTGCATATAGCTCTAGCATGTGATGCAATGCATGATCTACGTGCGTTATGCATGTATAAGCACATTGACTTCTTCACCTACGTACATACTAATTATGTACCAAGCTCGACATTGATTAGGTGGATTCATTGCATCTCCTACGCAGAAATTGTTCTTTCTGTGTGTCCTTATAAATATTTATATATGTTACATGCCTAGAACGAATTAAGAGTAAGACTTCCAGAAACAGGAATTCGCCTTTTACAGGGGCGACTTGGCTACAAAAAAAGCGTCCGATAACATAAATTCGTCATCTGCACCAGGTCCAGGCATATCTCTGGCTCTGCAGACACCTCGGGACTAAGTTAGGACTAGCAAGAAATAAGAATTTCAACTTCAAGAATCGAAGAGAAATCATGGCTGCAGCTTTGAATCAAGCTTTCTCCAGGCTCGGGAAACTTGGTGTAGGTGTTGCACTCATTGGAGGTATTGCAAACTCAGCTTTATATAATGGTAAGAAAGCCTGCGCCTCCACTGCTTCATCTGATGATGATCTGTCATCATGGTCATGATGGTCATGTCTGTTCATTCAGTCATTGTCAGTTCAGGGAGATTGCATTCCATTGATTGATATTGTTGAAGCTCTTGAACATGTTAAACTTGAAGTTGAAGTTGAACTTGAAATAAAACTTGAATCATGAATGATACATTTGTATGATGAAGAACTTTTCATAAACTCAACTGTTTCATTCAAGTTAGTCTTTGGGCATCGCAAAGATTTTCTTTGGCCTTTTTTGGCAATGGCATTCTGATTCTCATAAGCTGTGCTCTCTTTGCAAGGGCTTTTTGTTGAAAATTTTTGACCATCTCATGCTCGTGAAATAGTCCACAGCTCCCCCATCCAGCATGTCCAGTGTGTGCATACATTTTTATTTTTTATTTTTTTGAAAGCTACATGTAAGACACAATTCACACAAAGAAAAGTATGGTGGTGGATCCAGTGTCCAAACACTTTTCAGAAAATCAACGAAAGCAAATAAAATATCAACGAATATCTGTCAAACTTACATAATGTATGCTCAAAGTCCTACAGAAAAAGAAGTTGATGGAATTTTGAAAAGACAACGTAGATTTAATTTGATATTCCCTTTCGAGTGAACCCCTTCCTAACGACACGGCGTTTTGGCCCCTTGAAAAAGGTACACCGTACTGTATTTCCAAACGTGTGAAACCTATGGGAAAAAGACACAACCTTTGTTTCAATAGTTTGGTTTTCATACGCGTAATCCCACGCGTATGAAAACCCAATTTAGGCGCTTAACTGTACACGTTCGGTAATACGATCTGTTCGGAAATACAATCCTTGTTAATATAAACATCTACAGGATGATGGATTCTCTCTCTCTTTTGTGGAGTGTTGTCTCGATGTTGACTGTGTGCATTGTTAGAGCTTAGCCACAATCGGAATTAAATGTTCTATAAAGTAAAAATGTTTTTTTGTTACAAGTAGGCTCTATAAATAACTCACATTTCCATCTCGGCTTTATTCCTACCAGCTTAGCACTGTGTGTAACTGTTCCAGGGAAGGATCTTCAGCCACTGGCAGGAAGTTGGTTTGTAAAGCTGAGATGGAATAAGATGCTCTGCAGAATTTGTCGAAATGGTTTGGGCTCTTGGGATATACTGGAATTTTGAAATACAGTTTACCTTGCATACTTGAATCAATTTTTTTTTATCAAACCATGCAAAATATGTGTTATTTACGTTTCCTAAGTCAAATTTTACACAAGTTGAACTATTTTGGGTGGTCCCAACAAATTCAACTTATGCAAAGTTAAATGTATTACATCAACTGTGCATGTTACTTCCAATGAGCATTTGGGTATACATGTACATGTACATGTATGTACTTTTCCCACACACAGTTGATGCTGGTCACAGAGCTGTCATCTTTGACCGATTTGCTGGAGTGAAGGATTACGTGATGGGAGAGGGAACCCACTTCCTCATCCCTCTCATCCAGAGACCTATCATCTATGACTGCAGGAGTAGACCAAGGAATATACCTGTGACAACTGGTAGTAAAGGTGAGCATTTATGAAGGAATGTTATGTTTGACTTTCTACCTTCATCCCCATTCTTTTGCTTGTACATAACAGATCAGGGGGCCAGATTCTCATAACTCATTGTCTAAGTGTACAATCGCTCGACACCCCATATGTTATAAAATATACTTGTAGTGCTATTATACATGTACTATGTAATGGATGTCAACAAACTTAGACATAAGTTGTTTTGAGAAACTGGCACCAGACAATCAAAGTCTCTCCGTTCCAATCTCTTCATAGTTAACGACCGTGTGTGTGGATAGAATAAACTTTAAGTTTAGCAAACTTGTTATTAAAGATGACCTCTCTGTTCACGACGATCGCTTGACTTGTAATCTCAGAACAACATGCATCGTTGTTTCGGGCCCATGTGAACCCTTGTTATTCACTTAAAAGTTTTGCTAACTTTTAAGTTTTCGAAAGTCAGAAGTCCAGTATGAAAGTAGCTAATATTTGTAACTCAAAAAGTCTTTGGGTTGCCCTGAGGCTTAGATAAACTATCAATATCGAGCAAGGGTATCAGTACAAAAAAAGAGTACAACTTGTCTACATGTATCTAGTGATTTTTTTTTTTACTGGGAAAAGAGAAAAATATTTTACACTATACAGTGGAAACTCACTATAACGAGGACATTGGGACCATTAGAATTACCTTGATATATCAAGAATCTCATATCGGAGCTGTTTATAGTGAGTTTACACTGTCATCAATGGAAGAAAAATTGATCCCAAATGCATAATATTAGTTGTGCTTTCAAAACTATAGTGTAAACTTACCATGTACATGTGTATCATCTACTGTACCTCTGTACTGTTTTCTTGTCTGTTGATCTGAACCTTCTTTTCTCTCTCTTCTTCTCTATTTTGTAGATTTGCAGAATGTAAACATCACTCTTCGTATCCTGTTCCGGCCTATAGTTGGTGAACTTCCCAAGCTCTATGTCAACCTTGGTGAAGACTATGACGACAGAGTGCTCCCGTCTATCACCAATGAAGTTCTCAAAGCTGTTGTGGTAAGCATCCTGATAATCTTGTGTGCCAGGCAGAAGGGCGAAATGGATGCGCGAACAACACATAACATTTCAATTTCCAAAGTTTTTGATCGTTCTGTGGCTATGACGCATATATTAGTTTGTACATCATCCAAATTCAGTGATGTTATTACTTCAAAAATCAAAACTAAAAATGATGATGTGTATTGTGTAATGATGATGAGCTCCAAGTAACTGAGCATTACTGTTGGGGATCTTACACTCAAAATGGTTTCATGTATATATTGGGGCTACCCCATTTCTTTTATTCCAAGTGTTGGATGGCTTGCCCATCTGCTCAGACATGTTAAGTACAGTGGAACCTCGTTATAAAGAACACTGTTAAAGAACACTGTTATAACAAACTCTCATTATAACAAGGTGATTTTTCCGGTCCCACTTCTTTGTATTCTATTGTTTTTTAAGCCCTGATAAAACAAGGTTTTGATATAGAGAGGTAATTTCCGTGGTCCCAAGGAGTTTGTTATAATGAGATTCCACTGTATGTCAAGTGGAAAGCTTTTAGGTAAATTGATACATTTAAACTTCATCTCTTGACAGATTGAAGCTAATGATTCAGTTATAGACACTTGTCAGTCTCAAAGCATAATGCATGAGTCTGAACCATCTAAGACTTGAGACAATGTACATCTTAAGTTTGAATTAAATGTCTATGTCTGCTGGCTAGATCAAAGGCATTTATGAAGAAATAAGAAAAACAGGATGGTGAAAGTTTGAAAAAAATCGGACAAGGAATAAGAAAGTTATGGATGTTTGAAAAATGAGATCACTAAATCTATGCGAATCTCAAATTGGCAATTTGGTGAGTCGATTTTGAGATGGTCCACAACCTAAAATTCAAACATATATGTAAAATGTGAACTTAAAAGGAATATGAACTGATGAGTGCGAAGTGTGATGTCCTTTCCCTTACAGCAGATCCTTAAAGGAGAATGAAACCCTGGGGAAATATCCATTTTAAAGAAAAGAGAAGATAGAGAGGCAATTTAAAAAAAAAGTTCCATCAAAATCGGTTACAAAAGGAAAAAGTTATGAAAGTTTGAAAAGTCACAATTTACTTTCTATGGTGATCCTCAAATTGACAATGTTGCTTCAAAATGGCCGGTTTAGTAGTACAACTCTCAATATGTTTTGTACACAAAATTCATATTTTCTCCATTATCTCTGAAGATGCTGCTTGTCTTTTTGTGAACTCAACATATGTTGTGTCAAATACATTTTCCCATGATATATCTTAAGCTAAGAAGGAGACAAGCTACAACTTGAGAGATAGTGGGGAAAAAATGAAATTTTGTGTACAAAACATATACAAAGTTATTTTATAATTTTAGAGAATATCTAATGAAAAAATTTATCAGATTAAAACAGTTGATTTGGTTGCACATTGTCACAGAATTCTTACTATACAAGTTCTTGTTGGACTGTACTTTCAATATATTATCCTAGAGAATAGTGATATTACATGTATGACCTTGTTTTGATTTTTAGGCTCAGTTTGATGCTGGAGAACTAATCACACAGAGAGAGGTCGTTTCACAGAGGGTCAATGAGGAATTGGCAGAAAGAGCACAGCAATTTGGTATCGTTTGTGATGACATCTCACTGGTAAGTTTGAAGTCTGAAGGGTTATTAACATCATACATGTATATACATGAGTATACATTTATGTTGATTCATGAATAAGATTAACATACATAAAATTGCTAGATGCATAAAATAGACATAGACATGATGCAGTTGCTAAGAGGATCAAAAGGTAGCACAGGTCCTATAGTAGATATTGATACTTTTTAACTATTTCCACAAAAAGTGGAGGACATTTCAAGATGAAATGTATGCGGTTTCTTCTCTGTCCACTTAGATTGACAAAAATAAGTTATGAAGGCAAAATTACAATTGTAAGGCGTTTCAGCTTTTATCTTCATGTGATATACAGTTTCTTAATTCCACTCCAATGGAGGATTTTGAAAATTGGGTACCGTGCATAGTGTTTGAGATCCCAGTTGAGAAGGTGTTTGCCAGAATTTTCGCAAAAGGTTGTATGTTTTCCATTCCATTACATGATGACTAATGGAGTTTAGGGTTAGATGTTTGCAAGAAAGTTATTGCAGATGGAGACTTGGCTTATCCTCCATATTTATCATATTGCAGTTCTGAAACTGTATTTTGTGTTAGTTGTTGTTTTTTTCTTCAAACTCTTCTATTACAGAAGGAATACAGAAGAGTAAAGTCTCTCTACTTCTTCTTGACTACAAGTACTTTCTTGACTGCTGTTAATGTAAATGTGAATGCTGTGTAGTACTTGAAATGTGAAAGTCAAATGCTGCATTTTGAATGGCATGATATACAGTGGAATCTCACTATAATGAGGACCTTGGGACCATGAAAATTACCGTGTTATATCAGGAATCTTCTTACATCAGGGTAACAAAACAAAAGAACATAAAGACTTGGGGTGGTATTCTAAGCACCATTTTATATCTAAAATATTTTATTTTATCTTTTTGTATTCTGAGACCACATTTTATCTCGGATTTTCTCATATTTTATCTCACGCTCTTATCTCTTTCGTGACTTGCACTTTGATACGCGTGATACATGGACAGCAGTGTCACTTTAACCCCCTCTTCCAGCGCTTGCATCAGAAACGTGTTTTGCGCTTTAACACATTTTGCGCTTTAAAACACACGTTATGAAGTAAAGATGCAATACGCTCTGTACCAAAGAGAGAGATTCTATTGGTTGAGCATGCTAAAGGTGAGAACTAACAACCATTTTTATTGGATAACGGATATAAAATGGGCGGGTCCCAATGAGATAAAATGCAGCTAAAAATAAAAAATTTATGCGCATTTTATTTTACCGCCCCTGGGACCAGCAAAATTACCTTGTTATATCAGTGCTCTTTATAGCGAGTTTCCACTGTACAGGTAATTGGAGATACAATGTACTATTAGAAAAAATGTTCATGGACACCTAGATCCAAGTTGCATTTTAGAAATTGATTTGTTTATAACAATGCCAATGTGATGTTGACAATTCTCTGTTGTAGACCCATCTGACATTTGGGCGTGAGTTCACCCAGGCTGTTGAGATGAAGCAGGTTGCTCAACAAGAAGCAGAGAGGGCAAGGTTCCTCGTAGAGAAGGTAAGTACTGGGGAATGAAACCAGTCTGAATGCTGCAAACAGATGTGTCATTTTACTATGACATACCTGTGTCTTTCAAATATGTGTGCTTAAAGATAAAGTTGAGTTCTGGTCATGAGATTAAATTACTACACATGTAGTGGTCACATCCATCACCCCTTTACTTAAAAGGAGAATGAAACCCTGGGGAAATATCTGTTTTAATGAAAAGAGAGGATAGAGAGAAGCAATTTTTAAAAAATTCCATCGAAATCGGTTACGAAATGAAAAAGTTATGAAAGTTTGAAAAGTCTCAAGTTACTTTCTATGATGATCCTCAAATTGGCAATGTTGCTTCAAAGTGACAGGTTTAGTAGTACGACTCTCCATATTTTTTGTACACAAAATTTCATATTTTCCCCATTATCTCTCAAGGTGCAGCTTGTCTCCTTCTTAGCTCAAGATATATCATGGGAAAATGTATTTGACACATATGTTGAGTTCACAAAAAGACAAGCAGCATCTTTAGAGATAATGCAGAAAACATGACATTTTGTGTACAAAACATATTGAAAGTTGTACTACTAAACCTGTCATTTTTAAGCAACATTGCCAATTTGAGGATCACCATAGAAAGTAAATTGAGACTTTTTAAACTTTCATAACTTTTTCATTTCGTAACCGATTTCGATGGAACTTTCTTTACATTGCTTCTCTCTATCCTCTATTTTCATTTAAACACATATTTCCCCAGAGTTTCATTCTCCTTTTACGTAAAGGGGTGATGGATGTGACCACTTCACCTGTAGGCCATTACCATGGTGATGAATATATTCATTGTATTATTTCTAATAAAATACTATGGTTGTTTTCACTATGAAATAATGGTAAAAATCTAATAATTTTTGCCGCCTGCTTGATTACATTCAAAATTTTAGTTATTTGGAGTAGAGCTAAATTTGATTTATTAAAAAGCTGTTGCCATAGAAACAGAATGTTAATGAAAATGAAATCTTTCAACCAAAGAAAGAAATGTAACCAACTAACACAAAATAATTGTTAAAGGGCAATCCAACCTTGGTAATAAGATGATTTGTGTGAAAGCAGAAAAATAAGAAAAACAGGATGGGGAAAGTTTGAAAGAAATCCGACAAGGACTAAGAAAGTTATGGATGTTTGAAAAATGAGATCACTACATCTATTCGAATCTCAAATTGGCAATTTGGTGAGTCAATTGTGACATTTTTGTGGACAACTCTCCCATTTGTCGTACACAAAAATATTAATTTGCCGTTTTCTTCTAGGCGCTTTTACCCTTGGGGCAGTACTCAAAATATATTGGAGATAGCATATTGTTATAGGTCCTCATGAACGAAAAGATCCTACTGAGTAATGCATTTTGAAAAAAAAGTAACATTTTAGTCATTTTGTGTGTTGGAGCGAATGGGGGAGTTGTCCACAGCTTCATCACAGTGACATTACCTATTGGGCCAATTTGAAATTCCCATATGCATAGTGATTACAACTTTCAAAAATTCATAACTTTCCTATTGCTTGTCCGATTTTGTTCAAACTTTCACCAATCTGCTTCTCTGATTTTTCCTCTTTCTTTCAAAGCAACTTTTGCTATTAAGGTTGGATTTCCTACAAACAGAATTTGAACAATATCAATTTATCCAATGAATTATATATCATATTCCCCCGTAGCTATCAGAATCAGCTTGTTTGCCTTAAAGGCCAAGTCAACCCAAATAATGAGTTGAGTTTAATCAATAGAGTAAAATTAAACAAACAAAATATTTAAAAAAAAAAAAAATCGGATAAAAATAAGAAAGTTACGTCATTTTAAAGCTTTGCATTGGGACTGCAATTCAGTTATAGGGAATTATAAAACGGGTTCAAGAATGTAGCCATCCTGATTAGTCAAATAACACCACGTGACCGTGCAAAAAAAAAGTACTAACGCACGGCGAGGGGACTAACGCACGGCTAATCCGGATCAAACACTAAGATTGTAAGAAAACACTAAAATTGTAGACCCGTTTTATAAAACTATTAATACATGGTTGTGAGTTCGTGCGTTAGTGCGATCCAGCAACACGCAGGTTTTTATCGTGGTGTCTAACACACTCGGCTACGCCTCGTGTGTTAGTACACCACGATAAAAACCTTTGTGTTGCCAGATCGCACTAACACACTCCCAACCATGTATTAATAGTATATTGTTATGTGACCGGCCCATCCCTCCTATAACATACATGTAGGTAAGTTTTCTGACATATTCAATATGATTTTGATACATTATCAATACCTTGGTGATACTGACTTCCGAGTGGTCAACCAAATGATGAAAGCCATGCAGACGTAATTTTGAGGGGGGTGGGCTGTAATGTCTGTATAGCTCAAAATCAGCTTTACAGTTTTTTAGAATTTGTGAGCGAGCAAAAATTTTGACACTGTTTAGTCAAAACACTTCTTTGTAATATCTAGAAAGATTTGAAATGAAAGCTCAGATTACATCTGCTAAGAATCTGACATTTGCTTGTATGTTGTTCAATTAGGAATGTGTGGTAATTTTCAAATTCCAATAGTTTCGTGATGTGTAACTCATTTTCAACCATGACAACGTCCATGAGGAACACATCCACAACCAACTTTAAAGGACAAGTTCACCCCCAAAATTCAGTTGAATCAACAGAGTAAAATTAAACCAAAAAAAAGGTTAAAAATTCATCAAAATCGGATTAAAAAATGGGAAATTTACAGCATTTTGATGCTTTGCTTTGTTTCTTGAAACAGTGATATGCATATTATGGGCTGTTTGCAAATTATTGAGCCAATGATGTCATAAGCTCACTTTTCCTTTTATATTATATTATACTATATGAAATTTCAAATATTTCAATTTTCTGCTCCAACAATGTAGAACGAAGTTTGACTCCTCATGGAATGTGTAGGTTCATTATTATTATAATTATTGTGATAAAATGAAGAGAATCTTTATACACATCTATGAAAAAAAATTAAAAATACATGTACTTGAAAAATTCCATACATGTATAATAACATACAAAAGGAAAAGTGAGCTCATGACATCATCGGCTCACTAATTTACATACAGCCCATGTTATGCATACCACTGTTTCATGAAACAATGCAAAGCTTCAAAATGCCGTAACTTTTTTATTTTTATCCAATTTTGATATTTTTTTTTAATGTTTCGTTTGTTTAATTTTACTCTATTGATTCAACTCAACACATTATTTGGGTGGACTTGGCCTTTAACGAAAACAAGCTGATTTTGATAGCTACGAGGAAAAATGATATATGATTCATTTGATATTGTTCAAATTCTGTTTGTTCAAAATTTATTTTGTATTGGTTGGTTACATTTCTTTCTTTGGTTGAAAGATTTCATTTTCATTAAATGTACTTTCTATGGTGATCCTCAAATTGGCAATGTTGCTTCAAAATGACAGGTTTAGTAGTACAACTCTCAGTATGTTTTGTACACAAAATGTCATATTTTCTCCATTATCTCTAAAGATGCTGCTTGTCTTTTTGTAAACTCAATATATGTTGTGTCAAATACATTTTCCCATGATTTATCTTGAGCTAAGAAGGTGACAAGCTGCACCTTGAGAGATAATGGGGAAAATATGAAATTTTGTGTACAAACATATGGAGAGTTGTACTACTAAACCTGTCACTTTGAAGCAACATTGCCAATATGAGGATCGTCATAGAAAGTAAATTGAAACTTTTCAAACTTTCATAACTTTCTCATTTCGTAACCAATTTTGATGGAACTTTTTAAAAATTGCTTCTCTCTATCCTCTATTTTCATTAAAATTGATTTTCCCCCAGGGTTTCACTCTCCTTTAACATTTGTTTCTATGGCAACAGCTTTTTTATAAATCAAATTTCGTCCCACTCCAAATGACTAAAATTTATAATATAATCAAGCAGGCGGCAAAAATTGTTAGATGTTTACCATTATTTCAGGTTGAGAACAACCATAGTATTTTATTAGAAATACAATACAACAAATAAATTTGTTACCATGCTAACGGCCTACATATGTAGTGGTCACATCCATCACCCCTTTACTAGAACAAATTATGATAACTGAGTGTCCTATAAAAGCGAAAAAATAATCATATACAATATCGATATTTGCTTCTTTTTTTTCGGTAGCATCAAGAGATTTTTGCTCAAATATCAGTTACTCTGATGTTTCCATGGAAACAGCCATTTTCAGACATGATGGACACCTTTTAGGCAAAAATGCGTGTGGCATCCACACGTACACATGCCTTATTCCTCAGTATTTTTGCACGAGTTTTAGCATGGATGCCAAGCATTACCCCAAAATGCCGTTGAATCTTTTTTGATGTTTGGCTTGTCTACTAGAATGAGAAAGCTCACAAATTATGATAACTTTCCCAGAACTCAAGCTTCCCTTAGTTATAATTTTGACTTGTAACAGATGCGCTGCCGAAGCTGTAGTTGCGTTACATGTATGTGCATAGCTGGGGAAAAAACAGATGAGGCAAAGGGTGAATTGCCCCTGTACATGTAACTCCTAGTGAAGGGCTCCAGAGCGCGTTGATAGAGAGAGTTGTGACACGCGCATAATAAGCATGCGCGTACGAGGTCTTTGTTTAAAACATGGTGGATCATGGAGCTCCCAATAGTTCCCTTTCACGTACATTCTCTATGAGAGGGAACTTTTTGAAGTTCCATGAAATGACTGACCAATCAGAAGCGACCTCCAGTGTCAGGTCTCTCTGTATGGATAGCTCTGAAGGGCTCTATATAGCCCCATCTGTTGGTTTTTTTTTAGATGTTTACTCTTAAATTCATTGGAAACCATGGACGTAGAGCATCAAATATCTTGCACATCTATCTTGATACAAGCAGGACAATAGACTATATATGGGACATTTCATTCATTATAATCCCCTATTCATTACCGTTACTGTTCATTATCTTCAAACTTGCCAACCTCTCATTCTTCCTACCCAGGCGGAGCACCAGAAGCAAGCAGCCATCACCACAGCAGAGGGAGATTCCATTGCTGCCTCGCTCCTTTCCAAAGCCTTCGCCAAGGCCGGCAACGGTCTCATCGAGCTCAGGAAGCTGGAAGCAGCAGAAGACATTGCTTACCAGATGTCCAGGTCGCGTAATGTCTCTTACCTACCCCAGGGACAGCAGACGTTACTCAGTCTTCCTCAGTAGTCGATTAGGATATTCACCAAACAGATCTGATTTGTCTAAAATTTTGTCTGCTTACATATTCCAACAGATTTCTATTCACAGAATCAAGTATTCCTTGGCAAGATTGCTTCCCTAAACATGTTTAAATACATATGAATTTACTTTTTTAATAGAAAATAAGAAAAGAAAGCATATGCTAATTGCACTTCTGAAGAATTGGTATTCTTCTCGGGTGTATGAATATTTTGGACATCACAGTGTTTCTTAATATCCATCCTAACTGTTTACATGATTGATTACAAGCTCTGTATATTTCCAAATATTTAGGGCCTGAAATTTGGATGCTAAAGAGATATACTTTCTTCATCAGTCATTTGTACTACAATTGAAAGCCAGTAAATGTTGCCAATGAACCTATGATACTTTTGTCTGAAAGGACAATGTACTTGCAGACTACCTTATACAATAGAGACAATAGTAAGAAAGTCAATTTGGGGTTCAGAGGCTATCTCTGCTTGAATTAACATGTTTGTATGATGTAATCAGAGATTGTACAAAACTTTCTATTTTTCATCAAGCACCACAATGTAGAAATTTGTTACCAGAATTATGGCCTTTTGTGTTAAATATGGAGCACTCAAGTAGGTAGCAAAAGATAAAACGCTACGATTTCTTTTCTGTCAGACATGGGTCTAAGTCTGTTTTTTAATACCTTACCGAAGTGGGGCTTGTGAATGATTCAGAGCTTTGCTTGCTTTCTTTCAGTAACAGTTCCTCGAGAAGAATTCATCACTTTCATGATGGGACATCTTGTAAATTGAAAATAAGATTTTGTTACTTTGTATTGCCATGATGCCGATTATGTGATTTGTATTTGGAATAAAAATCCACCATGATGTGTACAAAATGTATAATCCCAATAATGTCTTGTAAAGTTTGTAATTTTGTTCACAGTATGTTTCATCTTATAGCCTGAAAGAATTCTGAAGAGGATCAGAAAGATTTCAAGGTAATCTTGAGTTCTGACAATGAAAAAAAAAAAAAAACTTTTCACAGATTCTTTCAAACTTATGATTAATATTAGAAATGACTAATAAGTGATAATATTTATTATATGATAATGAATATTTTGATTTTTACTATTACATAGGAAATATATTGTGCAAACCCAGGGTTTTGGTTATTTATATTATTTTTTTTTGTCCTATACATTACTTGTATCTTGGAATAAAATATATATCATCCCAGCAGGAGTAGGGCTTTCAACTAGATACACTCAAAAGATATACCAATATCTTTGATTTACATAGCTGGTTACAAATGAGGACAAAGATATCTTCTACTTACCCTAATTATGAGCACAGGAAGAAACAATACAATACCTTGTTTCATATCTGGAAATCTGTTTTGGCGATTTCCAAATTATTTTGGGGTTTAAGCGTGAATTATAATTTTGTTGCCATTTTGCTAGTCAACACAACCCTATGAATGCTTGAGAATTCTCATTTACTTCATGATCAATGACTTAGTAACCCTGGAGAGCCAGTGTCATCGATTACCAGATCTGAAGATTTTCTGTGGGTGCTCTAGAATGCCATAAAGTCTGTAAATTGTTTGATGGAAAAAAATGTTTTGTTTTTTGAATGAAATACATCCTGTATTACCCTATTGCCTTGACCTAAACAATACATAGAAAATCAAGAAAGCAATGTGAAGGATAATGAGAGAGATTTCAGTGGGAAAGGAGAGAGAGAGAGAGAGATTTCAGTGGGAAAGGAGAGAGAGAGAGAGAGATTTCAGTGGGAAAGGAGAGAGAGAGATGTGGAGAGAATAGTATGAGAGGAAAAGAATCGGATTGAGGGAAAAGGAGATAACAGAGAGAGAGGGAGGAGGAGGAGGGGGCATAAACAAATATGGATACATAAGCATAATTATGTAGAAGTCTATGGGGAATCATTAACATATTAAGTATTTTACCCTGTCGAGTGAGCTGAGGAGTAAGGGTGGGAGGGTGACATACTGAGAAATTAAAGCAGAATATAAGAATTCTGTACATTACAACATTGAGGTTATGGGAGGATACAATGTACATGTATATCTATTTTGAAATATCAAAGACGAAACCTGTTCATATGATGTTCATACTTGAGGATTATTTGAGAAAACGATCATTCCATTTGCATAGTAGGTAGTCGGTTTTACATTATTGAAGCAAAAATTGAAATATATGATATTTCATATACTAAAATACATAAGGAAAAGTGAGTGTGTGACATCATCGATTCACTTATTTGCATACCGCCCATGTTATGCATATCACTGTTTCGAGAAATAATGCAAAACTTCAAAATGCCTAACTTTCTTACTTTACATCCGATTTCAATAAAATTTTCACTGTTATGCTTGTTTAATTTTACTCTATTTATTCAAATCAACTTGATATTAGTGTGGGCTTGGCCTTTAAAGAAAAAAATTAATGAGATCTTAAGCACCCCCCCCCCCTATAATGCATTTCTCTTTTCAATCCTACACCAGGCTGTTTTCATATACCATGTCCCCCCCAAAAAAAAAAAAAAAAAAATTAAAAAAAATTAAAAATAAATAAAAAATAAATAATTGAATAAATAAATAAATAAATAAATAAATAAAAAAAAATAAATAAATAATAAAAAAAAATAAATAAAAAATAAATAAAAAATGAATAAATAATAAATAAAAAAATAATAAATAAATAAATAATTTTTTTTTAAAATAGAGAAAATGGGCGTATGTCGGTAGTAGAAGATTCATACAATGATAATCTGCAGGAATTTCCAGTAGTAGATGACCAGAAGAGAAATTTAAACTTTGATTAAAATCTTGAAAGTGGAAGTGCTTTGCCAGATTTTGCGTCCATTGGTTATCAATATGGCAGAGAATTGAGGGAAGGGTGTATATTGGTGACCATCCCCAGTCAAAAAGAATGCGGAGAAAAATTCAAGCAAAACAAATACTGATCCAGGATTTCGTATAAGGGGGGGGGGGGCACACAAATGCAGGATTGTCAACTTTGTGAAACTGCTTGGAGGGAGACCTATATGCATTGTTTTCTCTCAAAGGGGGGGGGGGGCACGGGCCGGGATTGCCCCCCCTAAATCTGCCACTGATTTGACTGTTTCCAGGGGGCTTCCCTCTCCGTTGATATACATTGGCGTTTCGAGGACGCTCAAAGTATACTGTCATATGAGGTTTGAGGATCTTCTGGTCGTCATCTATTAAAGCATCACTAAATTTGGATATTGTGGGATTCTTTTCACAAAAGTACATGAACCCCTATAACTGTAGAGTGTGGGGTCCTGGAAATTGATACGGATACATGTACAGTACTAGTAAGTATATCCTGAAAATATCCCCTTTTCGTGGGTTCCAGAACGTTCAGTTAATCTGGGGAAACTTGGCACACAATAATTCTCTACCCATATAAACAATTATATCTTCCCTTCATGATGTTGAGAAAGTTCTTTTCTAGCAGTAGCGTTTTATTTTTCTATATAATATATATAGGTGAACTTATTCTATATGTAAAGGACCTAAAGAAATAAAAATTATCTATAAAATGAGCTCTATATACTGAGAGTTATTATCCTTATACACATGTATATGCAGTATATTGCTTCTTAGGAGAAAGATTTATAAATTTATCCTGCAGTTCCCAACGTGTTGGTCTAACTGGGTGTCATATCAATTGAATATTAAATACATCAGAAAGGGAAAATGAAACTAGAGCACGTAGTCCACCCGTATGCGCAACTGATGGGTAAGTAATTGAATTACGACAATTCGATTTGAATTTTTGATGCGTTGAAATGGAATTGAATACGTGAAATCTCATGCGAGTAATAGGGTTTGCTTTTCCATTTGAATGTCACTTTTTGCGAATTAACTTGTAAAGGTATAGTTCTGATACTTATAATTAATTTAATGAATATAGAAGATGTAGTATCAAGAAAAAGTATTAAAAAAAAAAAGGAAAACGATATGTCCGTACGAATATACAGTATATCTTCCATGTCACATCTATGTGTCGGGGGGGGGGGGGGGTCTTTTTTTTTTTTTTTATTCAGTACCAGCAGTTTATGCGATTATTTTTTGCCATATGCTTTATGTGACCTTTTTTTGTTCTTACGTACATAGGTATATTAAATATGATTAGCATGATTTTTTTTTCTACTTGATTTTTTAAACATCATAATCATTATTTATATCTCTTATGGACAATCCATACAAATGCAAGTATATTTGCTTCTCTTTTTATCACGATTATTATCAAAGTTAAAATTAGAGTTTAAAATTATGTCACGAGAAGTAAGTGATACTGCGTTCTTTTATATTTCAAAATATCATCCTGAATGAATAGAACTTTCCCAACTCACCATTTTAAATAAAGATGAATAGATTTTTTGTAAAAGATATTTATAAAACTGACTCCGAATTAGGCCAGACGATTTCTTACCGTCTTTCTTATCAAAATAGTATAAAGTAGCAAACTTTGCCAGATATGATACTTTCACTAAAAATAAAGTGATTTAATCTTGATTCTGACCCCATTCTTAAGTGGTTTCATTGTGGCCAATTTTGTCATATTTCTAGAAAGATATACCAAAATGACTAAGCATCGATTTATAACCATTTCAAAGCGGTTTTGTAGGTCGGATGTTTTTTTTTAAATTGAATTAGTGCCCCATTTTTAGTTTTCGGAAAACTTCCTATAAAATTTGTTGCTTTTGATGATTCTATCTTAGTATCATCTCTTGATATAGAAATTTTGTTTAGATCTAATGTAGTTTATCACAGTCACTCCTAAAAAAAATTAAAGGCAGCAAAGGAGTATACGGGCACATTTTATTTTCGCCGAGGGGAGGGGGTGGGGTGGGATGTGTGCTGAGCCCTCTAACTTGCTAACAGCCTTGCCAGAGTATCAACTTTTCATTTCTGGAATTTAACGAATGACCAACGCGAGTGAGCAAAAAATATGGTAAAATCGACATCGTCATCATATTAAAATAAACAAGATAAGTTGTAAATGTTACACATTCTGTCATCGTTGCCCGAATATCAGGATATTGAGGTACTCCAGTCGCTGCCCGAATAGAGGTTATTCGAGTATCACGCCGCCTGGATATCGATATCGGAACTTTAATATTCGGGGGGGGGGGGGGCAGCAGCCCCAGTCCCCTCCACCATGTATCTCTATATTCACTACATAATGGATAACCAGTACGTGTCATGATATTACATTACACAAAAAGTTCGCATATTACGTACACGCGGACGATGCTGAGAATGATAATTATACTAAAGGGGGAAAAACCAATGCGCGTGCCGGAGCTATAGTGTCCAGTATAAAAAGCGGAGATTAGCTCAATAAAAACATTACTTCTGTCAGTACCCTGCGTTCAGCGGATGCATGTAGTGACGGGATCTGTGTTAATATACAGGTTTTTTTAAAATCTCGGGTAAGTTTCTACCACTTTTTATTATTTTTTTTACGGCGAGTTTTAATTCATCTACTCATTCTCTGCCGAACTATTGTTTATAATGTTCGATATTTTTCTTGGTTGATGACTCTTTTTTCAGTTTTTGTCTTGGTAGCCCCATTGTTGATCAGGGGTCGTGTACATCATATTTGAATTTCTCAGTAAAGAATTGCATGTACTTTATTGCGATATATGATACTAGTAGCTGAAATCCATTATACCTGCATTTAAAATATGCATCTGCATAACTCAACAAATAATTAAGAGGTTTCACCAAAATGATAACGCATGACTCGGTCTTCCAATTTAATATTTCAGATGATGCTAGGTATTTTTTTACATTTCAGCCCAGCATTACAATTTCGTAAAAGTAACTGGACAGATGATTTGAAGAAAAAAAGCAAACAAAACAAAACAAAAACAAAAACAATAAACATCGAAATTCTTGTTTTCTTAAATTTAAAGATAAACTACCTCTTCTTTCAAACAGGCCTTATAATAATTTCCATAGTATGTGTTCCAGGCCAGTCAAAAAAGAAAAAGAACAATATCAGATATGATTGGTTTTCGACTTTTCGTTTCAAAATGATCATGTATGCACGATTCTTTCAAAAAATGTATTCAATCAATATTTTGTACTAAGTAACCAGCTCAATTTCAACACACTCAGTGTAAGAACTATGAGAAGAATACACAACGAATAATAATTTGTATTATTCTAGAAAGGTATATACATGAAACACGGATGTGTGTGTAATTGGGTTTTACAGACGTGCATTACTCAAATAATTATAATCATGTACGTCTGGGACCGACCTTTAACGGGGAAACATATTTGTACATTGTTTATACTAACTTATTCTTAAAATTCTTCAGATTCAACTCGATTGCATTATCATTCATGACACTTGACACTACATTAATCATTACTTTTTAAAAAAGTGAATTAATGAATTTCATGTGGTGACCCCCTGCGAATGGAGAATGGAACCCTGGGAAAACAGCCATTTTAATTAAAAGAGAGGATAGAGAGAAGCAATTTTTAAAAAGTTCCATCAAAATCGGTTACGAAATGAAAAAGTTATGAAAGTTTGAAAAGTCTCAATTCACTTTCTATGGCGATTCTCAAATTGGCAATGTTCCTTCAAAATGGCCGGTTTAGTAGTACAACTCGCAGTATGTTTTGTACTCAAAATTTCATATTTTCTCAATTATCTCTAAAGATGCTGCTTGTCTTTTTGTGTACTCAACATGTGTTGTGTCAAATACATTTTCCCATGATATATCTTGAGCTAAGAAGGAGACAAGCTGCACCTTGAGAGATGATGGGGGAAATATGAAATTTTGTGTACAAAACATATGGAGAGTTGTACTACTAAACCTGTCACTTTGAAGCAACATTGTCAATTTGAGGATCGCCATAGAAAGTAAATTGAGACTTTTCAAACTTTCATAACTATCTCATTTCGTAACCGATTTTCATGGAACTTATATTTTTAAATTGCTTCTCTCTATCCCCTCTTTTCATTAAAATTGATTTTTCGCCAGGGTTTCATTCTTCTTTAACATTTTCAAATGGAATATAATTCGGTCATATTTTTAGTCTAGAATGGCTAATTCAGATTTTTTAAAGAAAGACCAGGGGCCTGCCTTCGAAGCGCCTAACTTTACACTTATTGAATTAAGTACCAAATATAGAGGGGCGCAAAACATCTTAAGTGCATTTTGTAGGCGTTGACCGAAAATAGAGTGATTGAGCGTTCAATGATATTTTATGTCATTTTATTACCAAATCATATTAGATTAGTGGCTTCCAATTTGAAGCTTCCATAAACAGGTGAAATGAGTTACTGTAACGAAACTGACATAACTTGCTTCACACTGATATGATTATTTTATTTATACCTAATGAATTGAAAGAAAAAAAAGCTGTAATAATTATTCTAGAATCTAAACTAATTTGAGGATGTTGTAAAAAAACATCATATTTAACTGCACTTCGTCAGATAATCCTGAATTGGCTACCTTTTATGAAATAATGAAGCAGCCTATTGCATATACAGTATGCTAAGAAATATATGGCAGCCTTTGGCTATGCAAGCTTCATCGATTAGACGGGAGAAAATAATTAGTTGAGTTTAGTTTATGGCCTACAAACAAACTACCCGCATACAGCAGTCGAGTGCAAGAAATAGGGAAATCCATGACAATCAAACCAAAACACGATGATAAAAAAAAAAACCAAAAACAAATCCTGTTCCCCAGATGGGGCCAAGATTATATTAAATTTCAAATGATAAGCGCATGTAATTTCAAAAAAGCCTTTCACATCCACGTATCCGCACAACTACCTTCATACATGAAAAGGTCAATACAGTCATGTTCATAGAGACCTAATCAAAATGAACGACTGACCATTAAACTAAAATACGAAGATAGCGGACAACTTTTCCGGTCGCCAAGATATTTCACGGAAGTGAACAGAATGTAAAAGGTTACGAGCAAGTAACTCGGAATCCATAAAAATCGTGAACACGTATACACACAATTACCCACGAGGCCAGATATGGGAAATACCCGATTATGACCTGCTGTATAAAAAGCGGTGAAGACGATGAAAAAAAAAAAGTTATCAACGAAGAACTGAGTGAAATGTGAAATTCCATTAAAAATATTTAACCATATAATATGCTCAGCTCTATACAATGCTTATCATGCTTATATTCCAAAGACAACGCCATGCGCTTCAGCCTTGATCTGAAGGGAATCATAAACTGTCTGTCACCTTTACACCACGTGTGTGAACTTAGGTGGTGAAACGGCTGACCCTTTCCTTAAAGAGAGAGAGAGAGAGAGAGAGAGAGAGAGAGAGAGAGAGAGAGAGAAGGTAGAAGGAAAATGAGGCATAAAAGGTGTGAGGTAGAGAAATATTTTTCAAACACGCATTGCAGCTAATCTGGGAGGGCCGGCGCAAAATGCGAAATTAAATAATATATCCTTCAACGGACCCCCCCCCCCCCCTTGACACTTTTCTAAAAGCAAAGTATGCATGAATTTCTAACCAACATTTTGATTGCTTATTATTTTTTGTGAAAATAATGTAATTATGGCTTACTGCAGTCGGTAGTATAGAAAAAATAACACGTTGAGTTTCGTAATGCAACGTAACGTATACATGTTTGTTACTCTTTCATTTTTTTTTTGTTCATGTATGTACGCGCACAGCATGTAATTCAAATCCATGAAACTGTATATAGCCTAAGCGGGATTTTTAACGCAGTTTTCATGAATTTCAATTTATGTGTCTGTACATGGACAAAAGATGGCAAAGAATTGGAAAGCGTATATCACACATGTAGATCCCGCATAGCATTATGAAACGCTAAGTGGAACTGTTTTATTGTACCGACTGCAATAACAACCATGATTTCATTAATCAAACTGTCAGTTAGTAAATTCTGCATACTTTGCATTTTGAATGAACGAATTTCATTATTTCTCGAGTTATATTAAAAAGTGTCAAGGAGGAACCTGCCTTTTCTGTTGAGGATATCAGGCCTACCTAGTTTTCAAGGTAAATTGTAATTGAATTTAATGTTACCTGAATTAAAGTAAAACCGTCAGGTGGTGGGATAAATTTTTCAATTGAAGCATGTCAAACATGCTGTTTTCACGAGCCTATTTAAAAGTTCGATTGATTTTACCTATGCTTAGTTTAATGACAGGGTTAATACTTTAATTATATGTATCTTGCCATTGAAAACATGGAAAATGTAGAAGCAAAAGGCTAGGCTTACATTTTCAGCTGGTGCAAATGTCAGGTATTCACGGCGTTAGCAGAAAATCAAGGAGTATAAAGAAAACAAACAAAACAGAACAAATAAACAAGCAAGAGAATTAATTCAATATGTTTATTTTAAAAGTGCAATATAAAGTTTAAATGAATACATTTTCCTTTTTCCTCTTCAAATATTCAGGTTAGGCTGGTCAGCTTACATATACATGTATGTAAACTGAACTGATTTACTTTTAAAAGGAAATGTATTACGGATGAAAACTAAAATAAATGATAATTTTCTTTAATTAGTCCTAATTTGAACAGTTTAAATTAGTTTAGGGGTGTATAATCTATACATTAAAGCATTTTTGTACATTTATGCTTCAACAATTCATGTTTAATTTTCAATCCTTTGGATGATAATATTTCTATTAGGTACAAAATCACTTCATGAATAATGTGACAAGCGTTGTAAAAACTCACAGTCAAACGAAAATCTTAACTGGAGGATTTTGTATCTTTATTCGTCTTTCTTTTTTTTTTTTCTAAAGAAAACTAAATGGCCTTACTCAAATCGGCAACCATGTGGACGTTCATAACACTTCTCATCTGCTGTCTGAAGATTAGCATTGCACTCTCTCAGACAGTGACAAACAATAATCTAACCACTCCCACCGCACAAGAAAACGACGCGCCAACTTCCGTTCCATCTGCTCCAGGTTTCACTACAAATGGTGAACATGGCGCCACGCTATCTACCTCCACTATCAGAAGTGGCGCCACCGACTTTGCATTGTCCACCCGTGGCGTCGACAGCACAAGTACGACCACACCCCATTCCAATGGTAAAGGAAATGGCGCCACTGTATCTAAATCCACCACCAGTCTTGACAGTGGGGCCACCGACATTGCACTGCCTACTAGTGGCGTCGACGGCACCAATACCGACACACCCCATACCAACAGTGAAGGAAATGGCGCCACTAAAACGGCGCCGAACGGGACGAGTGCAGATGACGCCAATACGAGTGTAAATGGGGCTGATGAGGGAAGCTCCTTTGATGTGGTTACATCATCCGATGTAACCGTCCCCTCTGACTTATGGGAATTCAATTCAGGTAAATGCAGATTACAAGATTACGAATAATTATTGTAATCAAATGAAACATGAGGGAAGAATTCTAATTACAAAGTGTAATGAATTCGATATAGAAAGTCTTACTTTGATTTTGCATTCGTTTGAAATCCGTATTTTAATAATTGAGTTTAACCCGACGCTGGATTTAAGTCATATGGGGCCTAGTAAAGAAAAAACAATAGACCTCGGTCTAACTTCTTTCGTTTAATTCGAATTCAGACTGAGCTAAAACCGAACATCGGACATGTCGGATTTAGATTCTAATAGAATACAAGTCTTAATGTTCAAAAAATGATTTTTTTTTTCTTGCAACAATCTCAGAGACCTTTATCTCTTTCATTTTAAATCTATATGAAATAACGACTACTTGCCTTATTTTTGTGATCTTACACACCAGGTGGTTCGGAATGGCTATGGAAATCGCTGTCGTGGAAGTGGGATATCATTCTCCAACTCCTCTCAGCCATCATTGGAATCCTGGGTAACTTGCTCGTCATCGTAGTCATTTTCAGTCGTCGCTCTTCGGGTCGAACGACCGACATCCTCGTCGGAAGTCTGGCCGTAGCTGACTTCGTGACATCTTTCGCCATCATCCCTTACCCGACGCCGATCCGCGTCCCAAATACGTGGCAAGGCATGTTATGGTGTTTGGTCATGTATCAAAACCTCCCACTTTGGTTACCAGTCACAGCGTCCTCCTACATCTTAATGGCCATCTCCGTTGAACGGTACATCGCGGTTGTTTACCCACTGCGATTTAGTCGCATTGTGACTGTCCGTCGTGTCAATGTTGCCGTTGGCTTCATCTGGTTTCTCGCGTTGCTGTCTCTTTTGTTTGGATTCTTCGTCACGGGTGTCGACAAGACGTATGGATTCTGCACTTTGACGGTGACGACTCGGCACGGCTTGGCGGCGATGGGTTACTACTGGTTCTGTCTTCGGATCGTCGTTCCCGTCGCCACGATGCTCATCACACAATCCCTGATCGCGCTCGAGCTCCATCGTCAGTCTAAAAATTTCAGAGGCGATAGTAGCTCGACCAACAACTCGTTCCACATTGTGGCTCGCAATCGCGTGCTCAAAATCATGCTGGAGATTATCATCATCTACATCGTGTGCTGGTTGCCTAACCAGGTGGCATTCTTGGGTGTCATCGTTGGTTTCATAGAATGGGGCAAGTACATCGAGAGTCCGTTGCATCGCGTCCTTACTGTGATTGGTTTCTACAACAGCTGCCTGAATCCTTTCATTTATTCTGCACAGCATCCCCAGTTCAGGAATGCCGTCAAGGGACTATTCAGGGGAGAAACCAACAAGAACTCATCCGTGTTCGGCGGGCACAAGCCAGACTCCAGTGATAAGAAACGCTATACAAGCAAAGATACATCCTCCATTTAAACGAACTGCTGTGGAAGATATGTTGCACTTGAATGTGACTTTAGAATTAAAAACTGTAAATAATACCTAGTAGATATTAGTATTCATTATCACACAGAAAACCGTGGCGATCGTAAAACTGTGTTATTCTGAGTAGCTATACTTAAATTGATTTTTATGTAGACATAATCAAGCAAAGATACAAGATTTGTGGTCATAACAATTACAATTATCGATAATAGGATAAGATATATATATATATATATATATATATATACATATATATAAACCCATTACATTTTGGAAATAGACTTTCCATAAAATTCTAAAAAATTTGTTCAATTTTCCAAAAATTTTGTAGTTGCAATTAAACTAGATTTTGGAGGTCTGTGAACAGAATTCCATTTAATACGTTATAAAATAGTATTTGGTTTGGGTGGACTCTAAACTCAGGTTCGCTTTCAAGCGAACCTCTCAGCTTCCAAGGTTCACTTTTTAGCGAACCTCCCAGCTTCCAATGTTCGCTTCCTACCTCTCTGCCTCCAAGGTTCGCTTTTTATCAAACCTCTCTGCCTCCAAGATTCGCTTTCTGCCTCCAAGATTCGCTTTCTGCCTCCAAGGTTCGCTTTGTAACGACTCCCTGCTTTCAAGTTTCGCTAAAAAGCGAACCTCCCAGCTTCCAACTGAAGGTACACTTTGTAGCAAACCTCTCTGTTTCCAAGGTTTCCTTTTAGCAAACCCATCACTGTCTTAACCTGTAACCATACACATGGTCCCTCATACAGTGAATCAGCATGGATGGAATTAAGTCTGTTAGTAAAACTGTTGAGCTTCATGGCTTGCATCTTTATATCTTTTTCGAAGGTAGTGAGTCTTTATACCACATAAAAACCCCGAATAAAGCAAAATTGCTTTCCGTTACTTCATAGAAATACACTAAAATGTGTTTATTTAATACAATTTTTGTTGCATCACTGATGGTAAAATCGCTGAAACTTACAGTCCCAATAGCACCCATTCATCAAATATTTATTAGGAAACACAAATGTCAATACGTACATGTATATGAAGTGACTATGAGATTATGATACATATGGTGGCTCTACACTTTTCTGGATAGATACATTTTATTTATTTAGGCTACATGGCTGTATAGCAATTAGTATATTGTAGTTCACTATCATTAACTCATGCAACTGCGCACAAGCATTTCCATAGGAACTGGCAAAAACAATACCTCATTAACCAACAAAGATAGGTTCACGATCGTTTATTAGCAAGGGAGCACAAATTTTATTTTTTGTATGCGTTCATAGTCACAAGTGTTGCATAATGTATCTTTCTCTTGTATATCTGTGGGAATGTTATTTGAAGAAGAAAAAAAAAAACACCTGGAAAGAACGAAAAACAAAATGAAGCGAAAATTTAATGCAAATCAACACACTATTATAACATAGGGAATGTGTTTAAAACTCTGTTTGTACACAAGTGTAAAATTTGTTGGAAAAAAAAGCACACACACACACACACACAAAAAAAAAAATTGTTCCAATAAGTTCCTTTGATTTCTTCAGTACAATTACATTTTGTTTTTCAATTTCCTGAGCAAAAGTTACTTTACTTACAAATGAAAATATCTTTTTGATACAGGTTAAATATCTCTTTTGATTTGCCATGAGGGAAATTGATAGTCCATTTTTATCCCTGTCCACCACATGACCAGTTGATGCGACACTAGAGTCTGGCTAGCGTAGGGTGACCCAATCTCCAGGAAAGCATGTCTCACCTGTCAACCTTTTCAGCTACAGAAATGAAGAGAAAAAAAATGAACTTAGGAGAGTAATTTAAGAAATAAATGACAAAATAAATACTACTGTATGGTTGTCAGTCTAAAATTGCTTTATAAAAGCTCTCTTAGAAGGGGAAGTCTACCCTTGTATAGATGACTTTAATAAAAGCAGAAAAATGAGAGAAACGAATAAATGAAAGTTCGAGCAAAATTTGATAAAAAATGAAAAAGCTATGACTTTTTGAAGTTGTAATCAATCAAAGACCAACTGGCAATTCTGTGACGTATCCTGCGAGCTCCTTTGCCATTTGCTCTGTACATAAAGTTGCAGAAATTTTTGTTTTCCTAGTTTTTGATTAAGGAATAGATGTGTTTCATACAGGTTTTGTGTTAAAATATATGAGCATGTAATGTATGATTGAATACTTCCTTAAGAGAAAATTAAAATTTATGGGGTTTTTTCAGTATAGGGCAAATGGGAGAGGAGCTCGCAAGATATGTCACGGATTTGGCAATTTGGGTTTGATTTATTACTACTTCAAAACTTCATAACTTTCTCATTTCTCATCAGATTTTGCTCAACTTTCAATTGACCCGTTTCTCTAATTGTCTGCTTTTTAAAACCAACTTGATATCAGGATAGACTTCCCCTCTAAAGAAATCATGAAGTGATTTTTCCAAAATGATTTTCATATTTTCCACTTGTTTTAAAATCTCTTTTGGCAGTTTCCAGTAATCAGTTGCTCTTCACTGCCAGGTATATTTGTTTGTACCCCTGGACTTTCATAATGACAACATCACATAATGTATCTTTGCCAATACTTTTGCATGAGAGCTTAAATGAAACATGATGTGCAAGTATCTGTCTCTTTTTGTTTCATCTTCAAAAAAAAAAAAGGAAAGAAAATAAAACATTAGCTAATATTAATTTGTTGCCTTCCTTGGCTCCGCATTTTGTTGAGCTCTTGGTTGTACTTTATCAATATTGTGGGCTCATTGTGACAATGTCTTTAACATGATATTTAAGTGTAATCATATAGTATACATGGTATAGAAATAGTGAATGGCCATGAGTGCAATATGGTACAAGATTTTGCACGAGGTGAAAGATAAGAGACGCTCTTATAGAGCGTCTCATCTTTCACCGAATGCAAAATCTTGTTCCATTGCACGAATAAAGATCATTCACTATTTGTTTTATACAACACCTCGGACGTTAAAGGGCTTAAAACATTTTTTCTTAAAGAACAGATTTACTAATCTGAATATGACCGACCAGATTCAGTGATCGATAAAAAGATATAAAAGAGGCCCTAATTTAGGGCGTTATAACGCGGTAATTTAGGGCGTTATAACACCGTAATAGGGCGTTTTAACGCCGTATTAACAAAACTAATAATAATTGGCTGAAATCAGCCTCCGTAGATATCTGCACATCATAAATTTCAGTTCTCCTGCTAACAGTATTATCAAGGGTACATTTCGTGATGTCATTATGAAACTCCAGTGGTAAAATCAAATATACCTGGCATTGAAGAGCAATTTATCTTATAAGTGAAGACTAGAAATTAGTGCTCCCTTGCTGATAAACAATCACCTGTCTTTGTTGGTGAATGAGGTATTGTTTTTGCCAGTTCCTATCCAAATGTTTGATCTCAGTAATACATGCGTTAATAATAGTTGACTAACAAATTGCTATATAGTGCGTCCCAGAAAATAGTCCGAAAAAGTCTCCCCCAAATAAATATTTTAAAATATTTCAAGCAAAATTTTATAGCTGTGGATAGCTTATGGTCTCTTTTATTAAATGACACCTAAATATCTGGTGTTAGTTTACGCTTGAGTGAGCGAAGGCCTCTTTTTTGAAAAGGTTCAAAATCCAGACTTGACAAGAATTTATATTTGTTCTGGCTGGTATCAGCACAGTTGGGAGTCATGTAAAGGCTTAGAAATGTTCATATTTTGACCAGTAACAGACAATTTAAGAAAGAACAGTTTTTTTCCTCTGTGTACTTGCGTATCTCATCAACATTATTATGCTTCAGTGAGCAATTAACTACTTTATTGAGGTTTTTGAAGTATTAAGTTTGGAGAGTTTTCAATTCAAGCGGGATTTTTTCAGTCAACCGTAAAGTTTTGATGGGACATGTCAGGATATACAGAAAACAAAGCCTATTCTTTCATGAATTGCCTTTTAATAATCAGAATATGAAAATATAATATAATTTAAAATTAAAAAAATAAGCTTTTTCAAGATATAAACTTTGCTGATACCAGCGAGAACGAAATATCAATTTTTGTCAATCATGGATTCTGAACATTTCACAACAATGGCTTTTGCTCACTTAAGCGTAAAATATCGTCAGATGTTTTGGTGTCATTTGATATGAGAGACTCTAATTTATCCATAGGTATGAACATTTCATGAACATATGTTCATTTGGGGACACTTTCTCCATCTGTCAACTGTTAATGGTTCTCAAATTTGTTAACACCAGAATGAATTGCCTTTTAATAATCATAATATGAAAATAAATATAATTTTAAAATTATTAAAATAAGCCTTTTCAAGATATAAACTTTGCTGATACCAGCGAGAACAAAATATCAATTTTTGTCAAGTCTGGATTTTGCACCCTTTCGCAAAAGTCACTTTTGCTCACTCGAGTATAAAATATCGCCAGGTTTTTTGGTGTCATTTGATAGAAGAGACAATAAGCTATCCACAGGTATAGAAATTATACGAATACGTTGAAATACTTATTTTGGGAGACTTGGGGGACCATGCAGGGGCGTCGCTAAAGTGGGGTGTTGATGTCGGAAAAAAAAAAGGAGGGGGAGAAAAAGGGAAAGGCAAGAGGAAAGGGAAAGGCAAGAGGAAAGGGAAAGTGAGAAAAGAGAAAGGAGAAGAAAAAAAGAAAAAGGAAAGGAAAGAAAAACAAAAACAGAAAGAAAAGAAGGAAAGGAGAGAGAGGAAAAAAAGGAAAAACGGGCCAAATTTTTTGCTCGCTCGCTTCTCTCACTCGCAAAAACAGTAGAAAGTTAATATTCGGGCAAAAGGCGTACCCCTTCGGCAATGAGCTGCAGCCCCTCTCCCCAGAGGATTTTCAAAGTTCCGATATTCGGGCAACCACCACTTCATATTCGGGCAGCGAGGAGCCAGAATATCCACATATTTGGGAAGAGAGGTTCCCAGATAATTATGTAACTTCTGTAAGTAACTTCTGTACATTTTCACTACGAAAAGTTAAAACAATTTAGAAATTGAAAAGCTGATATTCGGGCAAAAGGCGCCAGCCCCCTCCTTGCGAAAATGGACCTGTATGATCAAGATTTCTACATCTGTGATTTTCTTTTATTATTATTTGTGGGGGGGGGGCGGGATGGGGAGAGATTAGGGTGCAGAATTTTTGTCGGTCAGTTTGGGTGACACATCCTAAAAAATTGTAGGCAAAGTTGGTTGTCACATCCCCCCCCCCCAATTCAAAATGTTCTAGTGACGCCCTGGAACCATGATAGCAACAGGTTTGCGAAAAGCAGGAAGCGGACAGGTTGGCTACAAAGCGAATCTTGGAGGCAGAGAGGTTTGCTAGAAAGCGGACCTTGGAAGCTGCCTGGAGGTTCGCTTTAGAGAGGTTCGCTAGAAAGCGAACCTGAGTTTGGAGTCCACCAAACCCAAGTACTGTTTCATTTCCAAAATGTAGTTAAATTGCAACTACAAAATCTATGGAAAATTGAACAAATTAAAAAAAAAAATTATGGAAAGTCTATTTCCAAAATGGAATGGGTAAGTATATATGTGTGTGTGAGATTAACTCAAACTTTTGTATTTTTTCACTCATAAATAAAATATTATTAAGAGAAATAAACTTTCAGACAATACACCTTTGAATGTATCTTAAAGGAGTTATATGCATTAACATTAACAATTTACAAGCCAGATATTATCATGAGGTACAACTTGTCAGCTCATTTGGGTGTATCATAGTTCAGAGAAGAAAATTCAATAATTATGTTTTATCTTTTTGATATCATAGTACTGATTATGTGATATCGCTGGTTCTGTAGCTTTGTTTGTCTCTTAAATCATGCTAATCTTGTTACACTGGTCACCACCTGACATTATATTTATATTCTTTAATCTAAAGAGTAAAAATTATGTTTATATTTTTCTTATTCTTTTATTCCTGTGCGCTAAGGTTGTCGCATTTTCCTTTTGAAAGCATAAAAAAGCGAGGAAAGAAAATGTTCTCCTATTTTTAAAAGCGTCATAATTACTTCTCCAAAATCTACGACATGCACTGAAAATTAGGGGGGAAAATATTTTTAGAAGGCATGTTTATGAAATCAAGCATGGGGGGGGGGGGGGGATGGTAAGAATGGTGTGATTGTTAGGGGTGTTCCTCGTAACGCCAACCCAGCATGGCCGGTGTAATTATCCACAACAGTCTGACAAATTCCAATTTGCATTGTCATCTGGAAGGTGTCTGTGCCTCCTCGTTTAATTTACCGAGTTCTGGAATTGTATTCTAAACCTGGATATTGTCTTTAAAGAAATAGAAAAATAGAAACGTTCAAGGACTTTTCCTCTTGTATGAGGACTTGAAACATTTGGCATTTTCTTAGTTTATTGCCCCATTGCTGTTAACAGCGTTGCTCATTAAATCTATGGGAAATTGATATCAAAGATGGACCTCCATGGGGGAGGGGGGGGGGGGCGGGGAACACCGTCGTTCCCAAGTATATACCATGTATACCGAGTAGTTAGAATGTAATTTTCCACTGAATATGATTCATGTATGCAGCGCGTCGTAGCGTGGGTCGAGCCGGGGGGGGGGGGGGGGGGGGGGGGTCACCGTTCCACCGGTCGTACTCGTTGGATGAAAATGTAAATTAACAAGGTCATTAATTATGCAGAGGTGTGAAAAAAGGGATGTAATGCATTCTTTTCATTTTCCTGTCCTCTTCTCTTTCTTTCTCTCTTTTTTTCTCTCTATTTTCAATTTTTTAGTTTTATTTTGTCCAGGTTCATGAATGGTACCCAATTGATATTTACATATAGATTTGAATTGGACTTACAACCATCATTCTTTTAAAATCACATTCTTTCACTTTGTTTTGAAATAAAAGTTAAAATGTGCATAACCATCGATCGTAGCTGTCATTTCAGAAAACTGATAAACAATAGCGAGAGAAGATTGCCGCTATAATTTCTTCCATTACTTTACATTTATTTTTCCCGCTTTTAATATTCTTTGCGACTTAGTGAAATCATTATTCTTTAAGAAAAAGATATTTTCAACAGTCATAATTGACGTCACTATGCATGTTTCATCTTACACGGAAGCAGAGAAATCGATGTTGGATATGATTGCGTCCTTCTCCTTAAAATAACTTTCATAATATGAACTAAATATACCAGTAATTCCAGTTATATATCTATTATCCATATCTTACCAAATCCTTCGTATCAAGCCTAGTTAATTCATTTCATTGAATGTCATTAAAACTGAAAATTATGAACATGAAAGAACGTGTATGCCCACAGTTACACTGTAGTTACACTGCGCCAGGATTGTCAAATTCGACAGACATGGCGCGGTATAAATGTTCACTGTTATTATTATTATTATTTACGTGAATTCATGGATATGATAATATTTCTGGTGGGCTATTATTTCCTCACAAAATCATGAAAATTTTGACTGCCGTGAGCGGAAATCGTTTTAATCAGCGTGGAGTCCAACTTCAGTTGAGGCTATCCAAAAATATGTAATGTTCCAGATTTAAATGGAATTTTAAAAAATAAGCAAATTCATTTTTGTATGATTGCTTTCTAATGCGTGAAAATTTATCCCCCAATGTGTAATTCATAGTCTGTTCCCCATTGCAGGTCTATCACACTTGTTTCTGCTTTTTATGAGGATTAGGACTTAGACAACAAATATATCAATGATAAATGTATTAATTTTTTTAAAAATACCACCCCCGTAAAAAAAAAAAAATGCAAGAATTGTCATAATGGGGGTTATCATCACATTTACCACAACTATCGATGCCGAAATATAATTGCGTATTCTTAGGTGAATTTTTTTTCCCTCTTAATAAATAATATAATATAATGATAACGTTTTATTTTCCCAGGGTAGCCACTGGGTAAATAAAACGTTATTAAAACGTTATTATTATCTTATATTAGGTGAAATTTTTTCCCCTCTTGATAAATGATATTCCAAGATCTGTTTTAGGTAATACAATTACAATTAAAATCGAAATGATGAAAAAAAAAAAGGAAGAAAGAAAGAAGCTAATAGGATCAAATATTATGAGAATATTGTTTGTATAAGTCCCTTACTTCATTGTAAAAACATATCTTTTAGCTAGGAGCCTTTGTCATAAACTCGAGATAATCAAAGATAATGGAAAAATGCAGTTGTAATCGTTTTTCTTTAGTAGATAACATTTCCTGACAAGATAGTGACTTTATAAGCAGATAAGAGTGTTGATAATCATCGCAATAGGGGTAATCGTGGTCTAGTGGATAGGTCGCAGGACTGTGGATCTCATGGTTCGCGGTTCGAGTCTCGGCGCGGTACTAATGTCCTTTGGCAAGATATTGATCTACATTTGCCACTCTCCTCCCAGGTGTAGTAAATGGGTACCTGGTAGGAATTTATTTCTTGAACGCTTTCAGCGCCTTAGGGCAGCTGGTCTAAAGCCAAGGTAATAATACTACTTTGTGGGCGCCTTGAGCATCCCCTGGGATGGATACGTGCGCAATATAAATGTAGCTATTATTATTACTATAGGTTTTCCCGGCCAATTTCGAAAAATAGCGGGCATATGCGTTATATGTCATTCAAGTTCGAGTGATTTTTGTAAGCCTGCTGTTCTCACGGTTCAATTTTAAACTCCAGAACATTCATCTTCGTCAAATTGCATTCAGTTTTAAACGACAACGTTTTCAAATAGGTCAAAATGTTAATCAGTTTGGCAATACACATCCGTCACTCAAATTCGTGCCAGTTTGCTTTTCCTTAGATTTTGGCCGCATTTAGGTTTTCTATTTCGTTTTCAGGCGTGCTTCTTAGCACATAGATCATTCAAATAAGAACGACTAGGACAACATACAGTATACGCACTATGAAGGCGGGGGGGGGGGGGGGGGGGGAGGTGGCAATGAACTTCCCCTATTCTCACAATGGGAGTTATATTCATTTGTGAACACATGGGGGTTATCATTCCATCTCTCCCAAACCATCACCCCCCACCCTCCCGCCTACCCAAGACAGGGTTTTTCAGGTTATGTCTTAATCCATACTGAAACATACATTCATATATACGTGCTAAGAGTACTGTGTGTTGCTCTTACAACGAGATCATAAAGTGAAAGTGACAATAATAGGCCTTTTCTTATAAAGCTACTCGCTCCTTTCGTACACAAATTATTCAAATGAACATAAACAATACAAATACAAAAATATAAGTTGGATGAAAAGGATTGCGCACATTCCATAGATGCTCGCCTGTAGACGGAATTGAATGTTTAAATGCTCTTCATCTGATTTTCGAAGTTGAATGGTGTTATTTCAATTCGGTTTGACAAAAGTTGGCGATCGCACGATGAAAAAATCCAATTGAATCAAATTATTTGTAAATTGAATGATGATCCTGATCGTTATTCAAATTCGTTCTAAATTGAGTGCCGTTCTCGACAAATTGGGTGCTGTTATCGACCATTTGGGTGCTATTTTGACGAAATTGGACGGAATTATTTTGCTTGTTCAAACTGAAATGGAAATGCATAACTAAATAAATAAATTCATTACGGCGTCAGGTTGCGCTGTACTGTCATAAAATATTTTTCATCTTATTACTCAACCATACTTTTCAGGAAGTGTAATTGCAGTAGCGTTGGCCTAAAGCTCCTGTTTAAGAGGATTGTCATGAATATTTTGGTTATATTCAGCACTTAGTCTTTCACTTTAATCAAGGAAAATGTTAGCAGATCTATTCATGTTACTATAGACTAGATAAGGAAGATGAAGACATTATGGTATATTAATCTTTATTATGTCTTATTATTTCCTTACTGAACTGTAACTGCATCTTCAACCATAAAAATTTGGTATTTTAGAGAGAAATAAAATAAATAAATGAATGAACAAATGAATTAATAAAATACTCAGTCTCACTGCTTTTTACCTAGAGAGTCTTACAATGTCTTATGGGCCTTTTCTCAACTTGCAATATATGCCTATCCATTTCTCTCTGAATATGCCAGGTTTGAAACATTTACAACCGTCCATTCTACATTACTTGACCTTTACACTCATTAATGTTCAAAGAGATCCTGTTGGTGGCGTGGAGAATGACACAATAGCAATATTCTTCATGAGGAATGACTGATACATATTGCTTTATACGAGACAGTCCAAATGCCATCGTGGGGTCCTATTAATAGTTATATTATTTATTATCGAAGTATGGTTTATCACTATATGATAGTCAAAAGGTGTCTTTCCTATTTTGGACCAGCGACACATTTTGTGACAGAGTGATTGATATTTGGTTTTATTAATCTATACAATATAAACATGATAAAGGAAATAAAAACCAAGAATGGAGTAAGTAAAGATCATGAGATTATACTATCTAATAAATGTATAAATCATATATCTGGCCAATACAGCTATTGTAGAGACAGAGAGAGAGAGACAGAGAGAGAGAGAGAGAGAGAGAGAGAGAGAGTGAGAGAGGCAGAAAGAGATCAGGAGAGAGATCAAGAGAGAAGAGATCGAGAGGGAGGGGGGGCAGATAGGCAGAGAGAGAGAGAGAGAGAGAGAAAGAGAAAGAGAAAGAGAAAAGAGTAGAGACATAAAGAAGAGGAGAGACAGAGACAGAGACAGAGATAAGCAGCTTTTAAAAAATATTATACCTTTGCATAAGGGGGCACGTGCCCACACCCTTACCTCCATTAACTTTGCATCTGAACATTTGCACTTATTGCAATTATTTGCAATAAAATATTCAAAGATAACGAATAAAGACGTAAAATTTTCCTCTCTAAAATAGGGAGGAGTTATTTCATAATTCATTTATTATTTTTCTATCAAGGAGAAAAGCAGAGTGCCCTTCCTTGTGTAGCCCGTACCTGGAGGGAAAGAAAATAACCCCCCACATTTTTGCCTGTCCGGTTTTGCCCCTCTGCTTCTGCATGCAATCTTTTGTGGGTGTCTAGGATTTTTAAATCCAAGTATCACAAAAACCGAGATATATTTTACATCGCTATTTCTACTTAATGAACCATGAGCGGTATATTATATAAGCATGGGCTTAATTAATCAATATTTACCGAAAGGGCAGCTAAACGAGAAAAAATATCCACTAGAATAATTAAGTTGAATATCCTGAAATTGCAATTTGACTTTGAAACCATTTCACTGCTTATAGGCAAGAATATAATAATGATCCATGCAATATTTCGTAGGCGGGTACAACCTGTGACATAACTGAGTACAAATCAATTAATTCGTGGTCAGCATAATATCTATTTCTTTTTTTTTTTTTTTTTTTTTTTTGTATTTTTGTTTTTATTTAAAACTAAACTCAACAAAACAATATAAGGTATTTACAGTATCAAATATAATACAAAACACAAAACAGGTTACACGGGACAACACAAGACAAGACACAAAACACAAGACAAGACAATGCCCCACTCGTAGAATGAAGCCTCACCCTAACGAACATGAAGGGGGGGGGGGAGGCATAAATGCCTGTGAACCCACCTCTAAAATCATCAGGGTGAGGCTCCTGATAAGCAATTACTAAATTAAATAGACAAAAGCAATATTTATCGTGAAAAACAGAGACATTAATTAAATACCTCGGGGGGGGGGGGGGAACGTCGGGGTGAAATTTTATATTAACGAAATGGACCATTTTTTAAAATGAGAGCTCAGTTTACCTTTCTTCTCCGCTATTCTATATTCAATTTTCTGTTTCATTTTGACAAAAGAAATAAAACTCTGAAAATCTAGTTGAACCTCTTGAAATTTACAACGTATAATATAACACTTAAGGCACAGGAATAGAAAATTAATACATAAATCATGCCTGGTTATAATATCTATTTCTTGAACACAGATAATCTGAACCTCGAATTGAATCAAATATAAATAGCTTTGCTTTAGCGCGAATTCAAGGTTAGCAGGCGACGATGGAAATACAAGAGAAGAAATGGAAACAAGCCGCTAAATTATTTTTGCTAAGATTCACCAAATAAGGATGGTAACATTTAAATGACCTGTCGAAACGGTAGAGATGAAGAAGTAATTATGACAATGAAAAAAATAAAATAAAATAAGAGGTACTGTATTGAAAGCCAATTTTAAGTGTAGTTTTTCAAGTAAAGAGAGAAACTGCATGAGTGTAACAAATTCTAGACGCAGTTCAATATATTTTATTGAACTGTATTACAATTAATCGAGTTAAAGCTATAGCGATATATTCATAAATCATGGGCAAAAATGTTGTTCAGGTAGCGATGATGAAGCGTTCGAATGAACCGAATTCAAACCATTTCAAAGCTCTGTTTTTTTAAGCAATAGAAAGCAAATCGACGAACTTTGAGCGCGAAATTAATTTGTCTATAGTATGTTGGAACCTCAGGGTCATGCAATGCACTGGCAGCAATTTAATTTCCTTAGCTCGGTGAAATAAGAATATCGATAGACTTGCTTGATTTTTCAGATCAAGTCATTAAAAAAAGGGGGATTTTTCTCCACTGATGTTCACTCTTACGCCCACCAAGGCGCGCCGGAAGGGTTCCAGCTTTACGGGGGTGGGGTGGGGGGGGGGGGGTGCGGGAAAACACTCTTGGGGGCCCACCTCCCTCAAACTCTTAATACCTGCATACAGCCCTAACCCCCCCCCCTGCACACACACACACACACACACGCGCACACACACGCACACACACACCCTCCAATCGAACAAGCATATTTCCCCCCTTTTTGAATACATATTTCTTTGTGTTTCGAAAGTGCGCGGTTTTGAAGTATGAAAAAAGAGAAGAAAAAGAAGAAACTTCGAAGCACAGTTATCACCCTAACTAATGCCTTTTGCTGCAATATCAACTTTCCAGTTTCTAATAAAAAATAAACTTTTTACAGATTATGGAACACTGACATTTTAAATTTCAAAGCATTAGAAGCTTATTTGTTGTGGTTTATTTTGTAAGAGGAAGCGGCGGAATTGATTCCTCCCAACCCCTTCAAAGAGACAAGCATCTTTCCTCCCCCTCCCCCTCCCCCTCATTCCCGCTATACGAGCGCCTAAAATAGACAGGTTTGTTCAGTGTTAAGGAGACTGAATCTATTAATATGCGAGGGAGCGAGTGAGAAAATGTTAGATATTAGAGCACTACAGAAGGCTTATAAATCCATTATTATACTGCAAAAGTATCACATCCAATATATTATAGTGTTGTCTTGCGAGGGGACTATTTTGCCCCTATCCCTCAGGCCCACACATCCGGGGTCTTGATGTTAATTGGTTTCCTACATTGCAATGTTAATAACAAAACATCTATTGAAATGCGAGGGAACGTAGCGATCAAGTGAGATTTTGTTTTCAATGTTGAAACTACGTATTTTAGAGCACACAAATTCTTATCTATTGTTAAACTGCAAAATGATTGATGTCATATAACATTTTTGTCTTGTAAGGAGGAAAGAAAAACGACATTTCCCCCTATCTATGCATCGAGAAATACCTGCCCCGCCCCCTCCGGGTTGGGGCCTCGTGGTAGACAGGGTTTGTAAAGTCCAAGAAGTCCCCAAAACAATGCATCCATTAATCTGCGATTTTTACCCCTACTTGAATGATGGGGGAGGGGGAGACTGCCCCTCTGCCCCCGCTTCCGGCGCCTATGCACCCACCTTTAAACGGCGATTTGAAACATATGTGACGTTATCATTATCTGCTTGCTGAGAATTTAATTGCGATTGTAAATTCTCATGCTGCTTATTAAGTGGCGTCTCCAATAAGCTGTTAGTAGCGTGGCATGGGTCCAGCTCTTTAGGGGGCGCTGAGTACTGTCATAGGGATGGAAGAAACCGCCTTAATAGGTGAAAAAAAATTGTGAACAAACAAATCTAGTCATGAGAGGGTGTGGGAGGAGGCCATTTTCATCTTATTCACTTTGCCCTCCCTCTCCTCCTCTCTCTCCCTCCTCTCTCTCCCTCTCTTTCGTTTTCATTTTTTTTTTCTTCGATTGGGGTGGTGGAGAAAACGTGCCCCCGTCCCTCATAGATAATGCTCAGTACAGTAAGCTGAATAGTATTGCTCCTGCATAACGGAGCAGTGAGGCATGTTTTCCCTATCACATTTGAATTTTTTTCCGTTCACATCTCTCTCTCCCGTCTCCCCCCTCTCTCCCTCTCTCTCATGTTTTCCATTGTTCTATATCCATTTTCTCTCTCTGCCTCTCTTATTATCCATGAGTCTTCTCTACCCTCTCTCCGGCAAACGAATTTATCAATACATTCAAATTTATGGATGCTTCTTCCTAGAATGGCAGATGATGAACTATTTGCAGATAATTGAGGAAAATAATCCACTTCTACACATCCAGTCATTGTTGCTATGTCGCTCAAACATCAGACAAGCATTGTAAGTCGTCAGGAGCAACTTCTGTTGAAGAAGAATACCCTGATTTAATTGAATACATACTAGTAAACTGTTCAATCCTAAACTCTACATGAATGACATATCTTAGCTGTCCTGATACACAAAAGACTTCAGTCAATACTTTCAGTTTTGTGATAGGAGAATGCGGCAGAGTAACGGTGATTTGGAACTAGTCCTTATCATCTTTTACGTCCCTGCTCTATAACAAGCAAGGCAAACCTCTGACAAAGCCGAGGCTACGATGCGGCACAACTGAAGAGCTAAATTACAGCGAAAAGATGGAGAAATATTCGTACCAAAAGGTCCTAGGGATGGGAAATTTCGGGAAGGCTTGGTTAGTACGATCACGTGAGAGTCGTAGACCTTATGTCATCAAGGAGATCAATGTCGTGTGCATGGGCGAGAAGGAGAGAGAAAGAGCCGTCAACGAAGTCGCTATCCTGGGACGGCTGAGGCACGTGAACATCATACGGTACCGGGAAGCTTTCGTTGCCGGTAGTGGAGGGATACTGGCAATAGTGATGGAGTACGGTGATGGTGGTATGTAAAACACTGGCGGATTTGGGTCCGTGCCCCCGTTTTTCAAACCCATGTGGCACTCAAACCGTTTGGAGAAATTTTTTAAAATGTTTGTCACGAAATTTCCGGAATAATGTTGCCCCTACTTTGCAAAATCCTGGATCCGAGACTGAAATTAAAATTTAGGTCCGCGCCCCCTCCACATTTGAAATGCATATGACACTCAAAAGTATTATTTTTTGCTGTTGCTTGTCACTGAATTTTCTTAATATTGGGCGCCCTCTGGGCAATTACCCCCGCCCCCTCCTTCCATATAAGGTTTTGACCTTTTAATTTTTACTCCCCAAATCTCTGATTGAAATAACAAAATATTATCATTTTTTAAGTTAACCGTCTGGGGCTAAAATTACTACCGGGGTCGCAATTAGGGGCCATCCTTCTTGCCCCGTGGATCGGCCCCTGTATTGCTAGATGATGATACGTTCACGATATGTCGGGTGATTCCTCTCAATGAATGCTGATGTGGAATACGCTCTCTCTCTCTCTCTCTCTCTCCCATCCCATCCCTCCCCCTCCCCCTCCCCAATGTTGCCCAATCGGATACGTAAACAAAAAGTTTGAAATGTCAAATTCAGGCATCGTTTCAGTTCATTTGGCTACCTGTTAGTTTTCATGTTTATATTTTGATTTTTTATTGTAAGTTTTCCTGAGATTTCAATGGAGATATATATCATACATGATGATGACTGCATAAGCATTTACATTTATAATTAAAGATATATAACTGAATTTAACTGACACTGTGTTCATCTTTCAAATAATTGTTACAGGAGACTTGGCGGAAAAAATCGAGGAAGCCAAACTGTCAGGGCAGAGCTTTAGTAGTCCTCAGATCTTAAATTGGTTTGTGCAACTTTGCCTGGCTCTCTACTATATGCATTCAGAGAAGGTTTTACATCGAGGTGAGTACTGCAAACTATTAATTCATTTTTCAGAATGTTTGAATCATAAAGCCAACGATGAAAGGATTTTAGGGACAATTTTGGGGTGGTTTGATCATGCATAACACAAGTTTGACTGGACCTATGAGACGCTGTCCTCTTTACGCTCCTGAGAGGGGGTAATAGTTACATCATTTCTGAAAAACAGAGGTTATATTTTCCTTGCAGGCTTTAGAAGACTAGTTCAGCAGAGAGAAGGGGGACCTTTGGTTAGAAGGACCCTTCCCCAAAAAAACTTTTCCCACATTAAACAATATGTTTTAACAAAGTTAGAATAAAAGTGAATCTATTTACTTATTGAATACTTACAAATACTTTCTACTCAATATATTTACAGTTTGGATATATGTATGTATTTATATGAAACATGAATATTCCTATATGTAAATAGCTCGTGAATCTTAAGAAGGTTACACGAGTGGAAGAGTGGGGGTTTGTGGGTACGAAAAATTGTATTTATTGTTCTGATAGCCCGTTTTTATACAAGTAAAAGTTGATTGATAAAGGATTTACCAATATTCCCCCATGCAGGGATTCCAAAGTATGGTAGGATTAGTGTAGAATAAAGAGAGTAAGACATGAGTAGGAAATGAAGCTTTGAGTTTGCCATTGACTCCTGTATTTCTCGATATGAGTTTAATGATGTTAATTATGTGTGTTTCCAAGTTAATTTGTTGTCGATTTATATATTCCTAAGAATTTGGTTGTTTCGACTTGAACAAGAATTGTGTCGTTTAATAAAATTGGTCCTGGTAGACGTTCACTTGATTTGTTGAATAAAATGATGTTTGTTTGTTCATATTAAGTGACAGTTTGTTTACTTGGATCCAGTTTAATATCAAGTTTAATTCGTAATTTACAGTATTCAGGAGGATTTAGGGATTACGATTTGAGAGAAGAATGTTGGAGTCATCAGCAAATAATAGAAAAGAAAGATTATTAGAACAATTCTGAAAATCATTGATGTAGAGTACAGATAACAGTGGACCAAGTAATGATCCCTGCGGCACTCCGCATGGAACACTTTTCATTTTAGATTCATGACCATTTATATAACCATACTGCTTACGGTCTGTAAGGTAATTCCTGAACCGATCCCAGGCCTTCCAACAAATTCAATAGTGAGAAAGTTTATAGAGAAGAACATTGTGATCGATGGTATCGAATTGCCTTTACAAGCGTGATTAGAGCAGGTAATAATGCAATTAAAGTGACGCCACGTGAGTGGGTGCTTAGTTAATGACGTTAATCTTGACGTCAATCCCTCATTTGTGTTCTTTTCTGTATCAGAAAAGGAACTCATTAGCTGCGGTTTGTTTGTTTTTTAAGTTTAAAGTATCTAAATTTCAGTTTTTCCTGTCCCTTTAAATTATTGTGAAACACCAATGTTATTTAGCACACTACAACCAAAAAGTGTACATAACCAACAAATAATTTGCTCTACTTCGTTTCAAATCGACTCGACGTGGAGACTAACATGTCCTTTATAAAATGTTATTGGCACGCATCCCACCTCAGAATTAGTGCGTATTCTGTCTGGACAGACTTATCCGCAACACCCTCCGACGTAAAAAAATCCATTCACCATCACCAGATTATCGTCGACGCATTCCTGTAACTATGGTCTTTATAGGTCAGGGGAGCATTTATGATAGTTGAGAAGCCAGAATCCCCTTGTATTGTCCATTAAACATTTATCCTTTAGGCTTTGTAGGATCATAGCTGAAGCATGATTTGCCATGATCTGGTTCGAAACTGGATTTGATTTTTTTGTCTACAATATTCTTTCGATACCTTGTATTTATTACTTTAGTGGGCAATTGTACTGTTCATAAAACGTCGTTTAATGGAAGACAAATTATTAACACTAATTTAAGGAAAAGAAATATTGTTAATTCTAACTCTTTCCCACGATGTTTCTATGATAGACCTCAAGCCGTCTAACCTGTTCCTGACATCGAAAGGCCTCATCAAAGTTGGTGACTTCGGAATCTCAAAAATGTTACATAATACTCTCGATCACGCTAGTACTACCATTGGGACTCCATACTACCTATCCCCAGAAATCTGCCAACGACAACCGTATCCTTTCATTGAAATTCGGAATGATATTCCGTTATTATGCTATTGAAATAGAAGACCATTGATTTGGTATTTTTTTTAAAAAGAAGTTTTTATGGTTTTTAAAGATTATTTTTAAAAATCGAAATACATTACAATTCTAAACAAGAAGGAATATAATATAATACATTATTTTTATTTCTATAGTGCTCTTACAAACTTACTGTTGGTTCACAGCGGTTTACATTATTGCGATAACGCTGTCACTCTGGGACAGTTTAAGCCATTATTCAACATTTTGACAAAGTCGCCATTAAAAGAATCACAGTTGGTATTTTTAAAGAATTTAATCTAGAAATATATCCAGTGCATGAGCATGGCCTACATCACACTAAAAGGTAAAAAAGCTAGAGAACATTTTACAGATACATGCATGGTTACAGGAATTTGAATAGCAGCGACAATGTTCACATGAACATGAACATCCCAAACCGATGAGATTGTTAATTACATCCATCGCTCACTTACGTGCTTTGGGAGAGTGGCGTCACACTGTCTTGTCCATCTATTGAGGAGGCACTTGTGGGGGGGGGGGGGGGAATCACCGGTCTTACTCGGTAAATGAAAAACGAAGCCACTGATTAGGGGAGATTAGGGGGTTCTCGTCTTCTTTTCTCGTTGTTCCCCCTTCTCCCTTTCCCTTCCTCTCTTTATCTCTTATTTTCTTCTTTTCGATTGTTGTCACGTGCCCCCCCCCCCGTTCCCCCTGTAGCAGTGCCACTCAGTTGGAAACATGCATTGTAAAAGTATTATGACGACTTAATATGAAGCCACTTAGAACAACGACATACAATTAAATTAAGTCACTCGGAATATATACGTTCATAAATTCACATCATTTGACAGATTCAATTTCAATCCATGCATCAAGTAATTACTATCGAACAGTTACGTAGCAACATTAGTTTTCTAACAACATTAATCACAATATGATAAAATGACGCCACAATCTATGCATGTAAGCCATTGTCTTGACAACGACGTATCAAATTAGTACTCTCAAGCGTCACCGGGGAGGGGGTCTGGTCTTCCGGAACGAACGAAAGCTTTAGTACAGATATAACACACAAGGCGGCCCTCGGATTCAATAGTAAAAATTGATTATTACCATAATGATTAGTTTTGAATGATAATAACTTTAAAAAGTAACAAATATCGTACCGACTCTTACCCAGTGTCAACTTGAATATTCCAAAATATTTGTGGGGCATTTTTTTAACAATACGAAACATTGACGCTTTGAAATTTGAACATTTTTGTGAATGTTTTTTTCTTTTAATCAAGACAATTAAATAGCTGTATCATCCATTAAATAAGAACACAAGAATAAACTTTGTATATTATACTTGTTTCAGTTTTATTTTCATTTCCAACAGAACAGTGATTTTAAGAAGAAATCAAATATACAATTCAATATTCAATAACAAAATACATTTTACATGGTTTAAAGTTATACAATAGAAAGTATACATAGACTTCCAGTATAATAGTATTTTTGTTGCTGTTTTTGTTTTTTAAGTTAAACCTGTGGAAATGGAGGGATCCACTGAAAAGCAGAGCTTGTAGAATGTGGATCCCTCGCAATAATGACAAACGTAATTTTTTTATCATGTAAATATAATGACCAGAAAAAATATAAAATATACATAGATTACCAAAAAGTGGCAGAATAATAATCCAATTATAAATCCGTAATTTGAAAATTTGTATGGTGAACATAATAAAAAGAATATAAGACAACATAAAATGAAGCAAGGGAAGATAGAAATACAAGGATAGTAAATAGTAAATGGGTGCGACAATTCTTTTTTTTTTTTGCCAGCCCTCAAAAAGTCGCTCAGTAGGGGGGGGGGGATCAGCAGATGTGTTCCTCCATAATTCTCTGAGAAGCCAAAAAAAAAAAAAAAAAAAAAAGGTCTAAGACGGCGGAAAATTTATTTTTTTTCTGTCAAAAGTTGTCAAGGGGGGCAGTCTGCCCCCTGCTCCCCTCCCCCTTGGGTACGCTAGTGAATGTCATTATGAAGAGAGTTCCAAAATTTGGAGGCTGTATAAATGTGTAGATGAAAGTCATTACAACGCCGGGTTGGGTACTTATGAGAAGATTTATTTGGGGTGAACGTATCATCAAAAACGGAAGGAAGCATGTCGTTATCATAAGAATACATAAACTGACCTAACTGAAGGAGATAAAGATCTTTAATTTTCAATATATTATTTTCAAAGAAAAGAGGATCCGTATGGGAGCGAAAATGAGAAAGGCAAATGATACGAAGAGCTTTCTTTTGTAATAATAATATTCTGTTTAATAAAGTTTGGAGCGTATTGCCCAACACCAGGAGTCCATACTGTAGATATGGTAAGACCAGAGAGGAATAAAGAATAAGTAAGGAAGATGAAGGGAGATGTGTTTTATTTATGACACCAATATTACGAGAAATAGTTTTACAGATGTTGTCAGTATGATACTTCCATTAGAGTTTATTGTCGACTGTTACGCCCAAAAATTTAGTGTGAGAAACACTCTCCAACGGGAAGTCATCGAATTTAATATTGATTGGCAGTGAGTCTATAGTATTACTGAACAACATGTATTTAGTTTTTTTGGAGATTAAGTGAAAGTTTGTTTGCTCTAATCCATTGTAGAATCTTATATAGTTCAGAATTAACCGTTTGCGCAAGAGTGTATGGATTGTTGTGGGAAAAAAACAGATTCGTGTCGTCAGCAAAAAGTATAAACGATAAAATAGGGGATGATCTGCATAAATCATTTACATATAAAATAAATAAAAGTGGACCTAGGAGGCTTCCCTGTGGAACACCACAGCTAATATTACACAAATCTGATGAACAATCGTTTAAAGAGACATATTGCTTTCTGTTAGAAAGATAGTTCCTGAACCACTCCAAAGCCTTTCCACGTACACCGTAATGGGAAAGTTCATTAAGTAATATATCGTGGTTTATTGTGTCAAAGGCTTTGGAGAAGTCCAGGAAAATACCAACCATATGAGAGGAATTATCAATAGCATGAGCTACTTTCTCCACAAAAGATAATAAAGCATGAATGGTACTATGCTTTTCCCTAAAACCAAATTGAAAGTTAAAGAAAACATTATGATCTTTTAGGAAGGCAACTGTTCCAATATATATGATTTTCTCCAAGATCTTAGAGAAAGAAGATAACAATGAGATCGGTCGATAGTTGTTTACATTTAGTTTGTCTCCCTTTTTAAATGAAGGAATGACTTTGGCGATTTTCATAGAGTTGGGAATTTGCCCATGTAGTAAAGACAAATTAAATATATGTACTAGGGCATCTACTATGAATGGAATAATGGCTTTAAGGATAACATTATTGATGTCATCGTAGCCAGAACTTTTCTTGTTGTCTATATTTGAAACAATGTCTATAATTTCATGGGTATATTTTTACTTGCCATTTAACAATGCGTTTTGCTCCCTATAATGTTACTTATAGTTCATGAATCTGTCTCCTGAATAGACATTTGGAGATTGGAAAAGATCCGATAACCAGTCAGTATTATTGTGATTTTAACTAATAGTCAGGTTCACTATGTATTTTTGTTCAAAATTTTTGGAGATTAGCAAAGCTATACATTTTTGGAATCGGTAGAACATGGGGAATCCGAAAATTGATGTTGGCATTTGCACAAAACTCTGACCGAGCAGCCATTTTGGATTTTCAAAATGGCCGCCATTTGCAACTAGTATTGAACACTTTTGAAGATATTTTTGTAACAGAACCTCATTCTATCATTTTTGTGGTAGCATATTAAAGGGCATTAAATTCTCTACAACATGACACCACATTCGCTGGGTTTGGTGATGATTTCTATAACAATTTTGGGCCGAAAATGTGATTTTTATCATTTTTTTCCCCAAAATATGAATTGCTTCAAAATACATATTTCTCCATATTTCAAAAGTCCATTTCACTAATGACTTCCAACTTTACAGAAAAGTGTCCATATATAGGGTCAATATCATATGAAAATTACAAGTTCATTGTTTATCTAACAAAAAAGTTATAATACTCTAAAGTTAACACTATGATATTTGCTAAAACAAAGAAATAATGCCACGGGCTGCCTTCTGGTCAGGTTTAATATGTATTTTTGTTCAAGATTTTTGGAGATTAGCAAAACTATACATTTTCGGAATCGTTAGAGCATGGATAATAAAAAAAAATGAAGTTGGCATTTGCACAAACACCGGCATGATGGCCATTTTAGATTTTCAAAATGGCCGCCATAAAATACATAATATGCCTTATCTCGGCTTCTTTTAAAGGCATAAACGTAATAAAATGTGCCAATCCTACTATTTATGGGCGCAGAAAATAAATGGTGACATCGCTAGACATCTTGTTCTAACGCTTCCTCGCTTATGGAGGCCATTTTGGATTTTCAAAATGGCATAGTGTAATATATAAGTTGCCTTATCTCTGCTTCTGGTCAACCTATAGGAACTTAGCAAATATATTCTAATCCTCCATTTTCTTGGTCGATAAAACAATTGGTGACATAATTAGACTTCTAATCTTAATGCGTCATCGCACACGGCGGCCATTTTGTATTTTAAAAAATGGCATATACATGTATATATATATATATATATATATAGCCCTGGAAATTTTTTTATTAAACCAGCTCCTAATAAAGGCCTATATGGCAAGTGTTGGCTACATCAGTAATTGAATTTTCAGAATGATTTCTACCAGCTAACTCATAATGAGTGGATGAATACTCCCCAAAACAATTAGCTCGTGTAATAACTAATCCCTAGGACAATTACCGCCAGGGTAATTGCCCCTAGGACAATTAACCCCGGACAATTTTCGCTGAAGGACAATTAGTTCTAAGGGCACCCCAACGGATAGAACTTTCAGAACAACTAACAGAATGTAAATATCCTAGATGCTAACTGTCCTCAGGGATATTCTCCAGGGGTAGGGGTTTTGGAAAAAATGTCCTGACAGAAGTGGTCTGGGGATTGTCCAGGGGGTATGCCTGATTTTTTTCGTAAAGCCATGTCCACTCCTTTGGGGGAAGTTTGTTCAGTTCTTGGTGGAAAATTGCTACATTTGATGATTGCAGCCATGCCTTGTGGCATTCTGTCAACAAGGTGTTGCCCTTTTTTCCCCTCACAGCAGCTCATTCATGCTGCAAGAATTGTTGTTGTTGTTGTTGTTTGTTTCATAAAATTATTATTATTATTTTTTTATTTTTTTTTTGAATACCTTTAATTTTTATGTCACACGCACTGGTCTCAGTAGAATAATGAGAAGGCAATGGTGCTCAGACCAAGAGTAGTAAACTTGAATTCATTCTCTCAGACATTTATAGTCTATTAGGTGGTCCAAAAACTCTTTCTCGTTTGAAAAAAATGGGTGTTATAGTTGTCTGGGGAAATTTTTCCCGGACAACTTGTCCTGGCTGTTGTCGTCCTGGTAGTAACTGTCCTTGGTAAAAAGTCATAGGGGTAATCGTTCTAGTTACTAGTAGTCCATTAATTATGCATTAGCTGTTGATAATCATTTTCCTACTTCCATAGACAGTGGACTTTACACTACTCATATACCTCAAAATGGAGCTAGTCTAATAATTTTTTCCAGGGCTGTATATATATATTCCAGTCAACCTACAGCAACTTAACAGAATATGCTAGTACATTAGTGACATAATTAAACATCCAATCTCAACGCTTCATTGGACATGGTGGCCATTTTTAATTCAAAGTGGCCGCCACAAATACATTTTCCCCCTACGTCGGCTTCTTTTCAACGTAGAAACTTAATGAAATATGCTACTCCTACGTTTCTTGGGTCGAGAAAACAATCTGTGACATTACTAGACTTCTACTCCCAACGCTTCATCGTATATGGCGGCCATTTGGGATTTTCAAATTGGCCGCCATGAAATATCATATTGCCCTATCTCTGCTTCAAGGCAATCTCTAAACTTATTGGAATATTCTAATACTATGTTTCCAGGGTCAGGAAAAACATTGGTGATGTCATTAGACTTCCCATCTCAACACTTCATGTGGCTTCCATCTTGGATTTTCAAAATGACCGACATTAAATTCTGCCCTTTCTCTGTGGTCAGTATAAAAACTACATGGAATATGATAAGCCTATGTTTCCTTGATAAGGGAAATATTTGGTGCTATCACAAAATTATACTTGAGTCTTCCTTCACTTTAAGCCTTTGGGGCGGCTAGGGGTCCTCAGACAAATTTCACTGCGTCTCTAAACTGAAACAGTGCCACGTTCTGGTTTTTGTTCTTGAATACTTGCACATATTTTGACACCAAGTTTAGAAAAATTATACAGTCATACTATATTTTGGTTTCTAATTTTCTTCTCTTCAGGTAAGAACTTATATTTTTGGGCAATTAGAATTTAAAAAAAACAGCAATTCGATTTTATTTCTTTGTAGATCATTTGTACTTTTTTCTTCTTTTACTATCCATTTTCTGTCTGAATATTGATTTAGAAAAAATATCCTCTAATAACAGACCTATAAAGCAAGAAATATGGTTGAAATACAATTGAATGCACATGAAATAAAGTCACTTTTAACGACTTTTGTTTTTCAGTCTACTTTCTCATCGACTATCATCACTGGTCAATCCCCCCCCCTCCCCTCCCCCGGATAACTACCCCCTGAATTAAGTACTAAGTGCAGTTCTTTAGCTGTATTATTGTAACCTACTAATCAATTGGGCCTATACTCTATCAAACTAGAGATAGACTGCCTGTTCTAATATGTCGACCAGCATGTGCAAACTAAATAAATGTACTTTATAGTATACAACAAATTATTACATACTTTACTTGTCCCAAAGACGTTTTAGGGTAATCCAATTAGGCTACATGTATACAATTACAATTGTACATGTATGATCACGCCATTACAGCACAGACGGCTTACAACCTTTAAAATGCTTATTTCCTGCATGTCATATTGTTCTTCAACTTTATTTACTTTTATTTCTGCTTTTTTAAAAAGTAAAGCTTGATAACATAAATAAGAAGAAATAAAGATATACAAATAGAATAAGAAATATTGCGTTTTAACCACTTTGTACAAAAACAGAGAAAAAATCTCGAAAGGTCACATTTTTTTGCTTTCAGTTCTGCTATTTGAGGTACTAGTAAATAGTAAAGCATATAGTAAGACAATTGAAAAAAATAAGATAAACAGTGGTAGCAAGAAATATTGTGTTAAACCAATTTTTACTCAAAACAGGAAATGTCTCAAAAAGTCACTTAAGTTTAGAAGGATCTTTCGTGGCAAAAGATTTTTGCAATGCCGAATGAAGCTGAAGAAAGTCAAAATTTAGAGAGGCGTGAAATGCGCTGATTGAGACCAACGATGAACTTTGTCTACAACTGAGCGGGGGCGGGGAGGTGCTGACGCCTCTTGCCCGAATGTAAACTTTACTTTCAGCCCCTAGCCCCCACCCCTCCCCACCTCGTAAGACTATGCTCGTTTTAATATTGAAAGTGCGTGGAAATGTTACAGGGGGCCCAATTTGGGGGTCAACCAGACTTGGATTAATGTTAAAGACTGTTTGGTATGAATATGTTCAGGGGACCCCCCTGTACAACTGAGGGGGGGGGGGGGGCTGCGGGCGCACGTTTTGAACCCCACCACAAAGTATCTACATGTTTTAGAGTGTAAATATTGTCTATCACGTGAATACAGGTCCCATATTATTTCACTAATAGCCTGAATTGCTTCCTTTTACCAATAATACTTGTAATAATAATAATAATAATTATAACATTTATATAGCGCTTTATACTGGTGTTTCTAAGCGCACAGTATTCTTGCTATTAACCTGAATTATTATTCAATCAATCAATCAGACTTGTAGGTATTGTTTTAAGTTAAACTTTAGAGGGGTAGGGGGAGGGGTGGGAAGAATGGTAAGGCATTGAAAGATATTTTTCCAGTAACCATGAGATTTTAAATGATTTGTCAAGGCTCACTGATTTTCTTACCATTATGCAAAGTACTTTATGAATATTACTTTGTACCAATTTGTCTCGTTTTAAAAGTAGAAAGGGGGAGGGGAAGGCATGGACATGTAGGGGATAAACGTTCTGTACCCTATAATCTAGTATATACGTGTGTTGGAGTGTGAATCATGATTATCACTTGAAACCAGGTCTCCTCATATATATTATTGGACAGTTGGCCTTATTGATTTCTCAACACACATCATCGGTTATTAGGCACATTTGTATCATAGCAACGGGAGCTAATAAACAATTCTCTATCACTAAAATATGATCGTACTGAATCATCTGACATCACACATCCTATTAAAATATTAATCTGCATGACAATAGCATGTACTACCGAAATTATCCATTTCACGTCTCCCAATGTTACCACTATAGGGAGAAGGCAGCACTTAGTAATCACTTTTGTTATCGATTCTCTACTTTAGCTAATATCAAAGTGTCAACTTTAGAGCTCTATAAATGTTTTGTTTGATAAGCAATTAACTTGTAATTTTTATATGGTATTAACCGTACATATGGAAAGTTTACTGAAAAGTTTAAACTAATTAGTGAAAATAACTTTTGAAATGATGAGAAATACGTATTTTGAAGAAATTGATATTTTGTAAAAATTATGTAAACAATCACATTCTTGGCCAAAAATTGTATCGCAAATCATCACCAAACCCATTAAATGTGGTATCATGTTGTAGAAAATTTAATTCCCTTTAATATGATGATAAATACATGGTAAGATGAGGTTCTGTTTAAAAAATATCTTCAAATTCGCTCAATAAGAGTTACACATTGCGGCCATTTTGAAAATCCATAATGGCCGCTATGCCGGTGATTTGTGCAAATGCCAACATCAATTTTTGAATTTCCCATGTTCTAACGATTATAAAAATGTATAGTTTTGCTAATCTCCAAAAATTTTGAACGAAAGCCCATTTTCTTACATAGTGAACCAGACTATAAATACTGATACTCACAAATTTGAAGTCTCGAATTGTCAACAAGTGAAAAGTCTCGTTATTGTCAAAACGTTGTTTTGGGAATATTAGCAGAAGTGCCATTAAAACCTATTCAAGAAACATGAGATCCTGGTGGTGTGTCTCCGGAAATTTTGAAAAACAGAAGAAGAAAAAGTGTAAACAATGATATAAGGCTACATCACAGCGTTAACTCTGTGAATGGCTCTGGAATGAAAGGCATGATAATTCCGAAATGACAATTTTTTCACTCAGATGGTTCGCTCCCTAAAACAATAAAAAGAAATACAGTTCAGACACTAAATACTGTTGAAGATCTGTTATCCAGTCAGTACGATAAGACTTGGTTTTGCATGATATAACCTAGTCCACTGCCTGGACTGTTCGCGCACGAACGCGATCCGTTGAGAAAATAATACACCCCCAACGCTAAAACTGATATAGCCCTTCCAAATCGACCCTCGCAAACGACGGGTGAAATTGTGGGGATCGCGCGATTAGTGGAGAGTCGCGCTCTGTGTGGGATATGCGTGTAGAGAAAGAGCAGCGTTAGGGAATAAACCAAATATAAAAAACGGATAGAATCTAGACTAGATATAACCCAGCTTACATTTGCATTTTCTTTCGATGTTTAACCTAACACTTGCACATCTATATTCTGCCTTTTCTCGCCTTTCATTCTTATTTCGTACACTGAATACAAAGTCATGTTTTTATACATCTCCTTGAGTTTCCATATAACAATCATTTAACTACAATGTAAAAAAAAAAAAAAAAAAAAAAAAATCGTTGAAACTACTCAAAAAACATTCTTAAGCATATTGCCTTGATTAATTTTAAGTATTTGTAACAGGGAATTTTAAGTAGAATATACTGTCTTATTTTGCTTAATAAATTTTTACTCAGTTAAATTGAGTTACATTAACGTAAATAATTTAAGTATTGTAATCATGATAGATAACAATTAAAAAAACAACCTATGACATGATTAAAGGTATTAGATAGTTTTGGGAAGCCCTCAAAAACTTTTCGTGAGATTTCTTTGATTTTACTTCATAAATAGCAGGGTACTAACATAACTAAGATGCTGTGAAGTTTTTTCCTCCTCAAGTGAAATGTTTATCGAATTAGAGGTGAAAAGAATAAAAATCCCTGGCCCAAAAAAGAGGGGATTTAAATTCGAACAACGCCCACACACATTACTCACATGAGGATTGCTGTGTGTCATAGAAAACGCTACACATAGTGCGAAGCGCTGGGTTTATTGTGTGGGGAACCTTCGGGTGGATATGGTCTCAGCGTGAGGCAGTGAAAAGCAGTTACCAACCGTTTCTTACAGATATTTACACTAAAATTTGTTCGAAATCGTGAATGGAATGTTAAATAATTTCGTACATGTGTCTTATGATAAAAGGAGAATAGTATGTGACTATGTTAGATAAGTTTCTTGCCAGTATGATTTTTGCTACCGAGACTGTCTATGAGCTTTAAACTTGTACCCATCTAACATTCACTGACATTTAGGATTTAACCAATAATCTACCACCATAACCAACAAACACTATTACATACGCTTTAATTTGACAACCACTGAAAGGACTCCGAAGTTTATATATACTTGATCGTAGCATCTTAAAAAGAAAATTGGTTGACAATTTTCCTGAAATATCAAGTTTTGATTTGTTTTGAATTGAGTGACAATTAAAAATTGTCTTATCTTCTTATCTTTGCTTAAATGAATTAGGAAATATTTTTAACTCCTTAAATTTTCATGCAACCACCAAAAAAATTGTTTTATTAAAAAAAAAGAGATTAATTTGGTCTTAATGAATATTCATGAATTATGTCAATACTTATATTACGCACTGCATTAGTCTTTACTTTAAAAAGATAAGTACAATCAACATAAATTGTTTGAGTAATACGCATAACTTCTTACTTTGAGTTAACATAACTAAATTAATGCAAGTTGAAATTACTTGAATGTTCTTTTGTATTTAATATTACTGAAAAAATTTCACGTATATTCTACTAAATTGAAAGTTTGAGTTAGTAAGACTTAAATCAAGTGCGTAAGTGGCAAACTTATGTTTTTAAGTTCTACATTCTACATGGGAAAAATAAGTAAAAATTACCAATGGGCATATTATTTTTTACAGTGTATAGACCTGGGGTGGTATTCTGAAAATTGTTGTAACTTTTGTTGTAACTTCTTTTTTTGTATCTTCCGGATATGAAAACCTCCCTAATATTGTTTTAAGTTGATATTCTGAAAATTGTCCTAAGTAGGACCGCCTTTATATTATCTTTGACACGCCTATTTTTCGACACTTTTTTACCAGTCAAGATGGATTTTATATAGGTAGGTTAACCAATAGGAGAAGGCCTTATGTCAGACATAAGGATGGGCTTTGCGCGTATATCAATTTCGGGCGTAGTTATTAAATCACACGTTTTATAATGTGGACGACAATAATGGCTCATCCTCTTCAGCTGCTCGAACCAAATCACATATTGATGTAAAATCATCGAATTCCACCTGTAATTTCTTAAAAATGCCTTCTCTATGAGATCTTGAATCACACACTGTCTCCATCTTGCTATTCGAGCATGTACTTTCTGATTCTGAGCTAGCAAAATTGCCGAGATCATGAGATACAACACCTAGAAGCTTTGGTAAGTTTTGTTGTATACCATGGAAGATAGATACAACAAAAGATAAGATAATTTTCAGAATACCAATTATCTCATGATATTATCTTCAGCGCGCATATATAAATTAGGATCATGCGCACAGTGAACAAAGATACAACAAAAGTTACAATTATCAGATTACCAATTTTTATCTTAAGTGTGGAGATACAACAATATTTGAGATAAAACAATTTTCAGAATACCGCCCCAGTTTATGGTCATTTCTATCTTTTACCTTTTTCGACTGCATGCGTGCGCGCGCGCTGATCCATACATCCCAACGAATTCACTCTTCCCCACAAATTCACACTCCCGAAAAAAGGTTCTGTGTCCGTACGTGAGTAATTTGTGTGTGTTTTTGTATAATTATAGCCGATATGTGTGAGCGGCCCGCACGTACGTACGATACACGGCCAGGGATAGAGAGCAGTCCAGGCAGTGGACTATCATGTTAGTTATAAGGTTCTTATTAAGCGGAAATAAATCGAACAAAACATTGAGTTGCATCCCGTTCGTAGGCAGCGAGGTGGACAACCGTCAACTCGCTGCCTGAATATGGAATTATTAAGTTCAAGTTCAAGTTCAAGTTTACTTATCTTTCTTCAGAATACATCAGATACATATGACCAATACAATAATACATGTATGAGAATAAGCTATATAGTATATAGTAACGATGATTTAACAACCTTACAGGAAGAGAGAATATAACATGAAGAAAGACGAGAGACCTAGGAAAGCATAGCTTGTGAAATAAGGTCCCCCTCAGGCGAATGCAAGATAATTAATTTTCAAATTACTTGTAATATGGCTAACGACTAATTCTACCATAAAATATTCTACTTAAATGTAATAAATGCATTGCATTACATATGTGTATGATATCTAAAAAAAAAGAGAAGAGAGTTACATACATGTACAAAAGAGGAAAGATAATTACATGACAAGATACATTTGAGAAAAGAAAATAGAAGAGGAAAAGGAAAGATTATTGGGACAGAACACACGTAAACAAGACAAAAACAAACAGGAAAATAGTTGACTATGTACAGCAGCACATAGAAAATTAAAACCATTAACCAACCATTCTTCTGTTTTAACATAAGATTTCTCATTTAAAACAAATGCATGTAAAATTTCTACTATCAAGCCTCAAAAGGTATTCAGTGATCAACACTATAGTCACCTAGAAGAATAAACTTTAATTTCCGCTAAAAGACGGGTAAACTGGCATTCTGTTTTACACTGGAATCAAGCGAGTTCCAGAACCTTGGCCCAGTGCACACCAGAGTATTGACAATAAATTGAGTTCTCGAAAGAGGCAAATGAATATTTGATGCCTGTCTTGTTGAATAGTTATGTACCTGATTATTTTTCACAAATATTATAGTCAAAGATAATAGTATAGTTCCTTCATTAAGACTGTACATGAAAGAGCCCAACTGCAGATTATAAACATTCTCTACCTTCAAAATTATGTTTTGAAAATAGACCATCGGAAAGCAGCATATACACACTATTCTTACAACTCTCTTTTGAATTATGAGTAACCTCTCTAATTGAGTTTTGAGTGTCTTTCCCCATGCAAGTATATACCATAATTTAAATATAGAAGAATTAGAGATGAGTACAATATAACAAGAATTTCCTCAGGAAAAACCGATTTTAGCTTGGTATTACTCCTGTATTCCTTGACAGCAACTTGCATAGCTTATCAACATTTCCAGTTCAATTGATCATCAATATGTAACCCAAGAAACTTAATTGTTGAGATCTTTTCAATCTGTACCCCATTAAAGTACACATCACCAGGCAAAGACTTTAACGAGTTACTATAAAGAGCATGTAATTAGTCTTTTGTACATTCAAAGACAGTTTGTTAGCATGAATCCATAACGTAGCATTAGCTAATTCTGCATTAACCGTATGTAAAAGTGTATGCCGATTTTTATAAGAAAAGAAAACACTGGAATCATCAGCAAATAAAATGGAAGATAAAATAATGGATGAATATTGAAAATCATTGCTATACAGAATAAATAGAAGCTAGTGGGCCAAGAAGAGATCCCTGCGGAACTCCACAGGTAACATCTTGTAACCCTGATACGGTGCCATTAACTGAGACATACTGCATTCTCTTACTACAGTAACTTATATATCATATCTTATCTAGTGTTATTTGATGACGCAACACAAGTTTTACCATAATAAATAGTCTTTTTGTGCGCTCGCTCCTCTTCCTCGCCAAAAAGTTTAAAACTGGAAAGGTGATTTTCGGACAAGAGCGTCAGCCCTCTAGCGAAAATGTGCCCGTAGGCCTATGATCCCTTTGCGGATGAAATCGCATTTAGAAAGCAGGGCTGTATACAGTCACGTACGTGGATGCATCTTTGTGATAAGTAGTCATGGTAATAGGAAGTGGTCAAGATAAACTTTCTAGCATGTCCCGAGACTTTTTCTACCCGATTGTCAGATTACTTATTTCCAGCTGACGTAACAAAGCTTCTGACCGATCCCCAAGAGATTGGCACAACCTATACATGATGATATAATGACAGAATTAATTTTGTGACATGATTGAAAAGACACATGTCCCTCACTTAGTCATAAGTTGTTGATGCTCTCCTCTTTCCACATCCCTCGAGTAAGTATCTTAGCAACGAAAGCAACAACCGTAACACAAAAAGCTAGATTTTCACGATTCTTGGACGTATTGTGACACCAGACTACTCCCTGCAGTATATCGTGTGACGATGACCTTTTTTCGGAAATAAAAGCGTGAATTTCTTCTCCTCGCCGTATGAGGACGTTGCACTGTGAAAGATTGTCGAAGTTGAATTAGCACTGCCTTTCCAAAGTCATTAACGTAATTTTGATGGTTAATTTTCGTAGAAGTTAGGAACAAATATAATCAGTTTAATGATACTCATGCGCTTCATATTACCCGCGTAACCATTCCCTGAGGTATGGTAAAATCAGAAAATACATAATGTTACGGGGAAATTTGGGAGAGTGAAAGAGTTGAAGAGATAAACGGAATAATAGAAAGAAAGGAAAACGAAAGATAGAAAGAGAGAGACAGAGAGAGGGGAGTGTATGTGTGTGCGCGTGTGTGTGAGTGTGTATTTGTGATAGTGTGTGGATGTGGATGTGTGGGTGTGTGCATGTGTGTGGTTGTGCGTCTGTACGTTGCGTATGAGAGTAAGGAAATAACAATTACTGATGAGAGCCTTTAAACAGAATATTACATAAATTTCTCTCCGGTAATCCCCGGTCATTATTTTTTGTTTGTACATGTTGTATGTCATTATTTCCAATTATAGGAGATTATCTTATTGTTTACCAATGTTATTGCATGATTTTATGTTCCTGGAAGTTATATAAACATTTAGATATGTACAAGGGAAAAAATAGAGAGACAGAGAGATTAAGAAAGTGGTAAATAAAACGGAAACATCAGAGACAATAAAGAAACAAGAGGGAGATGATAAAGAAAACAAGAGATAATCGATTCCTGCCAGAATCCTTTTTGTTCTACTCGATGTACTATTATCGTCCTCCTGTTTTTTCTCACCCGATCAAACGTTTTTAGTCATTCATCAGCAATCGACATCCCGATTCTGATTCTACTTCTGCGCTTGAGTGTAAATTGTTCCAATCGTAGATCTTCCCGCCCTTCAAACTCGTTTGCATTTAATGAGGAAGAAAAAGAAGTATCAAGTCAAGCGACTGATACTTATCTTACCGAGTCATCTCCTTGTTTCGTGTATGCTAATACTAAGCTTCTAGTTCAAGGTAAAATGAGTTCACCTATGGGAGATAATGGGCTTCGAGATGGATAACCATTACTGATAAACTTTACAAGAAAATGAAGAAACTCTGTTAAAAAGTGCACGTAATTTGAACCATTTGCAAAAGTTCTATTGAATTCTGAAATAAATGCCTCTTTATGTGGGAAAGAATAACATTGTCAAGTGTTATTTTACTGATAAACATTACTTTAAAAAGCAACACGTCATTCTGCCCCAAATTTAAAATTTGTTCTCATGTGGTTTTAATAGCAAATTGTTGATTTTTTTACAGATTATATTCTTCGGCACATAATCATGAAACTTCAGAACATTCAACAACAACAACAACAACAACAACAACAACAACAACAACAACAACAACAACACACTGAAATAGTGGTTCGTGTGTCTAGCTCTTAAATATGTTAAGGCTAAGAATTTGTTCCATTGTGCTTTTTAAAGAATTAATCATTCTTCCTTGACCAGATTTGTTTTCATTTGATCAGATATAACCAGAAAAGTGATATGTGGGCAGCGGGTTGTATTCTGTACGAGTTGGTAACTCTCACTCGCCCCTTTGAAGGACATGAATTCTCAACCCTCATTATGCGCATTCTTCGGGGTTTGTACACCCCTATCCCAAGGTTGGTATCGTCTATTTTATACTCATTGATTTATACTGATAATTGATGTTGAAACATGAGACAACAAACAAAGAAACATGCATTAATTCTACCCTTAACAGAAGCATTAAAACTATACAGCTGTGTAGCAGGAACTGATTTACGGATTGAATTGTGAAAAAGCACAATTTGGGAGAAATTATCATTGCTAAACCAGAAACTGAGGAAACTATATCTTAATTATATGGTCCATATCGTCCCGTCAAGTTTCATTTGGGGACCTATATTGATCATCAGTCCCCGAGAAAAAATGTTAAATTCGGCCTTTCTTTAATCTAGTTGACAAAATATGCCTCATGACGCCTATTGTTATAGCACAGCTTTTAGCCTGCCCTTTTCTCACTCTCCCGTCTTCTATTTCCAACTCGTACCTGAACGACAGAGGGGGTTACTTCATGTCCGGATATTTCAAAGTTGAACTATCCATAAAGATAAAAATCAGTCTCTTGAGATTTTTGCAAATTTCTGTAGTAACACATTTTTTTTTTTTTTTTTTTTTTTGTAGCTGAGTATTACGGTTTCAAAGCAAAGTTGTTTTAAATTAAAGGCATGGATCTCCCCCTGTATAAAGAAATACACAAGGAACCACCCTCGTCTAAAAATCCTAGACCAGCTGTTGCACAAGGAATCTTAAATAACCGCGTAGCTAGGATTTCATTCAGAGGCGGTTTTGAGGGGGAGGGGGGGGGGTGCCCCTCCCGCGCAAAGCGCGAAAACTTTGACTTTTTAGCAAATTTTGAGAGAAGGATAACAACTTGTACCTTTTTTTAGGCGGTAATTTAGTTCGACGCCCTGGCTGCATGCTTTTCAATTATTTGGACGCTATACTGTACATGTAACAGGGGTCGGCGAATGGAGGGTGTTTCCACCCTCCCGCGCGAAGCGCGAAAGCTTTGACGTTTTAGAAAATTTTGAGAGAAAGTTAACGGCTCGTAGCACCTTTTTAAAGGCTTTTTTCTTTCACCGCCCCCGCTTTTCCTCTCTCGCTTTTTTCTTTTTCTTTCTTTAGTTGACTTTTCTTTTTTTTGGGGGGGGGGGGGAGGGGGGGTGGGTGGGAGGCGACCGCCCCCACTGCCCCTGACTACGCGCATGATCTTAAAACATTGCCAATAATCCTGTAAAACAGGTTTCATAAGGTGGATAAAGCCTTCAAATTTTCATCATTGTACTTTCATACTAATTTTTTGTTACCACGGTTTACTCGTAGAAATTACGGAACCGTCATTGAAGAGCTGGTAGCAGTACTCCTTTCTGTGAACCCCGATATGCGACCATCAGCCCATGCCATCCTTACCTCACACAGCATACGTCCATTCGTCAAGGCCTTTACTGACCAGAGAGAACTCCTAACGAGCTCACCGTCAACAAGTCCCGAGAATGGTTTTCAAAATCGATCCAAGAAGTCTGTAAGTCCTTATAAATTCATGTCAATTTATCGTCGTTTATTGATAAAATTTCATCGTAAAAACATCCCCAAGACTGAGCCACACAAAGTTAACATAGTTCCTTTTTACACATTACACGTACACACACAAAATAAGTCGAACAGTACATTTGCGAAGAGCATCTAAACTAAGAATCAAAAGAAATTAACATGATTCAGATAGATGATGAAAGTCTTGCGAACAATTTCTTAATAAAATACCTGTCATTATAACCATGAAGTACTCCCATCGATAGGAATTTGTGATGTCGGTGCTTTAAAAGGGACAACATGAATGGCAAAGGAACAAATGCTCCTGAAGTTCCTATTTTCCCTTGTAACTACTTTTACACACTGTCGCCGGAGAAGACTGCTATAAGAAATAAAAAATAAAAGTCTTTAAAAGAGAGTTCTGAATTTCCATGAATTGTAACTTATGTGATGAAAATTTAAAATGTATTTTACCATATTTATTACTTTTATTTCTTTGCCTCCTCATTCTACATAGCAAGACGAAGGTCCACTTCGCGCTGTGTCTATGCGCTCTCCTTACGCAATTACCCCTAGATCGCAACTTCAGAACGCATCGCGACGTGTCCGAAGGTTCCATCACCCAGATCAATCTTTGGACAAAAAAAGAGAACAAAAACGCCTGAAACCAAGGACAGATTCTCCGATGATTAAGGACAACAGCAGTACCAGAGCCACAAATAAAACAACAGTAGCCAAACCTAGAATCATTCACCAATACTCAGCCAGCGAACCGATCCATCATGTCGATGCACGGACACCATCTCACTATAGGCCGGCTAGGGCTCTGAGTCAAAAGAAAACATCCAGGAAACCACAGACATCGACAGCTCCTCGTGAAGAACATCGTCGCGACAGTGTCTGTAGATACAGAGCCGGTAGTCGACAGATTACCAGTCACAACACGAAGCGAGATTCTACTTCGTTAATCCTGAACGTAAATGCGTCCCAAGAAAAGTCACATAGGAAAGACCGTGATGCGACGCCCTCTGAATTATCCAGGAAGAGAAGATCATGTATCCCAGAGATCGATGGAAGTGTTTTTGAGTCACCTTATCATCCATCGGATATTTCATCTAAAATACCCTCCAAGAAACGACGCCAATCACTCCCTGAACGAGTTAAAGATTCTAAATTTCTCTCTCGGCTTGTTTCAAGTGAAAACAGGACTTCAAAGCGCCTGCAACCACGGGGAGCAGAGAAGAACGTCATGAAGTCAGAGTCTCATCAAGAGCCTAGACGATCTTCCAGGCTTTTGCTGAAATCAAAGACTGCTAGGCGACAAAGTGAACCACCAACTACCATGTGTGAAGTCGAACCGACTGTGTCCCCAACGTTCAGACAGAAACATGCGGTATAGCTTTCTTTCTTTGTTCTTAATGGAAAAAATTACAACATTAATTTTCAACAAACTATTTATACCGTATAGTATACTTTTCCATTTAATAAGATTAGTGCCATATTGTTAATATACGTAACATATGTTGTTGTTTTTTGCAATATGCTTTAAAAAGGAGGTGAATCGTAAAGTGAAGGCGATAAAAGTTGGATAAATACTGAAAGGAGGCCCAAGAAAAAGAAAATACATGTAGATACATAGATATGTGTAAATAGAGAAAGAGAGAGAGAGAGAGAGAGAGAGAGAGAGAGAAAGAAAGGGGTATCAGTGTTCGACAGATTAACAAAACATATATCCTAATAATTATATATTTCTCATTTTCAAATTTTTATCAGGTCGGCAAAATCCAAAGGACGGCACCAGCAACGAAGACTCACCAGCGATCTAGAAGGGGATCGACGGCCCCAATTACGTGTCTGTTCCCCAAAGCCCCCGAAACATCATCATCACGAACCCGCACACGCATCAAGCACGGAACATACACTCTCAATCTGCCAAATCTCTCAGTGGATGACCAACAAACGCCCTCTAAGTGTGGCCAATGTGAATGCAGGCAGAGTAGACGGGCATCATCCAGGTCCAACTCCGATGCGGACATCATTTCACACCACATGATGGAAAGTCCAACAGAGGAAGAAATAGAAAGGAATAATAGAGAGGCCACCAAGGTTGGCATTTCTTCCGAGCCATCTTGTAACTTAATTGATTCACCAAGTTCTTCATCCTTCGGAAACTTTAGAAGAAGAAACGCAATTCGACGACGGTCTCGTGACTTCGTTCAAAAGAATCTGAGAGACAAGGTCGCTCGGCCTAACAGTGACAACAAAGGCAATCGTCTTGGAGTTAAACCAGATGTGATTCCCCCGATTGAGGATGACGTCTTTCTAGAGCCTGAAGAACGAGAACAAAATATTCATCTAGGTAGTGTATATTCCCAAATGAAAACTGTCAATTATGTGATTGATTTCTTTATTTATGAAGGGTCTAGCTTTACTTTGTTTTTGATAAGTTGTCATTAAAACTAATGATGCATCACAACAGAACTGTACCGTCAGTAAGTGGATAAATGTTTAATACATGTTCTATCAATTGGTCTCATTCCTTTGCTAAGACTTCTGCTTTTGGTAGAAGTTCTGTGAAAGTGGTTCCACGTTTTCAATTTATGTCGGCGATAGAGAAGTTGATTTTTTTAAAGCTTTTTTCCCCATGCCACCTATCTTTCCATATCATTGGTGTAAAAAATGCAAAGTAAGCCCATATACACTACGTCTAAACATCGCGATATTACGATGGAAGTAGACAAAAGAAATGGTATATTTGCTAAGCAACTTCCACTGAAAACACGATGTTCGTAGAATCGCTATGTTTGGACCGTACGTAAAGTGCACGTCTAACTTACTAGCCAAATCATTTCATGCTACTTCTTCAACAGTGATGGTAAACAGAAGTAAGGCTCATTTTATGCATTAAAGGTAGATTTTATCAAAATAGTAGGTTACCTTAGAAATGTAATGTTTATCTCAGTGAGATAAGAGTGATTTTTTTTTTTCATTCAAGGTAGAAAATTGGCCCGCACATGTACTGATGCCATGGAGCTGAAGCAAGACTTCGAGATAGCAGAGTTCCTTCACGCGGGCATGGAGAAACATGGCGAATTGACCTCTGACCTCCGCGGGAAACTTGAACTCTTGAAGATGTATCTTGAGCGTCGCCTTGGCACAGAACGGTCATCGGTGGCGTATAATATCTTGTCATCTGCCTCGTGCAAGCATCAACGGACCAGCAGTGGAAACTCAACCGATGGCACCTCTGAAGATGTTGTCCGGCTCGTGTCTGATGTTCTTGGCCCGGGTAAGATGAACTACTTTCCTGTCCTTGTTGAAGTCGTCAATTTGAGTAACCGTTGTCACTGAAGTGAAACAGATCTCTTCATATTAAGATCATCAGTGGCGTATAATATCTTGTAATCTGCCTCGAGGAAACACCTACGCACTAGCAGTTGAAACTCTACCGATGGCACCTCTGAAGATGTTGTCAGGCTCTTGGCTGATGTTCTTGTCCCGGGTAAAATGAGCTACTTTCCTGACCTTGTGAAAGTCGCCAACTTGAGTAACCGTTGCCACTGAAGTAGAGTGAATCTCTTTATCTGATGTTCCGTTCCTACGGCGATTAGGTCTAAGACATTATCAAATTAAAGGGAACTTTCAATGTTGTTTTGTTTTGTTTTGTTTTTTAATTATCACTATTTTTGTAAAATACAAACCAATCTATACAAAGCTATTATCCCAAGGAATACGAAGAATTTGGATATATTTTCAGATGTGTTTCTACCTCTCTGTTATTTCAGGAGAGAAGAAATCTAATTGCCAAATATCAGACAAAATGTGCTTAGAACATTAAACTCCTTTTCTGTCTAGAAGAGCGACGTCTAAACAATAGCAAGAAGAAAAACAGCAGATTTTTGCGACCCACATTCTTTTGGCTCATATCTAATATCAATCGCTTTCCATAACTTTCCATTAGTCAAATACTTTGTAATGATTGATGATTTTAACAAATAGTAAGCTTTTATAATTATCTTCCATGAATAACCGCTATGTTTTAATACATGTATTTTTATATGTTTCAATATATTTTAATGCTGTCCTTTTTACTAGATTTGTTGTTATTTATAAAAAGCTCTGTGTGAAGTATTTATAATTTATTTATGTATGCCTTGTGTATTTTTGTGAATCATGTACCCATTTTAGGCCCAATGGGCCATTTATTTTACGTAATTATTTTATCACGAAAGAACAATGGCCTTTATTAAATGATTATAATCTTAACCATTTTCATGTTTGTCTTGTTTGATTGAGAGATGATAACCATCTTAACTAATTTTTTTTTCATTTTTCAAATTCAAATTAACATTCATTTTCTTCCATTAATAATGACAACATTCATCATCTGTTCAAATAGTAAAATTTACATGTATATACAGTAGCATGGATATAAACAAGAACTTGCAATAAAGGAAGAAGGAGCGATCCCAATAAGCAGATGCTTGTAGCGGATACGCCTGAATACACTATACAGCAAAAAACATACATTAATACAAGAAAGGAAGAAAGGGACAGACAATTAAATAGAGGGAGATAAGAGGAGAGGGAAGAAGAGAGAAAGAAGAGGAGAGGGAAGTAGAGAGAAAGGAAGAGGACTGCAACATAGTAACAATTGAGTTGTATGACATGCATAAATACTCATATGGCAAGATATACGGTGAAGAGTACAATGTCGAAATATTCACAGGCATTCTTGCAAAATAATACTGGAAACAGGTCCGGATTGTAATTGAACATACTAATCAAGTGAGGCATTGGATAGGTTTAGATCTAGTCCCAACCAGCAAGTAAATGAGGATATGTATGTGTGTGATAATAGTGTATTATTTCAAAACAAAAACAAAACAAAACCAAGGCCCCCCCCCCAAATAAAAAAAAAAGATAAATAAATACAAAAATCTGGTGAGCACTTTTAAACCACCGCCTGCTAAAAGATGGAGAAAGGGGTTAACACTGCCGATAAGAAATAAAACAAATTTATGAACAGTTTTGATTTGAAAATTAATATTTTCAGCATTGATTTTATCTCATAGGCATATTGGTGATTGGTTTTCTTTTTTATTCTTATCTGCAATTCTTAAAAAAAACACGAATCCCCTTTTAAAAAATGGATTGCTTGTCTGAAAACTTTAACCCGACACTTATTTGCCAATCAAATTATTTTAGCAGGGGCGTCATGATTGAATAGACCTGCTTACTAATGTGTTTCAATTTAAACATGTTTCTCTCCAGAACCCCTAGTTACCAACTATTTAGTGCACCTGCTATGCATAAAGATATCTCTGTGGATGGAATTCCATTTTGCATACATTAGTTGTTGCTATGTCTGGCAAGCATCTGGCAAGCTTTTGAGTCGTCAAGAGAAATTTTGTTCAAGAAGTATGCATAAAATTAGTAAACAGGTCTATTGGGTATAAAACCAAATTAGCTGCCGAAGATTTGCAAACAAACAAGTATGCAAGCAACCTAGCAAACAAAAAAATGAAAATATAAATTGCTGACATGGTGAAACTGGTCGACATATTTTGCTATTTGTTGACTTAAGCTTCGAAAACAATTTTACATCGAGCAATCAAACAGAAAGTTATCTATTTTTGGGATATTGATAAGGCTTTGATAACCCTACAGAAATTTTTTAAAGGGGAGGGGGCGGGGTGTTACAGCTCCTTACTTTAGCCACCCCTTAAGTAACATCCCTACCTGAATGACTCCCAACATCATATTCCTGTGGAAATTATTTGCATTAGAGTTCACAAACCGATTTCTTTTAAATATTAAAGGTTTTGTTTTTTTAGTAGTAACAAAAAAAAAAAAAGGTGGCGTTTGGTGATGTTTGAACATAGGGGTGTCTTCTACCGGTTTATTTTCTATTTCTTGGTTGATGATGGATTGTTACCCTCATCTCAATTAGTGACAACATCTGTATCAGACTACTTGATCTGGCTTTTTCTTATGCTTTCTATGCGCCCTCTTGCGACGAACAAAATGTTTGGTCTCCGAAGTCTCATCCAGCGACCAACTCGATACAAAAGAGACTCCGGCGGTTCCCGTTCGTGTGGACCCCATACGGTGTTGCTCATTAGCTCTCCGCGGAGACCGTCCGTTGGCTTTCGCACTCCAGAAGCACCGGCTAAAAGTGCGTTGATTAAGCGCCCGAGCTGCCTTCCAGCTAATGTAATTACTGGTCCCTTTCCAGTTGACGACTTTTGATGCTGGCGGTGACGTCCGAGTTCTTAAGCCTCGAGTCGATACAGCTTCGCCAACCAGGTTAGACTGTATTAACAGGAATAGTCATCCAGTCATCGCGATATCAAAACCTCAACTCGTATTGGGAGGTGATGGTGTTAAGAAAGAAGCCGCCGTAATATCAAGGAGCTTTAAGAAACAAATGGAATTATATTAATTTAGAGAAAGTGTTGCAGCCTTTGTTGTCGACCCATCTTAGTTTGCTGTCTTCCTAAGATCGCATTCAGCGAACGGGTTTCAACGTGTCATTGATACACTCACACTCTCTACATCCAACCGTACCTGGATGTGTAAACAAGGTCTAGTGGTCAGTTCACATAATGATTTCTATCACAAGCATAAAAAGGCCAGAGGTAGTCCACTATAACTGTCAAATGTGAAAGGATTTGGATTTTAATTCTAGTTGTTTAGCTGCAGGTACGACGACAGCTTTGGACTTCCCCGCAATTTCGACGTCGTTCTCCAAAATCACATTGAGCGTCATATTATCATCTGCACGAACGAACTTTCTTGGCGGGGAAACTTTATGGACAAGCAGTCAGTGTTTTCTTGCTAACGAAACGGTAAGTTTACAACAAAATAGGTGAAGATAAGATATGTTCTATGTCCTATTTACTCTGTCAATTTGTATATACTTCTTTAAAGTTTAGTAAACAATAAAAATATGATATCAAGAATTAGACCGGAAAATCAGTCTGTTTCATTCGGGGATGTGCTGAGACTACATCTGGCTTCACGGAATAACCTCAAAAGTTAAAAAAAAAAAAAAAAAAAAAAATGTTATAAAACTCCTCCAAACAGATGGATTTTTCTGTCTAATCAGGAATCAGCAACAGCAGTCCAACTCAAGATTGAGCAGATAGTAGTATTGAAATTCATCCCAGTTCATCCCTGCCGGAAAGAATATAGTGTCCCACAGTGTGAAACACAGTGTGAAATGATCTTCACACTGTTAAATTCCAGCGTTTTAACTTTGTGAATTACATCTTCACATTTTGAGCGAGTAAATTCACATCGTGAAATCGAACGTCACTATGTGAACACTCTGTGGTAAATCACACTGTGGAGGTGTCCACAGTGTGAAATCATCTTCGCACTGGTAAATTCACGCGTTTTAACATTGTGAATCACATCTTCACAGAGTCGACTATGTGAACACACTGTGAACACACTGTGGGGCACTGTGTTCTTTCCGGCACGGGTATGACAGGACGGTTTGAAATATCAGTTGCATTAGCATGAGGCCTTTATGTACTTTGCCATGTTTGCAGATAAGGAAATGGAATGGTCGTTAGTATTCATTATACCAGGACAACAAAACGTTTATGCATGTGAATCATGTTAATGATAGTAGTACGACCTGAGATGAACTAATGAATTCTATCTTCGTATCTTCTGTTTGGCATGTACCCTTCAATGAGCTCCATATAGCTGTGCAGTGACGTTAAACAGAGTTAATTAAATCATGCAGCAGTATACGGATGAACAACTGTTTGGTGATATTTGAATGCAAAATTATGCGAGTTCCATGAGTGTCGCTTCATCCATACTGGATGTAGGCATATAATGAAGATTTGGCCAACGCACTTCCAGAATGCTCCCATATAATTTCTGCTTTGTCATTTTACAATACTACAATAATTTTCTAAGGGGATGATTTGTACATTCGAAATTGAAAATATACATGGGTATACTTTGGGATATGTCATTCATTCCATCAGGGGCGGCGCCAGGGTATATTGATAGGAGGGGCAAGACGACCTAAAGATGACGTCATATTTTTTCTCCATTAAATAACAGAGGTAATATAGAGTTATATGTTTAAGACCTCTCTTTTTAATACTCCTCTTTCTTCTTTCTTCCCTTTTCTTCCATTTTCTTCCTCCTTTTCTTCTTTTTTCTTTTTTTTTCTTTTTTCACTACTTGAAAAATCATGGGGGGGGGGGCGGTCGCCCCCTCTGCCCCCCCCTGTAGCGCCGCCCCTGCATTCCATAATGATAGATGTAAGAAATAAAACCGGTTTTCCTACATCCGTTGTTTTATTATTCAATTTCGTTTAATTACAAGATAAAAATTCCAAGAAAGAAAACACGATTTGTTTATAGACTGTCTTTATAGGCTAGAGCAAGACAAATACCACTGTTTCGTTAAGAATATTGATATTCTCGTAACCTATGACATTTCCTGTCGACCGTTCAAGTCAGATATTTCATTCCTTTGGTATTGCTATGGATGGAATTCTGAACAGTATAGATGATCTTATCTTACCCGAATCAATCTTCACCTTTCTCCACTCCTTTTTTATATGGAATAAGAATCCTATCACAGACATTTGTATTCGGTTTTTGTTTTGGGTTTGACGAGGACATGTTAGACAAAAGATAGTGCATGTTTCTTTTAAGTTTGACAAAATTTAAATCCAATTGTACTGGAAACAGGTTAATTATGACAGGAAGAGAAAAGAAAAAAATGTTATAAATCAAGCAACGAATCGAAATACTTGCATTGTTTCGAAGTATTGAATTAGGAAACTGAATTTTAATCAAACATCTCTTCACTGTAATTATATGTTAGTATACATGAAGCATTTAAACGTTGGTACATTAAGCAAGACCATTGTCATTATGCCACTGACATCATCCTTTGTGCGAGATTTTAAGACTAATCTGCTTCGTATACTTTTGATTTCGAAGCGGTAGCATCCTTAAAAATAATTTAACACAGATTGTTGTTCTCTGTAATGGGTACTTCTCTTTTGTATCATCGGAAATAGCACTCAATATAAGTCGAGGGAAATCCAAGATGATTGCTAGTATATGGACTACTTTTGAGATAAATCTCCCATTAATCGACTAGTAAACTATCCGAGTGGCTTTATTTCTCTCCAATCAGAAGGCATGATGTCTTACTACAGCAATTAAACAATTCATTTGACAAATGCGCTGATTTTGTTGTTGTTGACATTTTTAATCTATTCTTATCCGACATGGTCTTTTTAATTTCCTATCTCTCGCAAAAAACGCAGATTATAGTCGGCTAGACATATCATGATTAATTGAGATGTAAAGTATGTACCGATCAACTATCTGCCCACGTTTGAACCACAAGTTCTTTTTCAATTACGCGCACATCTCTGTTTCTCAATCTTCGGGGTATTTTGATAACATTTATTACGTTTTATTTCTTGGAAAAATGACAAGCACAGGCCAATGACCCTGTTGGAGCTCTATCTATCAGCCAGTGTTCGTGATAACCATCCTTGATAATGTATCTGTTAGTCATTTGTCAGTCTACATATCGAATATAATCCACCTGTCTATCATTTTATTTTTTGTTGTTGCTATGATTATCCAAAAGTAGCTTTGATGTTGGTAAAGAAAATTGGGAAAAAATCAGGAAGTGTTTTTTGTTTGAATATTTCATTTTTCAGTCAAAAGAAAGGTCACTTAAGATTTTGGTTCACTTTATATTTGAAGCACATTCAATTGTAAGTTATATGAAGCAGTCCTGTGCACATGGCAGATTTTTCATTTTCTTTGGTTGAACTCGTAAATGTTTACGAATATTAATATTCTTATCACTCCTGTTTGATTAAAATAGTTATATAGAACTTGTCTTCCCCTCTTCGTTCGTCTCTTTGGTCCAGTCCCCGCTTCTCCTCTTTCTCATTTCTCCTCGTCCTATTCCTTCTCCCACTATCCTTCTCTTCGTCTTCTCGTATTTATTTCTCTTGTTCTTCTCCTCATTTCCCTTATGTTATATCCTCCTCAACAGTTATTTTAACCTCTATTTACATCGCAAATTTCAATTCTATTGACTTTTAACAAGGAATTCTTGACTACGATAATGATATTCAACGATAACAAGATGGTGATGATGATGATAATAATAATATTATAATAACAATTGACTGATTGATTAATTGATTGAATTATATCTTTATTTTTACACGGTTAAAAATGCCCAAACAGTTACAAGACTGGTATATATATATATATATATATATAAAATGATAACAATAGAATTATACTACTGGATAAGAATATATACCAAAATAAAACTATATAACGTGGCTCAACAAGATACACCACAAATACTCAAAATTTGAAATATAGAATAAAAATTATTACAAGTTCAAGTTATATAGAGAGAATAAAAATATGTAAAGAATCAACATTAAAATGTTTGATAGCAGTAACTGAACACATGAAAATGATTACAAAATTAACATTAAAAAGCACAAAAAAGACAACAACAACACTTATAATCATAATGATGATGATAATGATAATGGTAATGATAATAATAATAATAATAATAATAATAATAATAATGATTAAAAAAAATAATGATGATATGATAATATTCTGGATTTCAATAGCGAATAGATATTTGTACATGCTTTAACCCTTTCAGGACAGGGATTATTTAAGGGCTAAATTGATCACATTTTGTTCTTCAAATTGGCAACAATAATATTTTTCTTTTAGTGCTACATGGTTCAAATAAGGTGTAATATCTTTGAAAACAATATACATGGTTAGAAATTTGTTGAATAGTTGAAAGAAATTGCCAATTTTGATGAAAAACAATGATTTTAAACCTCTCAATGTGTTGCCAATTTAAGGATCTCAAAGCTTATTCTTGTTTTTAAAATTCCTGGCATCAAACGCAATATGGTC